>JARQTH010000246.1:131478-640746 GCA_030142595.1 Trachelus iudaicus
AGAGAGAGAGAGAGAGAGAGAGAGAGAGAGAGAGAGAGAGAGAGAGAGAGAGAGAGAGAGAGAGAGAGTGAGAGAGGGAGAGAGAGAGAGAGAGAGAGAGAGAGAGAGAGAGAGAGAGAGAGAGAGAGAGAGAGAGAGAGAGAGAGTAAGAAAGTGAGTGAATGAGCATGGGAGTCAGTGAGCGAGCGTTGGAGGGTGTGTATGGGAGGGAGGGCTCTTTCTCATCCTCAAGAGGGTGCCACGGGTCCTGAACCGCAGCGAATGAAGGAGAGTAGAGAGAAAATTAGGCTGCCCTACAGAGAGATAGCTACTTAAAAGCGGAAACCTGGAGGCGGCCTTTCGAAGAAGAGGATGATGAGCCTTTGCGTCAATGGAAACCTTGGAGGGTAATTCAGAAAGGTAAAAAGGATATGGGTAATAGGTTAATTCCAGTGAGGAAGACGGAGTAGAAATTCTTAAACATCTATTAAATATTATTACTATCCACCATATGATAAACATAAGATTTGGTATTAAGATAGGAAAACTCGTCGGATTTGAAGTTTGACGTATCGCCAAGTCAGCGTGCCAGAGCTCCTATAGGAGACCGACAGCAATTTTCTCAGCTGTTTGCCGTGAAACTCGTGAAGGAGATTGGATGCCCGGTTCGTTTCTCGAAAGAGAGAAAGATAGAGTAGAGTAAGAGGGAAAACGAACAAGAAGAACGAAGTATAGGAAAGGACTATAGGGTAAGGGGGAAAAGGAAGAAATTTTCCTTAAAGGAGAAAAATGGCCTCTCAGCCAGGGCAAACCCGCCGGATTTGCAGGCAGGACGGATTCGACGTGAGTATAGAATCCATATTTTCCACCTTCTATTTACTTTGAAATTCCAAAAAAATATCGCTCGCCCTCACCTATACTATATATATTATACATCACGTCATTATGATAGCTCCCGTACCAAGAAGATTTTCATCTTTAGATTTATTTTATTTCGACCCTGTCACAATCCCGAAATGGCCCATTCTCTTCTCGAGTATCATTTCAACGGAGAATCACGGACGTTGAGGAAACGAGGCGTTATCTTGAGAAACTGCCTCACCCTTCCTAGCTATGGGGGAGTCTCACGGTCTCACCTTACCTAGAATGCCTCAAACATAAGTTGAGCCTTCCGCCAAGCGTGCACAGCCCGAGGCAAAACAATCTCCTGACATAGTTTGCATACTTCTATAGCTTGCCCGTGCTGGTAGACGTTCTAGGCATCGGAGACAGGAGACACTGACGTGCCACGACCTCATTAAGGACTCTTAAGACCCTCCTCTGCGACTGTACCTAAGCCGTCGTGTTTTCTTCAGACCTCCGAGCTTCAACGTTCCGAACCAAGTAGATCTACGTAACTAACCCTTCGACGAAAATAACCTAAACCTTCCTTAAACAGAGCGGTGACTTATCATCAGTGCGTCATGATTACTCCGGTAGTCGAGAAAATGTAGGACTCGTTAACGTAAGAGGCACTATTTGTTTTCTCGGCTGGTTGTCACTGCACCGACTCGGATAAATAAATACACCTTTCCTAAGCATTTTCTCTCACCCTCTCTCTCACACACACGTACACGCACACACACACTGACTTTATACTAGAATCGAAAGTACCAAGAAGCGATGAGATATTCGTGCCTGGAAACGTTTATTTTTATACTAGTTCATTCTCGCTAGTCGCGAGATACTTCTTAACGAGAGAAGTCGTTAGTTGGCTATTTATTTTGAAGGACCTGATTGCCTGAAAGGATCTTTTGTCACTCAAGGGCTATGGACAATTCTTTTGATAACGAAAGAATGCATGTCCTTGTATGCATACTATTGTAAGCCAGTCCTCTTGCTATGCTCACTACTTTCGTTTCATTCTCACTTTTCTTATTACATTGGAAATTATCACAGACCCAGATCTAAAGGTCTTATGCGATTATACGTAATTGTAGACGAGAACAGGAGTGAAGATCCATCGATCTTAAAACTCATTAGGATCTATCCGTTGGGGAAGTTGCGGTTTGGTCCCTTTCGTGATCAATGCAGGATCACAGTTACATCACAATACTCAACCCAACACCGGTACATTTCTTTTTCCCTGTTCCGTACCCTGGTCTGAGATCTTCAGCAATATTTAGTCATTATATATATAGCGACTATTGTACACAAATACAAGAGATAAATCATCGGCGCTCATTGCCGTCGCTTTTGTCATCCATTGTCTGCTTTGTGATTCCAACATTACTTTGTGACGTAGCACACAGATGCTTCCGTTTGGTGAGCACACACCACGTGCCTCTAAGAACCGTGGTTCACCGTACTACGAATGGGGCCTCCTATTCGAGCCATAGGAAGGTGGAGCACTTTCCATTTTTCCTTCCTCCTTTCCTTTCTTCCTTTTTCATTTTATTATTCCTTCACGGCGAATTGCAAGGTAACGCCCGAACCAGCACCGATGCTCCTTTATTGAAGCCTTGGATTATAACGTCTCTGTCATGCCGCGTTAATTTATCGAGCCATGGTGTCAAGGGGTGTGGCTCGTCCCAGTTGAATTTATCGACGGGTGTCCTCACAAAACGTGATCCAGGCCTCTGGCGAACCGCAAGGGTCAAAGGGAACACGTGTGCCGTATCGCGTTATCCTGACGCCTCTCGGAATGATTCCTTTACGTATATACCTCGTGTCCTATATACATGGGATTCAGAACGAGAAGCCACAGGACGTCCTTTGAACTGTACTAATGTCAATTCTTGTTAAATTTTCTATGTATAAGATTCTTACGGAGGTTGAGAAATTCAGAAGAAAAATATTGCTCGGGATAAATAGCTCTTCCTTCTTTCTCTTACCAGAATCCACGGGGTTCCTTGGAGTCACTATGGGTGCACATGCGTTTAACATGTGCTACCGTAATAGGAGACTTTTTCTTCTCGCTCTCATAAGGACGACTGTATTTCCCCGGAACGGGATGTCTATGTGTATGGTTCCTCCGGGATTTACCGGACAGGTGGCTGCCACTGAGGATTCTGACGGGAGCCATGCTCCAGGAAGTGTCGCAGGATATTTTCTACCGTTCGTCAAACGACTTCCGTGATAACATGTGGTCCCATTGAAATAACAACCACTATGGCGCATGTGGATAGTATGTGTACTCCTGAGTATGCGAATTCGATCGAGTGTAAATATAACGCATGAGCGGATGAGTAAATGGATATAAATTACGTTTAACAAAGAAATTATTAAAAATTAGTCAAACGGAAGAGGATCTTCTACAGAGCCGTCAGCTGCTTTGTGGTAGACCACTTAACGCTATTCACGTAAATAATGATCTCTTCGGTAACGGAAATTCCGTCGCTTTCACTCTACACGAATATTTTGTGATGTTTCAGGTAAATGGACTACACACTGCATTTATCCAGTGGGACCCCTAAGGGCGCTTGTCCCTAATGACCGGTAAGTGCTACTGATATTTTCGAGAGAGCAAAACATTGCCGCTATGGACACGCCACTATTGTTGAACTTTGGGGCGGCTGATTGGACCTCTGGGATTAACGGCCACGGACCATCGTCTTTCGGCCTTGATTTGTGCCTCGGTGATAATACAAAATGATACCGATAATACGGGAAACTATACTCCAAGGACCGTAATGGGTCATTAATCCTTGACTATTTGGTGGTCTGCGTCGCGACGAGCATATTTAGATTTTTTGGTTGCCTTTTTTTTTCTCTAGCGAAATTCAAAATACGCTGAGGATTATGGAAATTTGTGAGCGCTGCCTGCACGGTTTCACGAAATTATTTCTCTCTCGGCGATACTGTCGCCAAATCTGGATGAATGACGCTTCAACACATCTGTGGTAGGTGTTGAAACAGAGCCACCTGTGAATACGGAAAAAAAAGACTTTCAAGGCGTAACTTTTGATTTAAAGATATCGAGTCAAACGAATGAAACAATTAATGTTTTATAGCTATTTCTCATTGCGTAAAATACAGTTAGAATGGTAGAAAGGAAAATAATCGATAAAATATCTCAGAAACGAACAACACGAGCATTGGGGAAAAATAATTTATATGAATATTACAAAGAGAAAATTGTGCAGTAAAAACAAGATACACTACCAGATGAGAATCCCGTAGAAAACGTGTCTGCCGTCAAGGAAAAATATTGCAAAATGTTCGATGCACGTGGAGCTTTCAGAAACTGTCCGAATGAAAAGCTCACCAACGTAAGGACAGGGCAAGGGGGACACGGAGATGTAATTGCAAATCAAGCTCCAAGCTCGGGCAAGCTTACGAGCGAACTCAATTTGTTCCTACCTTCAGGTGCCGTATGCAAAGCGCAATTATTTATAATGCATAGGAGTGCTGTTGTTGGCGCGAAACACAAAATAAACCCATAAAATACAATTGGAGAATCGGCATCCGGTTATAATTTCCTTATAACAACGATATCCATTCGTTTGCGTTATGTACTCATTCATGTGGTCAGGCGCTCTATATCGGTACAATATTTCAGCCAAATTTCCTTCATTCCATTCACGAGTCAGTTATAATTATCGCAAAGCGTCCATTACGATATGCCTGTACCCGTCACGTATATTTGATACGCGTACGAATCCATACCGGCAACAATTCCTCTTGTCTCTTTGCACCAGGATAAAATATAGTTTATCGATTCGACCCCGATATTTCAGGCTGCTGGTATTTTCAAGACTCCAATTAGAAGCGCTTCGTAATTCACTGTTTGTTTCTACGTTTACTAATTGTCTTAAGTAATTGCGCGCGATAAGATAGCAGCACGCGAACGACCCGATACCGATACTAAGCCGGGAATGATATTTATCGGTCGGCTGTCTAGGATGTAATTACAAACTAAACTCGTATCGCTGCAACAGGAAATGCCTAATAGCCGTTAACTTCTTTGCTAAACCCCGAGAATACAGAGGATGGATCTTTCAGGGAAAGGAAACGTCAAATGGGTTTGGCTGCCACGTGCTCTCGGCCATGACCATGTGGTCAAACAGATTCAAAACACGTGCAGGATTTTAAGTCATGAAATATCAGTCTGGAGACAATTTTTGTTCCATTCATTCCATTCGTCTTCGAGGAAGGAGAGTTTGAAAGTTTTTTTTTTTTTTTTTTTCTTTAAGAAAACGAGGCTAGACTCTTCACAGGAATGAGACGGTAAGAAAAATGTAGGATAATTTGAAGGAGTATGAATATATATATATACACACACACTATACTATAAACAGTTATGCGAAACGAAAATGTTGAAAGTGGCGCAAGTTTCTTATAGACTTTGGAGTTTGAAATTTAGAAATAGTTTCCCAGCATCCCAAGAGAGTTTTCTATGGAATGAGTATAAGCGTAGGATGCCTCCTGCCATGCTAACCCGAGAATTTATGTTTGTCTGAGAAAAGCTAATAAACGTTAATTTAACAAAATAGCGACAGTTGCTAGGATACTTGGTAAAGACGCTTCTCCTACGTCAGCCATATACGGAATCTCCCCTTTTCTCATTCACTCTCAATCACTATCCTCCTCTTGACAGTCCCCTCAGCAAGTATCCGCAGAGTTTTATTTTCGTCCGGCCTGTACTATTTCCGTGGAAGCCGTAGCCTTCGGCCTTTTTACGTATAGCATCGACGAGTTCGCGGCATTCCGAATTAGATTTATAGCGGTCGCAGTACCTCGCTGCACCGAGTGTGGAGCGAGCAGTCGAGAAGAATCCTAAAGACGACGAAGGGAGACTTTATGGTTTTAGCTACCAGATCCTCCACTTTTCCAAGAGTGAAAACCCGTGCCGCTTCCTTCTACCGTACGGCCATTCGGTTGTTCGGCTGTTTACGGGGACAGGGCCGTAAATACCAAGCTGACGCCCGCCCGCTGTCCGTCTGATCGTTTCGTGCTACTAAATCACTTTTACTCAGCACTAGACTGCTGCAGTAAGTCCTTTAACACTGTACGGTGATTACGGACTGCACAATGAAGATGGACAAAGGACAGGTTCCTAGGATTGGAGGGGCACTGAGTAGGCGCCATATAACTGTTCGGTAGCTACCCCTTGCACAGTCTCGTCGCTGCCGTCTTGTACCTCGGGTACCCATCCTGACATTGTCTACTAGCCACGGTTTGATCGTCCGTCCTGTAAGAGTGACGTCTTGCAAAATTTACAACCCCCAAGACAGAGGAAAGAACAAAAGAAATCTTAGGATGTCATCCGAGAGGGAAAGTGAGTTCCTTACGTGTAACGTTCTGTAGAAATAATAGTACAGCTGTACTATAGCCGTATCCTATGGTCTGCGATGATGATGCTAATGAATATGAATAGTTGAACGAAAGACAATGAATACAAATGGGAAGATACCCTTTCGCGCAAGCCAGTTTCGTGAATCCAACCAATGGAAATGACCGTCACGACCTATTCTCATGTTCCAGGTATAGGACTATGGCCCTCCTAACCTCCTATGATCCTCTAAATCTAGACGATGTATCGTTGGTTTATTTTTTTTGAGAGATCATTAATTGATTTTTTTTACGTTCTTTCTATTATACAATAAAATGACTTTATACGTTTTTTGGGACTTCGTCGCGCTTGGGCGTTTAGGATCGATTTTGTAATATATAAAGTATTTACCATAATTTATTCGCTCGTAACTTCGCTTTATCGATACCTATCCAATACGAAAATGTGTCGTTAAAAATCATGACGATCAAGACACTCGGTAGAGTCTCGCCCCGTGCTATTGCTCGTCATGAAAAAAAAATACTCGGCTCCTCTCCTATGCCTCTAAGGCGCAAAGCAATTCGAATGAAGAACTTCTAAGCCACTCGAATTTAAACATATCGATTAACATACACAAACCGGTGCTTTACGACTTTAAATCCAGAATTTTAGTAGTCCCCGAGTATCCCAAGGCGTAACCACGTAAGATTCAACAGTGTTATCAAAAATGTGTTATTTCACTTCAGAGCTAGTAGGAGTTACGTGTACCCACGTTCCTAAATTTAGCATAGTACATTCTCATAGATTGCACAGACAAAGCTATAAGAGTTCGGATAAAAAAAACTTTTAGGGCTTGTAAAGCGGAGTGCCTATTAGGTGGGATGCTTTTATGGGATAGTCCGTAGACAGAAGTCACGTGAACGTTTTATATACATATATACCTACACATATCCAGTCCCTTCTCATCTCCAATTTCTTGATTTATGGAGTAAAATTTTTCCGGATCTTTTTCTCACCACCAGCCATTAGGGAACGGATGATTGGCTGTCGGGTTAGGTGTGAATGCGGAATAGACTAATATATAGTAGGTGTTAAGGTATTTAAATTTAGATGAGTTCGGGGCAAGAGCGAGGACCAATGACTGCTACTAAGTGACCCTAATGTCCGAACCTAATCTTCAACTAATTCCGCGTTCTGTGTTTTGTAATGAGGATTACCGTTGCCGACCTGGTGTATTAATCATCATCATCCCTTGCCTGCTTGTTTTCTCCAGCATCATCTTCCACATAGCCCTTTTGTCTTCTGCAGGATTTCATGCATCCCACATACTGTATATCACTATACATATGTTTCTATGTACGTATAAGTATGAGTATGAATATATTTATATATATGTATGTACGGGTGTGTGCATAACTTGGTAATTGGTAGGGGGATTATGCGGTTTACGAGAGCTTCGAACGAGCCGCGAGGAAAACAGCAAAAATTCGAGTTTTCAAAAGGAATACTAATTTAAACTGTCGGTTTAAACATTGCGTTACGATTCCGACCACGTATCTACTTCGTTCTGCCCGTGAAACAGGGTATAGTGTTTCCTCTTTGGCGTATTAAAAAAATAGGGGCCGGGCGGGGTGGGGGGGAGTGGATGAAACAAGAAAATCAAAAAATGCCACGCCGACTGGACGCGTTGGTGGAAGAAAAAGCAAAAAGGGATCTTCCGTCGGTATACGTTATTACAAAGTGGCGCCCCTATCGCCACGCTAAGAGAATCTGGGGACCTACACGTTAACCGTGGGATTTATTTCTGTATAAAGGCGTGACTAAAAATCGCAATATATCACGTGCACCGTGTTGCATACTGGTTACGGCCCTACTGGGGTTGGTCTCGGCTTAGCCGGGGTAAACCGCAAGTCGTTTGTCATGCTTTTTACTAATAAGCTTGCTAGCCGTTCTAGATTTTAATACCGACGATGCCGTCGCACGCGGAATCGCACCGTATGACGATGAAATTCGTACCGCGTCGTAGGTCCGGAGACGATCGGGAATCCTCCGTTAGGATTTTGCATTTTCAGATCAGGCATCCCGATCAAGCTGCGATCACTGGTGGAATCTCACGATTGGTTAATAACGTGGGAGAAGGAAACATGGCGATAGTCCTCTTAGTCCTCGAATTTATCTACCTCTAGTATAGAGGGTGAGCATAGAGGTACCTATCGTAGCTGTACCACCCCGTAGGGAGAAATTGCACATTTTTCCTCCGCAACTCTTTATTCCTCGTTTAAAATCCATTCTGCCGGCAGACGGAGGGCCCCGTGAAATATAAGGCAATTTCATGAGCCATTAAGAATGGAAGTTCATAAGTTGGCAGCACGTGTTTTCGGTGTTAACCCGTGTAGAAGATGAAATGAGATTTCGGAGCGGGAGGGGAGGTGGGTTACCGGAATATACATCGGCATTGATGTATACCGGGTGTCCCTATGGAAAGGGATGGACCCCTGGTATGCGGGGGCTTATCTGGCCTCGCTCGAAATGTGTTATAGCCTTTTAGGCTGTATTTTGGCCGCAACGTATTTTCCGGTGATTTTTTTTACTGGTTCTCGTCGAAAGTTACGTATGGACGAGTTTAGATTTTTAAACAACTTTTACCCCCTCGCAACCTTATTTTACTCTCACGTCTGCCTATATACCCTTCTCTTCTGTTTTGACTGAATCCCTCCTTTTTTTTTTCGATTTCTCACTGGTCCCGGCCTGGCAACCATCTAACCCGTCAAAATCTTCGAGACCGTCAAGGGAGTGCCTTTATAATTTCACCCGTAATTTATTTTATAGCGAACCTAATAAAAAACCAACTACCTCGATATATCCTACGCGAGCATCCACCCGCGAGGAAGGGAGAAATGAAAAAGTTAAACGCTTTCTTGTGGCTCTCCGAACACATGTTGAACAAAGGGTGCGCAACCCTCTTCCTTCCGGGAGTATCCCCCTTTTTTATACTTCAAGAGACGTACACTTTTTTGCACTGATTTCCTGTGTCAAATCGGCTTCTAAATCAAACACGTGCTTCAACTTATTTTCAATGAAAAATATATTAATCGAACTGTGTTCTCTTGAAAAATAATGAAATATAACTCCTAATTAAAATACGAATAATTTTTAAAATATTACATCATTTATATTACTGTCATCCATTCGATATCTCTCACCCTCGAACGCGCTTCTTCATTCCCAGAAGCCGTCATATTTACCCGCACACTTTGTTCATCAATTCGGAAAACCATTATTCGTCTCCCATCTTCACAAATACAATAAAAAAAATATTCTACCCCAATCTTCCTTTTTCACTCTATACCGATACACCCACGGTGTCGTCAAGTTTATCATCCAATTCGCCATACCTTTCACGACATAGTTAACACGTATCGAGTATAGTGGCAAAATTAAATCGCTTCCGTAGCTTGAGAGTGAGAAAGAGAAGTGAATACCCAGAATAGACGGAAAAAATTGGTCCACCCGTCCATCTTCATTAGAACCGATGCTATTCAGCGCGGCAGGTAGAAAGAGTGCAGGGCAGGTTAAAGCATGTATATTGTATTCGATTTCATGCGTACCAGCCCTGCGCTATGTAAATATACAATGCACGCGCAGCCTCGACGTTGTAAGGCTCGGTTCATTGTCCCACCGAGAGCTGTCTGTCAAAACTCGACGCGTCAAACGCGGTGCAACTATTAAAGACATTCATACTAGTCAAAGCACAAAAGGAGAATTCGGAATATCCATACAGAGAATACGTGTCCCTTGTGTGGAGATACATCCGCAGGAGTATGTTTGGTTTTATTCTAGGTGAACCCTCTGTAAAAAAAAAAAGATAAAAAAATAAATGAATTAAGGTTTGAGAACAGCAAGAAAAACAAGAAGGCGAATCACGTGAGATCCTGCATCCGCGAGAATTCGGTCCATTTCAACAGTTAACCAGCGAGAAGTACCAACCACAGAAGCAGGAAGTGTATTCAGTGTGTCCTTTCATTCCTGACATTTAAAATACTACCAGCTGCCTTCATTTATCTTGTTTGGCATTTTTTATATCACCTTCGATCTTCGTTACGCGTCATAACTCTCTTCCCATTTTTTTTTGATTCCATCTATCTGCTTTTGCCTTGATAATCCTTGGATGCTGTACTGCAGATTTTTTCTCTCTCTTTTTATCTTTCATTCTTTAAGTCCAACCTGCTGCCAACGTTCTCAGGCTCCGGTACTACTCTACAAGGAATACTGCAGGTTACTTTGCAATTTTACGATTCGCACTCGAGCTCAGAGTGAGCTCTGAGCCGTGGAGTGCGGGCCACGAAAACTTTTCGAATTCGAACGTAATTATTGGAAGAAGAGAAGGGGCTTGTGGGAGGGTTCGGTTGGATTTCATAATTTATAGCTCTCGCGAAGGCCCGTACCGTGAAAGTTCGCCTTTTTGTTAATCTTCCACCCTTGGAGGAGAACCCTGCAATCTCTTACTCCTCCATGACTGTCGTTCTCTCTTGCTTTCCTCTCTCTCCCCCCCCCCTCCCCCCGCTCTCTCTCTCTCTCTCTCTCTCTCTCTCTCTCTATCTATCTATTTCTCTCTCTCTCTCTCTCTTTCCTAGCATTCGAGCAGATGGGAATTTGATGAGGTAAACATGGCGATGTTTTTTAATACTCGCCCGTTCACTTGCACCGCGATGGCTGACTGGCTGGCTGCGATGCCAACGGGCGCGCCATATCCAACAGTCACCCATCCACTCTCTGCCCTCGGTGCGCTTCTTTTGCCACTGGCGAGCCAACTCGTAAACGCGCCCTTCTAGATTTATGCTCACAGATTGTAAATTAATGTTGACTCTGCCGCTAGGAACGCAGCAGCCGACCTTTATTATTTTTTTCTTTTCTATCGCCACTTCCACCCTTTTGTCGCGATTCCAATACGTGCTGTATCGCGCTCGCTCCTGTCCCCACATACGCACGTCCATTGCTACTTACAATTCAAAAGCCTTTAACGCCTAGAACCTTTTCGCATTTCGCTTGAACTATAACCGGATTTCACCAGACCCAACAGTCGTTTCGAATCTCACGTTTGTGAAAATCTTTCATATATACGAAGTGATAGACAGCTTTTAACATTCTCGAGAAAGATCTCGAATCACGCTTTTTATATATTATACATCACCTTTACACGAAATATTCCCATTTTGTGTAATCCCTTCATGTTCGACTGTCTGCCGTGTCGCTACATATGACGTTTCTTTACAGACATATAAATATATATATATATTTATATAGTTACATATGTATATCTTGTAGTCGATACACTCGTGACCGTGAACTTGAAAATATTTTCTAGACACTCCAATCGCAGACAGAATATATCTCGCAGTGAATTCTACCCTCTACCTACAGTCTCATTTTACCATTATAATTTTCTTCCCTCTCTCAACAGAATCCAAGATCACCATAGCCACGTTAGATTTTTCATTCCGCAGATCTTTCGCTCTACAAAAGCTCCTTATAATATAATTACCAGCAAATCCTCTTAAATTTCAACGATTGAGAATATCTAAGTGGTTGCCATTTTTCTGTATCCGTGTCATCAACTTCGTCCAGCGATAACCTCAATACCTAATTATCCCGTATAAGAAGCTTATGATTATAACCATTACCACAGCACGGCAAGGCTTTCTGGTTTTACTTCACTCTATTAATCCTACCTGTTGGCTCGTACAGTCGAACGTATATACATACCTATAAGTAATTACAAGCAATCAATGTCTCATTGAAACAGGAGTGAACGGATTTATGATGAATTTTCAAAAGACGCACTATGATGTTGCAAACTAACGCGCAGATTCGTATCCACCCTAAGAAAAATTCACTGTCTTCTCATATTTGCCACGTCTTCAAACTCCCGTCGAGTATGAGTAATGTTCCCTGACGTATATCAGACGCGTATCAGCCGTAGGGAGTGTGCGTTTTACTTTTTTCTACTTTTTTTCGCTCTTTTCTTTTCAAACGCGTCTCTACCTTCCATACTCCTCCCCCCCCCCACCTCCATTCCTTCCCATACTCGTGACCCTGTTGCTTTCATCTCCCCCCGCCCCTCCCCTTTTCCGATTCCCCATGATTTCTTTCTCTTTCTATATACGATCCACCCTTAGCTCCCAGCATTCTTTGAGATTGAGGGGGACACAAGAAGGGATGATTGTGGTGTCGCCCAGGCTTTCCTACTTTCATGCCCATTCTCTCTAGCCAAAAAGTTTTCCCGGCTTTGATAGTTTTCCGATTTGGAGCAAAGTGATGGGGACCTTGACTGTTTCTGTATATCAGGCTCACCACGCACCCCATACATTTGATTGTGCCCCTACGTGACCAAAATAAAAGTCTCCCTAACGTTCTTCTCGTACTTGCATTCTCAAGCTTAAGGTGTACCAACCCTATGGAATTCCCTAGGCATCTATACGAGACCAATATAACCTAGCTGGAGAGTTAAACTCTATACCGAGTGTCGGAATAATTTTTTTTCTTTTTTAAGAATGGCTGCTGAGAATAAATTGAGACAAAGTCCTCGTTGTATTTTCGATCGGGAGAACTCTCTGATCCGTGGGTTTTAGTACAGGAAGTGTGTTCAGTCGTTATTTCCTTTTACATCTGACATCCGACTATTGTGAGGCTTTGACATTTATTTATTAAAAAAAAAAGAAATAGTCGTTCCTTCATATTGGCGATAAAACACGACATACGGGGGGATGAAAGGTGAAACGAAAACACGTGATTTGTGAAATGGAACAGCGGCGGTATGACAAAAGATTCACATCGGTATCCGGCAGATTTATCGAGCTGTCCGTGTCTCGGAGACAAAGTCTAGTTGTAATTAACCGAATGTCAAGCCGTTTGCCAGAAATGAAGTTCAAAAGAGGATAATTCGATTTGTCGATCTCGCAGAAGGAAGGAAAATGAAATTGTCCTTGGAACAAAGGGATCTCGATGGACTGCCATTAAGATAATATTATAACCTGATCCTTCTTCTTCGACTTCTTCGTAACTGAACTCCTCACGCTTTGTGTAGCGTCGTACATTTTATTTTTTCCGTGAAAGAGCAATACGAACGTATTGCCACTCCTTCAGACTTTGATGTATCCTCTCTGATCTAACCTGATCTAACTTTTGGAATCGTTATAGAAAAACCGGTATTTTCTCTATCGCTTCAGACTTTCAGTCGACTGATCACGTCTGCGCCTTACACGATGCTTCCTGTTATTTATGCACCACTTTTCCTTTAGTTCTGCGTCCTTCTGATAACGATACTAAAATGTCTGCCAGACGACGTGGGGCGCGTCACCCTTTTACTACGGGGTCTTGGAACGTGGTTCTGGAGGGGAATGAGGATGACGACACATCGATTAACGCCGGGCTGAAATTCTATCAGCAAATTCTACAAGACCCACCCCTTTAATTATCTAATATACAGAATAGACACTTACGGCGTTGTCTAGACATTGCCTTCTAATCATTTCATGATTCGAAGTTCCTGCTGGTCCTGATGGGGCTCCGCATCCGATTTATGGATTATTTATGAATTTGGTCAAGAGGCAAGCGGGGAAACATTGTTACCAAACACTCAAGGGTGAAATATAGGTATAGTCTGAATGATATTATTCATAGATGAAATTTTATATATGATGGCAATATAAAAATCATGGGTTACTCATTATAATATATATTTCAATATGGTACGCTGTTGCATCCCTTAACGAAACTGTAACTGACTTAAGTTTCGCCTGGTTATTATAGTCCTCTGAAATTACAAGAAAGTTTTCGCTCGGGGCACTCCTTGTATCCTTGTGGTTGCATATTTCTGCACCGGGCTGTATTCTCCCTCTGTTTATAGGGGTTGACTGGGCTGCTCTTCAAATTAAATCTCTCGGTAAGAAAGCGCCATCAAATCTCAACCCTCAGGCATATTTTTAGCCACGTCGAGGGGAAACTGTAATAACCGTTGTTATTACCTGACTTCAATTTGTAGAGGCGTAATGCAGACCCTGTAGAGAACAGAATGCAATTCTTTGCTCAATTTGAAGGCCCCTGCGAATCAGTGCTACCCTTATTCATAAGTATGTATATATGTATACAGCGTGTATATCGTATACATGACTAGAGGAAAGTGAATAATGGAAAATAGTGTACAAACAAATTTAAATATCGTGGATGAACGGTTGAATTATTCGAATGAAATTTTGAGAAATTTTTGGAAATCATATTTTCAATTTTGAATTACTTTCTGAGTGAACCTTTGAACATTAAAGTTTTCGACTCGAACAGTTGTTTATTCGAGTGAATGTAAACGAAGCTATCGAATTTCGCATCGTTCCGCTGGCTGCAAATTTAACGAATAGTACATAACAACGAAAAATTAGTCTAACCAATAAATTCGTGTCTCATGCAAGTCAATAAAAACGGTGATTTTACCACCGTGAAATGCGCTTTAATCTTTGACCTAACAGACATTTTATCGTATCCGTGTCAACGGCGCGTGACATACATCTCCCTGAACTCGCAAATAGCGAGAAATATTCGGTTTGTTGGATAAGTTAAAATTTTCAAAATATTCCCGAAAAGTCACAGACATTTGCACAATAGTTAACTCGCGAAATATTTCCGCTTTCCTGCTCGCAGTAGCAGTACCGCTCATCCGTGAGCGACCTTTAAATTTTTCAACGGCTAAACTCCTATCGTCATCACAAAAGCCAGGAAAATCATTAATGTATTATATTTGAAAATCCCCTAAAAATCATGAAACGCTCCAATGGCAATTTCACGATTAATTGTAGTGGGAAATTCAATTTTCTTAAAACTCAAATCCTTTTGACAAATTGACAGGTACCAAAACTAACCAGGTATCGAGACTAAACCCAATTCTGAGGCCATTCATAATTGTACGAGACTCGGCTTAAAATCGAGCATCCTCTACAATGGATCTTCGAATAATGGTCTCCCACCTAGAAACGTCACAGCTTACAACCAACTCTGTTTAATTCAACCGCCGAATTTACTTCCAGTAATGAAACCTCAAATCGGTTACAGTGACATATACCATGTACTGCACACGGTTAATTCATCCGCGTATGTCGTTCGCCACCATACGTTAGCCTGCGAATTATTGGCGAAAAAGTTAACAGCCAATGTCGCTGCAATGCTGAAAAGATACGATTACCAAAATAGCCAAGTAGTAGAGGAAATGCATTCCCAGTATATCCACCATCGTGACCCATATAGAAAATAGTCTGGATACAGTCCCTGCAGTTTTATACGCGTATCGCATTTAGCATTGTTAGTTGTCAATTCGCTTTACGTATATTTATGCTTGTTGGATGAATACAAACGTATGCGAATCCCCGCCGATTTCGCGGACAGAAGCATCCGTTATTCCCGATAAAGATCAGAGCTTTGAAACGAGATATTTTGTTTACTCGCTATATAATATCACGATAGGCAGTCATACATCGATCGGGCCGATTTGTAGGGTGTCGGATACACGAACAGCGATCTGTCAGAGAAACAGAGGATGGGACCGAGAGCGATAAAGAGAGAGGAAGAGGGTAGGTGTCGGAATGACAAGAGCAGAGCCAAACGCGTTCACCCAACATAGTCCAGCTTGGTGGTGAAAAACACAAAAAAAAAATTCAAAGGATTCAACTCCTGGATTCCCATGTAAGTGTTGATGACCACCCGGTTTTTTACATACATTGCTTGTAAATATACAAGGGATGAAAGAGGTTATAGTATACATATATAAGGATTTTGGATATAGTTCCTAACGAACCTACCCGGAGCAGCAGTGTGTCCTTACGTATTTTTTTAAGGGTTAACGGCGAGACACAAGAGATGACTATAAAATTTTCTTCAAAGGACATCGTTTTCCCTACCCCTTACGTTTTATTTCTCGCACCCCAGTGATGGGTGTCTCGGAGAAATCAGGACACGTGTCCTTGTTACCCGAGAGCCTTGTTTACGAACAAAACAGTCTTTTACTTATCAATACGGAATTCGAGATCCAATTTTTCCCTCTATGATCCATTCGTCGTATCAAAGCTCTCAAAGTACATTATCAAATTAACTAATCCCCTTTGACGTAGGTCGCCATGTCGAAGGTTCGTTATGCCGCCGATATTATTTTACACGTCGATCCCGCCGACTGTAGAACTTTTTTGCTCCTACCAACTCTCCTTTTGTCGAACTCCTATGGTCGATACTGAATTTAAAAATCCAAGCATCCAGCATACACCATTTTTATTTAAAAAAATAATAATCAAGTAAAAAATTATAGTAACACGAGACCCAGCTTTTCAACATTTTCCATCAGGTTCCTGGCTCTAAGTATTCTTTTAATTTTCACCGGGAGCCACAGTCTGCGTTCCCAGTCCGACCAAGGGTCGCAAACGCGATTGGGGGTGTTGGTTCGTTAGCTATAGAATGTTCGAAAAAGGCCCCCGAGGGTGGGTAGCTTTCTAGAGTAACTCTTTTAATACCCTCATCCCTAATAACCTGCCGCACGTCCTAACCGAGCTAGCTGCAGCACCACGGTATTATCGAACGGTCTTTTTTTTATTATTTTTTTATTTCTCAACCCCCAACCCCCTCGTATACCATACCCAGGCTTTCTATCGTCGGCGAGTAACGTACACCACCTTTCGTAATTTTACATGAAACGTCTACCTTCCATACTATGAACTATAACGATAGACACCCCCCCACCCCTCCCTGCCACTCCTTTGACTCCCTTTTCTATAATGTGTAGCATAATATTACCTAGCGGCGTTTAATCCGAAAGCCTTGTTCCGTTCTCATCGTCATGGAGCACGCTTCGCCGCTCAATTTTACCCCCAAACTAATTAACAATAACAGCGATAACCCCACCCTACGATCGGGCGTCGTTAACGAGCCGCTTTACTTCGCTTTTACTGCCCTCACTAGTTCGCCAAGTTCACCCTCTTCTGATTTAACAACGAATAAAAATACGTCAAGCTCCTCTTTATCGCGTCCACCGCAATTTTTACTTTCGCTTCAATCTCTTTTCATTCTTTCTCATTTTCATGCGTATTTCTCTGCTCGCTCGTTTGTGTCATCGTTATCTATTTCATCTACGCCATTTGCAATAAAGCGACTCTCTAAAATACAGCAACTTGTGATATTCTATTACCCCTGCATCCATTTACTTATTTACACTGATTACACGTGAAACAAAGTGCGAAATGACATGATGTACGGTACCTCCGAGTTATCCCAGGCGTAGGTTGGCAACATCGTATGACCGATTATAAACGGAAACCGTAAAGCGTCCGTATGTACTTTGTCGACTCGGGGAAGAGTCCACAGGGCCGTACCCATAGCGTTGCGCACCTTCGCCTGCGAGCACAGTGCAGTTGAACGTAGTAAAGGTTGCACGTTTCTCGAACGTAAAAGTACCATATCGTTACGTACGAGCGAAAACCCTTTGTATTCGTGAGTATTTCACGAATGACGAAATGGCTCTAGCTACTTCCTGTTTCAATTCTGTCAAGCACAGCAATTATACTTAAAAACAAATCCATTCCCTGCTTTATTTTTCTTGGAACTTGATTCCATTATAATTCAGGGACAGTAAACGCACGTGTTGATGTACTAGGTACTTCCATTCCCTGCGAGTCTCTCTTGTTTCTCACCTTTTACGAGTAGGTATTGCTATTCTCAAACTCAACTGGGACATGTTTGATTATGCGGTTGGGAGTTGCTTTACGACATTGCATGCAAGTTGACGTCATGAAATCGAAATCGTGAGATTCGATGGCGTCGGTAAAAGTCGTGCAAGTTTTTAATCGATTCTTCCAGTGGCAAGTCACGAGCTCAATTACGTAGTTTCTACGAAATAATTCGCAAGGGTTGAATACGAAGAAATGTAATATAACCTTAGATGAGATAAGCAGTTCGAGAATGTTCCCTGGTTTCGTGCACTGGTAGGTAACAAGTTTTACTACTATCGGCGTACGTTATTATCCAACACTATACAGAACTTATGTATATTATAAAACTCTAGCTTTCACTCGTGATTTATCAGGAATTATACAAAATTGCAGTTAACTACGTCGTATACGCTTACATTAGGCAAATAGCCGTCTGCTACAGTACATACATTTTTTTTATTCGTTTAACCATAAATTCACAAAGATCGCCATTGGATATGACATTTTCAAAAAAAGTATGTCACTCTGCAAACCGGAACGCTTCAACAGGTTGCTGTTAAAGATTGTATCAGTGATAAAAAAAAATAAACGTATGTATGTACGTGTCTATCCAGACGTTACTCGCAGTCCTATTAAGAATTCATGAATTCTGTAATTATACAAGATAGTTTCATCGATCCTTGATATTTTTATGAGACACCCTATAAATACGAGATACCACTCTACGGTGAAGCCTTACCATGAGCTAAAACTCCTGTGACCCGTGCACTTCGGTGTGGATTGTAATTACTATTGGTATTGGTAGTAGCTAATCATATAGGCACTGCACCCTCACGCTGCCCTTCTCATCTTCCCTCAACCTACAGTATTCGACTTTTTCAAGTTTCAGTATAGCTTACACTTGGTTATATCGATTTCATAGCCAATCATGTTCTCGTGTGAACATCATGGGCTACCATATCACCATTTACTGACTCTTGTAAACTCCAGCTGAGTTTCCAAGCTGTACGACTTCCGGTTCATTTCCTCTCGCTTGGTGCAAGATCACGTGGCTCGTGATACGGTTCAAACTTATCGCTAGGGACATTCGTGAGACGCAATTACGTCAACTTCATCGGAAGACGTAAACCAACGCTTAGGATCAATCTGTTTATGCCTTGTGCACGAAAATACCTTTGCGATCCTGAAGATTTCTACCGGTCGTAATTCATTCCCAATATCCATGGGATATGGACCAACCCCCCATAGGTTCTCAAGCAGACTACCAACTGATATTATCATTATTATACATGAACGGAATTAAAAAAGATGGATCAAGAATTTTAGAGAGATTTGATTTGAGGGTGGGATTTCAATTTTTTTTCATTTTTAATTTCTCAGCATGCTTACTGGAAATCTTTTACAGGTAAGTAGGATTAAGGGTTGGACCACCCCGATTCGCTGAATCATTTCTAAACCCTAGATAGTTCTGATTGGCTTCCATATACGAGAGATTAAGAGAATTCTTATGACGCGTAACGACATAGGGATTATACTTGTCTAGTGAATTTTGGTGCTTCCTTAGAAGGTCTAGTGAGGATGAGCACCGTGAAAGCCCTAGCTAGGGTCTTCTGACTCTATGGTAAATTAAGCAATTTTATCATACGGGCTTGTAAGCCTCATAGATCTAAGCGGCGTGGTATGGGGTAGCCACGCGTTACTAATGTCTCCTCATTCACAGATTCGGATACCTACATCCCTTCCTTACAGCTTCCATTGGGCTTCTCTCTGGCTCTTCAAACCGCAGCGACCAGAGATTTTACCTGAATGCTTTATTGAAATATATCTTAGCGATACTTCTGGTGCCGAGAGGGCCAGGGCCATCTCCTCTCTTCTATGGAAGAACAAATTTCTATGGGTTTCTCATCTCCCGAGTACCGTTTCTCTACGCAGCCATATATATGTATATACATGCGTGTACTGGGGAGATACCGGCAGCCAGTGTCCACGCTTCGATGAGTCGAACCAGGTTCACTCCTGCGGAAGAAAATCTGCCGTTATTTTGGTGGGTAATTCTGCCGCGGAATAACACCATTGAATTTTTGCCTCCGCAAATCCTGATGGAACGGAACGTGTGTTATACATAGTATATATACGTATACGATGGTGGTAGTCAGAACGAGATGGAAGGGAAGGAAGGCTGTGAGAAATCTTAGCGATTCCACGCAGGAGAGAATAGGGCTCTGTGGTGATTCTCAATATAATTTAATTTCATGGTGGTTTCGTGTTTTTATTTTTTTCACGTACCACCATGACCACGTTCCATTCTCAGCGAAATAATCAGAAAGGAGCTGATCGAACAACCCCAGGGATTGGTAATTTCCGAGCGTGGCTAATCTTTTTATATCTAACCATCAGAGACTAACCGAAACGAGCGTTAACAAAACTTCAATTACCCGTAAGAGAGGATCGTCCAAGAAATATCTAATTCGTGCAATATGATCCGCTTACGAGGTTACAATCTTAATCGTATTTAAAAGTTGCCCGTTTCCATCCATTCATCCGTCCTACCATCCATCCATCCATCCATCCCATGGATACTGGAGTGAAAGCCGTCACTCCCGCCATCCCTCCAGCCGAGGTTCTACCCACAATCAACCTCTCGTCATTCTCGAAAGCAGCCGCACTAAGCGCTCTTTGAAAGCTCACAAAGGAAATTAATTCCTCTGGAAAGCCCTGTGTAAGATTCCGCGGCATTGCGCGCTATCACATGGAACAAAACAAAATGATGTAGAACAGACAGCGCCAAGACGCGATACCGGTAGTATAATGAAACGATGCTGGATTTAGTGAGCATCGTGGGATTTGTTGGACTAAGAAAATGGTACAAAGCAGAAAGTTTTTATACACATAGTTATATGTATAACGATGTGAAAAAAGAATCCTTGTCTTACCGACTTCTCATTAGATAAAGATTTAAGTGTACTTTTCACGGTATACACGATACGTCTGAAGATTTGCAACTTTTTTCTTTATCTCGAAGATTACCCACTTCTTCGAATTCATTTTTTAGCTACGGATATCAAACAGATTTCGCCATTGTAAATTCAAGAGAATTGCGAATTTAAGTTTTCCCTTTTATTTCATTCTTCTGCCATAAAATAATGTGCAGTATCTCTATGTTTATATATTACATATATATAAAACAAATAAATATATATAGACATATAGGAAACATATAAATACAGCCTCTGGGTCTCGTGCCTGGAATAATTTCCCATTTACAGAATATCCAAAGTATTAATCACCCTTAACCTTAAAGCCAAAGTCGACGCCCCGATTCGACGTAGCCGTTTGTTTGCCGCTCGTTATCGAGGAGCATGAATGCGAATCTCTGGATTTAATCAGCTACGCGCTACCAAGCATATATAGGAACTTTACCAAACAAGCGTGGCGGAAGTGGAAGAAAGTAAGAACATACACTGTGGAATATTGATATCCTGTGTGCTGGGTCGAAGACGTATTTTTATTTCGAGGTTGCGTAGAACGGCGCCATGTAGGCAGATGGAATCAGGATAGCGTGAGATCTGCGTTACTTGCACCTGGCTTCTCTCATGTACACGTGCGAGGAAGGAACCGTGCTCCACGTGTGTTACGTATCTATCCTACGTGCTATACTAGACCATGCAACCGAAGAGCACTTCTGCGTCCCCGAGAGAACCGCGAAACCTTCTTCAGGTAACCGCAGCTACGATATTACGTAATTGGATTCTCGTAGTACCATACCTATACATTTCTTCAAGGAGTGTCTCCCATTGATGAGGCTCGGTCGAGTGCCATTCATGGTACCATCTTTACTGGCCATGAAGTAGTGTAAGATATTTAAAAAAAAAAATTGAAAAATCTGTAAATACTTAAGGTAAGGTTATCGAGTAATTTTGTAATATGTAAAATCCTGCCAAAAACATTTGTAACTATGTATGCCACGTCGAAATGAAAATTGAAGAAATAGTCCCATTGTCCCTTTTTTTTGTTAGGAAAGATCAGAGCGGTTAATGGGAACATTGGGAACCCATAGACGCTGTCGGCGGAATCCGGTCAGTGAGAATCTCCGCCCTGGGTTCCGGGATGGACGTGGTCCAATATGTGCCGCTTGGAACGCGAGGATAGATGATGGAGGTAATGCAGCCAGGCGGAAGCACGTAATTGTGCAGGGTGGAACTGGAGCTGAATCCTGACGGACAAGGACTCGACGGGACGCCATTATCGTGGCTACCAGGTGTCCTGTCGACACCTCAAAGCGCCGCGTTTACCCTCCCGGGTCTAAGATTCCCTCCGTGTGTATATACATATACACTCTATTAGATACGACAATACCTATAAAACCGGAGAAGTGACTTTTTCGTTAGTCCTGATCTTTTTCTGGTCTCGTCTTTAACTCCTGCTCAGATCGTTCATGTGGACGTACGAATACGCCTGACCTAACCTAAACCCACAATGAAAACAGCTTCGACGGAAGATGACGTTACGATGTGCAAGTTGGTCCTTGGGTTTCTTGGGACATTATGTTATGCCTGGGTAGATTTGACATCAAAGGACAATTCTCATTCTGACTGTATACTCAAATTTTCCCTCTGTGTCCGAGTGTCTACGAAATACTCAGATTCTGCCCTGGACCAGGTCATCAGTCGTCTGGGGTCAAAGATGTTGGCGGTTTCAGTATACTCACCGAATGTGATATCAAACAAGAGACTTAACGTTGTCAAATTTGAACTTGTTAAATCATATAATAAGGCTCTCCATTTGAAAAAACTTTCAAAATATTGATTTTGCTTTTTTAATTCAGAGTTACGATTTTACAAAGAATTTACCTCTCCACTCTTACACGTTTTCTCGTGTTATGACTACAGCACGAGATGCTGTTACAGCACGACACCTGCGACTGTCTTCTCTCTTTCTATCTGACTCTCTTTCCGTTATACTCAAAGAACGAGACACAACCAAGCCAATCCTGTAACCCTCGTCTACGGCTCTGCAAATCACTAATGGCACGAAAGTGTGAGGTCGTTAGAAGAGTTAGCCTAGCGTGATAAAATCGTTGAATGCAAACCAGACAATGGATGGGTTTCTATGCCACGTATAGCTGACTATAGACTATGCTAAAAAAGGGAGTAAGAGATAGAACCCCTATACTCTCCTTAGGACAGTGGTAGCCTTTGCAAAAATGCAACGGAGGACTGAACACCTGGATCCATACGTAATTACGTCGAAGCAGAGACTGGATAATGATGAAATAAATGACAGAATAAAACATCACCTATACGAATGTCAGGAAAATCATCATCTTACAATCATATTCAATACTCGTAAGAAGAGGCCTTAAAAAAATCAAATACCCTTTCTTTCACGTTTCCAGAACCACGTATCTCGTAATTCTTTCCTCTTTCCGGAATAAAAAGTACGATTTTTCAGATAGAATTAGAGAAGCTGCAGAGAGGAAAAGTATTGTCTTCCATAAGAATGAGAGAAACGGGACTGTAGACAGGATATCATGGATCTCGGGTTCACGGAACCCTGTAACGTACTGAAGGATCCAATCAATTAAAAAAAAAAAAAAAAACCTAACAACCAGCCAGTATCATTCCAACCGTTGACGCGAGAAAAAAATCCACAGGACCCATTCGTTCATTGAAATGATGCCAGAGGCGCCAATCAAATCCGGCAGTTCAATCTGAATATTCAACAGAGGTATAGATTGTACAGTCTATGCATGCGTGTCTATATCATTAGGAGTCTTACTGTCCCTATTGACCTCACCAATCACTCCCTGTATTTCGATTTTGTCATCGAGCAAACTAGTATAACAAACTTGGATACAGTTGCGATGTATTCTCAGTGGAATATTCAATTAGATGGAAACAAGAGAAAACCCTCGAAAACCCCCGGAAGCGTTTATAGACGAAATGCCATTTGCGAATATGAAGCCATTAGAGCGATATGCATAGCTATATATACGTATAATAAAATTGGCTTAACTTTCGGATGACTAAAAATACGACTCAGTAAATTCGTACATCTCGATCAATATATAATTTGACATAATTATCCATTTTGGCGAGATTAATTATTTAACCTGGTGACACTTCACTGAATTTTATATATCGATTATATACGGTATACGAGGATATCAAGATTAAATGGAACGAGCCGTCGATACCTATTTGGCCACACTATAGCAACGCGGAGATCCTCTACACGGCGTTAAATAGGTACTACAAGTATATTACCAGATCGTGTTATAGGAAGCGTTTCGCCGGACCATTACATTATCATACTCGATGCTGCAGAGGGGTACAAGTTATTTAACACGGCGCCATAGAACAGCCAAGGGTACGCCAGGAGCATGGGCCCGTGTGTTTTGCCTCTTTCCATAGGGAATATTCAAGGCCCTCGCGCTTATCCCGCAATATTATACCACGTGGCTATTTATTGGCTAATTGCCGTATATTTTTCACGATGCTTTTAGCTAAGTAGATGATAAAAACGAGCGGACGGAGCAACCTCGTATTCCCCATCGCTGATACTATGGCTAATGGCCAATTGTGACCTCTCTGATAACGTAATATTTCCCCTTATTGCTTCTCCTGTACATTCACCCTGTACCTGAATGTATCCTACAAACGCCTGTAGTTCTGTTCCGTAAACGCTTATATATGTATATACTCCTTAAAGCCCAGTAGCGCCTTTTTAAAGCATTGCACTGTTAACGTAAATCTCTGCGACATTCCCGAGTACGCACCCAGTGTGGTAAGTGTAACCAAGTAATACCCAAGCTATTTTCTTTGTTTACTAGAGTATTATCAAGATAAAGATAGATAGAAGGCATGTAAATATCATTCCGTAACGTGTTGATCGAGAACGGGTAAAACAAGTCAGACTTGACGTTAATATCCTGGGAAACGCCAAGTGAACAGAAACACGTAAAGGTAGAAGTAAATAGGAAATGCGTTTCGGAAGGTCATTTGTATCGTGAAAGTTTCAGAACGACCATTTCCCACGGATCGAGCGAATGAGTTCAAACTGTATAACCCAAGTATCCCGGTGAACTGTCTTTTACATGGTCCAACTATCAATTGCCACCAGGTTAGGGTAGGTAGGCCGCTACAAGTGCCACTCACGTAACCTGTTTGACATCATTTTGTTGGTACCATTCTGAGCAAGCGGTATGCACGCGGTATTCTCTGATGTCATTCTTTCTATTTGTATGTTCTCTTTGTAACTGCATTTATATATCTTCGGTGCAGGAACCATTGATTCAGAAAAAAAGGCACCGCTTCACCAGCTTCAAAGTCACGTTACCGCGATACAAATAAATCTCCAGCAGCGCGCCGACCGCCGGAGTCACCCTGGCAATTTCTATATTTCTTAGCGATGCACCCTTCTCGTATTCTATACGTATAACCTGGGTTGGTATACACGCTGGAGACCATTCTAGTGAATCATACAGCTACCTGAACATAGCTCCAAAATGAAAAACCACCAAACCTGTCCTCGGCTATTTGTACTCCACACTCTATGGCTCATATTTGTACCTACTACTCGACAAAGTGTCCCATTTCCGACACTTTGCCGACCAAGGAAAAGCCGCCTTTGAAGTCGGCAATCGTCGTCAGTGTAAGGGTGCTTAGAGACAAATTTTAGAAATCTAGCTGGTTTTACAGTACACGTAGCATTACTTGAGCACTTTGCTAGAAAGAAGTACGGACACACTTCTGAATGTGCTAAATCACTTTCGCGGTCTGATTTCTCTAACGGGATGTTATGTAACTTCAAAACAAAGGGAGTGCACATAAAAATGTCCGTGGCTATAGACAATTAAATTTAACCACGGGAATCACGGCACGAGCTCGCCGACGTTCTCAACGGAATTTGCCACGATTAAATCCGCTGATCCGGCTTGCATAAAACATCCAGGGCTTCTCTGTCCGGTGCTTAATGAAGATAGCGTGTCGCTAACAAGCTGAACGGCTTACGTTATATTCGAGCTTCGCTACAGATAACTGCCCCACCTAAATACCAAGGGATAGCAGACACGGCGTGAGGGAGATGGGAGGGAGGGAGGAGGAAATAGTGGAAGAGGGTGGCTGGTGACTGGGTTGCGCGATGGTAAAGAGGGTTAGGGGATGAAGCTCGGTGGTATAGTGGCTGATGTCGCAGCGCATAATCGTTTCGCGAGGCTTGGTACGTGTGCGTAGAGCGAAGCGCGACCACCCCCTGAGCCACTAGCTATCGGGGTTGTCATGTGTGCCAACGAGTGCTTAACCCCGCTTAGCTCTTGGCAGCGCGAAGCTCAGGACGTTAACGTCTGGCTAATGATACCACCCTCGAATGCATCTACGAATTCAGACCTGGCGAAATAGGCATGCACTTCCGACCAAGTTTAGTCCGGAGTATGATGAGTATAATATATATGTATAGACCTGATACGGCACTGTAGTGGATGATAATAACGTTAGCTTAGTTTCCTGCAGAGTTAGAAGACGGTTTCTTGGTTTCGAGTGTTCTTATCTTCTACGATTGTATCATCCACGTTATATGATAACCGCCATGATAGCGTCTGGCTTTTCTGCGAACTATGAAGTCTCTTACAGAACCCAAAAGAATTCATACGGTATCGATCGGGAGTTGGGTTAGTGAAACGGAAGCAAATAACGAAAGACGATATGAAAGTATCCGTATCACGTAGCACACAAGGCTGCTCGTATCGATAGCACTGCTCATTGACAGACAAAAGAAGAAAAATCTATACGAGGTTGGTATCAGTGGTATTTTGTTTCTAAATTGTCAAAATCTTTGGTCTGCAAGTTCAGTGAGTTCCAGAGTTGACTTGACTGAAGGGATCTTTGATTCGTTCCCTTTGCTTCTTAGAGATAAAGAGAATGTTAGATGTGTGAAGAAAACGTGAGATAAACAAGGGTGAAGGAAAACGGAAAAGACTGGGAATGATTTCAAAGAAATAGAACGCAACGATATACGTATAAGGGTGGGTGCGAATCCGCTGGAATCGAAGTTCTCTAAAAGCCGTAAGTGTATATGCAAATGAAATGATCTAGCGAACCTGGTAAATGCGCCAAATGAGCTTGCGCGTAGTACGGGCTACGCCAGGCCGTAGTGTTTTTGCATCGTCAAGGCAATGAATTACTTGAAGAGAATCAGGGATGCTAAGCTTTGCGAATATTAAGGGTAAGTCTGGTTCAGACTGGTAAGTATTTTAATCTGAGTCAAAAGAAAAGCTGAGTAAGAGAATAGAAGTCTAGAGAACTGAGTTGAAAGGAGGAAATTAAATAGTAGGGGAACAGTTTACACAGGCAAGAAATCGTGGACGTAAGAATAATAGAAAAGATACAGGAGGCGCAATTCGAAATCGGAAGCTGAGCTAACCGTTTCTTATCATTATCATTCTTCTCCGATTTCGAATCCCTCGTTAAAATGTATTATCCCTCGATTCCTAGTAGACCATCACGAACGTGGTAACTTTACTCACAAACCAAAAACCCAGAGCGATCCAAGAGTAGCAGCGCTTGGTTCATGCAATATTTATCGAGGATGAAAATGTGAGAGTGGGAGTGAGAGAGGGAGAAAAAAGAGTCCGGTGAAACTCTGTCTTCCGCTACCCTAGTCTTTCGCAGGCCCTCGTATAACGAAGGACAGGAAATGACGTGATGAATCGATGGCGCCTAATTACGCGAGGCCTCCCCATCAATCATAAATAGACCTTCTCCCAACGCTACTCATACTCCTTCTATTTCTCCTCTTCAAGCTCGCAACCATCATCGACCACCATTTTGCAAGGGCCACTTCGTCCGACGCTTCTGGTGAATTCTTATCCCGCAGCATTTTTCATTACTAATAAATTACTTCTACCCCGACACCCTTCTGCCAAGCCGAACGCTTCCGAATGCTCGAAATATTACGAAAATTTCCGAACATTTCAGGATAGCCTTCCCTACCCTAGTACTGGTCATCGTGACTTCAGCCCTCTTTCGCTGCCTTCGTCCCTCCAGAGATCGTTCTAAATGGCAGAATTGCTTGGGGTAATGTTTCCTATTGCAAACTGCACTTTTGTGCAGTTGCATTCGGAGTGAAATTGATACTCGATATGCACTTTGATTTTTTTTCCATTCACTCTGACTTCTCCCTATAAATTTGGGGACGGTTACATGCTTTTAGGGGATGAACCATCGTCATCAAGGATTGATAGCAATGACACTCGAGACATAACGGATCGGTGCCGTTTATTTTAGGATTGACTGAATGCAATCAGAGAATAACTTGAACGCAGAGCATAAAAGTGCATTCAGAGTATTTTCACTAAGGATGAGGGATGAGTTTTGGGGTGAGATGTTATTTGGTAAAAATCAATCATTTATTTACTTCGATAATGTTTAACGAGTCTAATGGGATCGGGGATTCCAATAGACACCATAGCAACCATAGGCACAGCGTTCGATTCCCGCTCCATCATGGTGCTTCTTTTTATTTCGCTCGTGGCTTCCTTGATAAGCAGAATGAAGCTGATCCGGGCAAAGTAAAACACTACGTCAATATTATTTCACTCAGCTTCATCCTTTTTTACTCCTCTCCACCCTTACTCTTGCCACTTTCCCACGAAAGGGAAGGGATTGTTTTCATAATCAGTGATTAAAGGAGAGATTTCTTTCAGCTTCCTCCAGGGCGTTCCGCAATCTTGTTTTCCTCGGCTGTTCGCAAACCAACTTTTTATCTCGTACGAAAAAAAGAAGTACAGAATAAGAAAACAGGAATAATAACGAAATCAAAATATTTAAAGAACAATAATTTATTTTACCGATCCTACTGAATTTCTCTCCGGTGTGAGCTTCCCATTTTTTCCAATGCCAGTAGGAAGACAAACGGGGAAATTTCTTCGCAATAATGATAGATAATCTAACAACTGAAATCCATGTCGATCCGTCAAATTTTTAACCTTTAAGGAATGACTCTCACTTTCGTCATTGGAAACAGTTTGAGCCGTATCTTCATAAAAGTGCCTATACCGGCGATTCACTAGGGTCTGCGAATCGAGCGATCTCTTAAATATAACGTCTGGGAATAACACAGCCGCTCAGCAAGTATGGCAGCTATGCCGGGAATCAGCTCGCTAACGCAAACGCGAACCACGTATACCTCGGTAGTCATATAGGCGCTATACAACCCGAAAGGCGCAGAGCGCGCAGCCATTAATTGGATTCCCCGTTTGCAATTCCCGGTATGCTCGTTCCTGGCCACTCAATTAAACCAACGTTGTCTCGACAAACTGGCTATCGATTCCCTACTGGAAACCATAGCCACCCACTTTGGACCAAAGAACCTTTCCCTATATGAATGGCAAATTTACGAGTTATTGAGTGCCCTAGAAATTGATTGTAGACTGTATTATATTTTGCCTCAAAAGACTAGAAAGTCTATTGAAACGTTATTCGGTATTAAGGATAGACATTATGGTTAAGGTATTAGAAAATTGCGTGATACTTCTTAAGAAAAATAAGGGTAACCCATAACCACGTGCCGACTCTTTGGGGAGGATGGAGCAGCTCCCTCCTGTATTTGAGATATTCGACGTGACTATTCTTTAGGGTGCCAACCCCTCACAGTAGAGGGGTAATAACGCCACGCAATCAGGGTTGAACTTGGAACGGGCTTATTAACTTTGTGAAATATTAACTCGACCGTGTCCACAAATTAAGTTTTAGCAAGGTTTGCATAAAATTACCCAAAGAGGCCTAGTTATACCATCCTCTTGATACTACTTCCTTTACAGAGAAATTTAGTATCACTCTTTCTCCCTTTCTCACGCCAACGCAGACCCAATTCTCACTCGAGAGACTTTTTGAATCCTGGCCAACAGAGCTCGACAAATGTAATTATAATACCGCAGAAAAATGTTCCTAATTGCCGAATTCACGGAATGCAAGAGCATTGCCAGTCTAACTTTCATATATACATATATAAAGTCATATGTGAAACGTACTCACGTCTCATGGCCGAGAGGTATTTTCTCGAAATAACCAGACAGTTTTGTGTGCCTACGACATAATTACATTTTCATACAAACCCTACTTTTTATTTGAGCCAGTAAAGTTTCGTCGCCCTTTTCACGCCTTCTAACCCATTTTGAATTGTTAATAAACTTATTACTTGAATAAACTTCACCATATGTGAAATATATAAGACATACGTGTGCCACTTGTATGGGATAGATTCTTAACATCTTTTCTATATTCCAAAGAAGTATCATCCAAGTTCCTAACTACCGATAGTAACTGCTACGGGCGGATACTGACGTGGCTTCCGTTTTACGCCGGCAGGACTAAAAGTTTACGAGCGCTACCGCAGTAGCAGCAACCAAACCTGGCGAGCAAACGCTTTTACGTAAACGCGATTACGTAAACCCCAATTGCTGAGACGTGATACAAGTATAAACGAATAATTACGGCCTAAATTTCAGGGACACAATGTACTTATATTACTTATAAAATTTGAAAGATGGAAAAAAAAAGAAATATTTTTATGATATATACAATTATTTGTATATTTAAGAGCGAGGGAAAAGGATTTTACGATAAGCATCGTAAAACCTTTTAACCATATTTTACTTTTTCTTTTATACCCTACGATGTAACTTTCTTCCGTTAAGACACTGGGCACATTTTCTTAATCAGTGGCTAGGTGCACGGTTTTATTGGTTCCAACATTTGTATCCCAGGCTGTCCACCTTTATTAAGAATCCTAGAATGCAAGGACACAACGTAGCTTAGCGCAAAGGACTCTCATTATTCTCTTCGAGTTACTCAGGACTCTGTAATATCTCTATTAAAATGCAATCCCACATCTTACCTCCTGGGCTTCTCCTTTTATTCATTAAATAACCGTACCGAGGGCGTCGACTGTGCCCGCAGCTTCCGGTAGCTGTTGGAACTTCTAAATGGCACTTCCGGAAAATGTAAATGTCGTGACATTCGCGTAATTAAGAGTGCAACGAATTAAAGGTAGCGCGACGCTTGAGAAGTGTTTCATTTACACTTGAAAAGATGGATTACTCGAGATTTTATAGGTAATAAAATCAATGCATTGATTCGCATCATATCAATCGAAGTTACGTAACGATTTTCCGAATTGACTGTTATCAACCAATTCGTACATACATCAAGTTATTGTAAGATGATAAAGTTCCCGATAGCATAGTTGACGATTACGTCACAGTTATCCTCAAAATCAAATACAGATTTCGATTTCGAAACTTCGATCGGCAAATTTCTCCATCCTTGGTTGGATATGGAAGCCTTGATAATTGATGCCAGTACTTCTAGTACATAACTGGTACCACCTGTGGGGTTGTCAATACTGAAGCTGTAATACGTCTCCGGCAAAGCTATTACTGGTATGACTGTAACAGAATTCATATTAGCAGCGCGATCGAGAGCGTGAGCTCTATTCCATTCAGTACGGAAGTGCATGTGCCATCGAGTACAAACCACGGCAAAAGTTTCGCAATATACAATTAACCTTCATTTCCCATAAAGAAGGAAACCTCATACGTCCTGTCGGTAAATCGTAGAAATTCGTGAAATAAATTAAAAAAGATATTAAAACAAATTATTTTTCAATCAATCTACGTAATACGTTTATCTTAGTAATTTGGATTATTAAGTTTCCAAATTTTTTTGTCAAAATTCAAAATGACGTACTATCGTTAATAATAATATCATCTATGACGATAAAAATCGGGTAACTCTTGTCTGTGGACGTACTAAAGTTACACCCTGTCGTCATATGCAGGGTTCGTGTTACTCGGGATATGTGAACGAGAGATAGGATAGACGAGGTGCATGTAGTAATAACATGCCTTCCAAAGCCACCCCTTCGCATGGCCATGTAGGGAACCTTCGTCCGCGACCCACTCCATTACGCGCACTGATTATTCTCCATTGTCCACCTGTAAACAGAATATTGATAGAGTTAGCAGCTCCAGAGGGCGAGGCTTCTCATTCAATCGATCAGTCCTGGTATCGCTCGAATCTCGAATCTCGAGGATCGCTCCTGTTTGCACGGAGTATGGCTAATGAGTAGCGCACTAGAAGCAAACCGTACTGAAGCGAGTAGCGCAGGGTATATACAGGGAAGTTGTATGTCCCAAAGCTAATATAATTATTGCATCAGGCCCCAAAGAGCAAACACTCACGGCTACAATCAGGACAATCAGCATGATTGGCGGTCCCCAGTGTACACATGACTTCGCCAAAAGCATTTGGCTTCAACCCATGTCACGATGTACCTGACTCCGTTTACACTTGGGAAAGCCTTGGCATGTCTTCAGATATATTTATAGAGATATATCAGATATATCGTACGAGAGCTCAATTAGATCGTTATTGCTTCTGTCACCCGGTATATCAATCCTGAGTAATAAATATCGAAGTGATAGAAACATTATGATAGACAAGCGCACTCTGTTTTTTTCTACTGTCGAGAACCGAATGATCGGTAATGTTTACACCTGTAGCTACTATCCGGCGCTGTCCAATTAGAGCACAGTGTGGTACGTAGATTACAAATAGCAATCAAACGGTCTACTGTATAAGGAAAGCCTTCCAGCGTATGTGCCGTGTCCCATTAGGCGTCTATACGTTCGATTAGGCTCGGAGAATCGATTGATTAAATATAGTATGTGCGATCGTACATAGGTTGGACTTCTCTTCTATAGAAGTCGTAGGATCATTTTGGAGATCGAATTTACTGAGGATCGATCATCCGGCTAGGTTCCAGTTTACTGGTTAACGGGAGACTACGGAACCCCTCGGATCTTCAGACCCTCGACTCATTACCGGAAATCCCATTGTTATCGAGTAGTATCGTCTCTCTGCCGATAGAGCGAGCACCTAACCAATGTGATTTGCAGAATCAGTAGAGTAGAGAATTTGATAGATACCTGTATCTATCTGTCCTCGTGTACACCTGTCAAGGTATATACAATATACTAAATGAATATCTATAAGTATACCAGCTGTTTCATATTAAATGAAAATATTTAATCAACCATTTCAGATCTTTTTTCATCTTTCCAGTGGCTTCTTTTTCTTCTAAAAAAAAAAACAAAAGTGACTGCGTTCACGTCGTTAGTTCGCATAGACAATGGCCATGGACAAGGAATCGTTTCCGAAAGTCATAGCAATAAAATATAAAGTTACTTGCCCGCTCCCGGCGGGCATGACGATGCTGCCCTACATCGCATTATACATTACCATTTTACCAAGCGAGTTAAACCGGAGCACTGAACATTCAGTTCAGTAATACTCTACAATTCTATTCCCTCCTACTATCCACCCTTCCTTTTTGGCTATACTCACTCGTATACTCTCTTTATATATCTAGAATGGCGTAGGACGTCCGCGTATAGTTTGGCTCGTGGACAAAACGGCTCTCCTGCTAAACGGAGGAGGAGCCACTGATGAGTGACTAACTTCCCTGTTAGTCTGCTAGTGCTAGGTGTACGTACCTACTGGCCTGGAAGCACCGATAACCACGTGCCGTGTCCAATGTTCAAATTATAAATGGAGAAACCAACCCCTATTGCATCCTTTACCACCCACGCTCATTGTCTTCGTTTCGCCCTTGCAATCTACACCACTGTTCTTGGTCGTATTGGACTTTCTATGGAATTTCAACTGGTTTCTAAATATTTATTACAATCTTTTATTTATCCTGAAATTGTTTTGCTACTTATCGTCAAATGTATATAATACACTTATGTACGTATAGTTAGCTATCCATGCGTGTTGGTAAGCGAAGACAGCAATTTCATAGAACGATAAATAGTTTTTTATATGAATTCCTGGTATTCTTTCTATGACAATCACGAGTTCCAGGAATCAACGTTTCACGTCCTAGAAACTCCTCGTCGCTTTTCCCCACGATTTACTTGTTCGTCTTTCAATTCAGGTTTCTCGTTAGGCTGCTTTTCTCTTTCGAAAGATTTCTCTCTGTTGATGGATGGAAAATCTATTTTTTCTCATGCTAGAATGACCGAGTAGATGCTGCTGCTTCGTACGTGTGTGTAATATATATATACAAATAGTAGAGAAAGCCAATAGACGCAAACAAACAGCTGCTGCCAGTCATTCGTAATTCACGAAGTCTGTCAGACACGGGCGCGAATTTTCAATGCGATTAGCACCTCGTGCAGCTTCCTTTCCTTTTAGTACGGACAATAGTGACCCGGATTATGCACGCTTTTCCTGGTGCATCGGATACAACTGCGATATACTGCACTAGACATTCTATGCCTTCACCCAGTCCTGTCTATAGATTTTGTTACTATACCTGCGTCTACTTGGGTGTTAAAAGTTGAGGACCTCCTGCGGAGACTGTACTTGGAATATAATGTACGTATAAATTACCTAAAAGATAATTGATTAAATAAACAAGCAGAATAGAAGTTGCTTGGTAAAATTTACTATGCCGAAGAATACATTCAAATACGGATAAGAGTCTTTGACACAGGGAAGACATTCCTGAAATTGAATAAAATTTTGCGGAAAACCATCAAATTTGTTTTTTGTGATTTATAAATTAGACTAAATATTATTGTCTGCGACATCCACCATACTATCTACGATTGTAAGACTTAATCTCTTTCTTTTTATAAAAAGAATAAGGCTGTAGTACACCAGCGAATTTTCGTTAATCTTGAATAAGTGAATCGTAACTCGCTAGGAGAGGTACTCATTATAACGGATATCGAGTTTTACGAAAATCTCAAAGAAAGTTTTATTTATCATAAGAATTGAAAAAAAAAACAATTTTCAAGTTTCTCAAAGACACTTCCTCGCTCAGAATTCTATTTACGGAGACCGCCCATGGTGTCTGGCTACAGGGCAATCTCCGCTGAACAAATTAGTATCTTGTACTGCGTTAAAAGCCGCAGTCACTTCAGAGATAGTATTGTCGGATACGAGTATCAGAATGCAGGAGTATATAAGTAAGGAAAAGGAAAAAAAAGAGATACAAGAATATATATAAGTAACAGTACGTAGGCGAGAGTTACTATTGGGTGTGGCTAGGCAAATCGAACCAGACAATCCTGACAATACTAAGAGAATTTAGATTCTCAGCAGTGATTTCTAGATCTTAAATTCATCCAGACTCCCAAGATACCTAGGAGAATTTCGTCCCCGTGTAATCCTTACGTTTTGGTCAAATATTCCAGATGATCGACTCAGATAACAAAGGAAAGCGACTGTCACGCGAGTTCCTTTCAAAATTAGACCACCTTTTATATACCGTTAGTACTACTGACTGACCTGCTGTCAATCTCTCAGCACGCACAGCTTTTACATTCTTTGATATTCTCTCATACATATATATATATATATATATATATATCACTCTCATTCTTATGCTTTAGCTTTCTTTCAATCTCTCTGCAGGTTTTTCGCAAATCCCCACATTGTCCTCGTTAAACGGTCGGATAAGTATTTCCCCTTATGTTGAATAATACCGGAATCGGTCGGACCCTGTTTACATAACCCGGCATCTGTCACAACTGTTTATGTAGCCGAGACCTGGATTCGGTCTTCGAAACCGCCTTAAGCCGCCTTTGTCGTAACGTTGCGACTCAACAATATCGCACCCGTCACGTTCGAGTGCTCTGAATCCACAAACACGGAACTGAACTCGCGGCTTCAATTTTACTGTATGCTTCAAATACCTTTTGCTATCTTATATCTTCTTATATACATGGTATATATCTCATTCTCCGTAGAACAGTCATTTCTATCTAAGATATTGATATGGAATATCGTAAACTAGTTTATTCTTTTATTGACGTATTTGGTATTTAAGAGAATTTTGCTTATAAGTAAACACTTAATTAATTTAAGTCCTTTTCGAGCGTCTGATCTGTGCATAATCTTATTAAAGCTGTGGAGATTATATAAAAATTAAAAATCATAAGCAACGAATAAACGGTCCTATTCGAGGGATGCTGTTCTCTCTGGATTCTCAAGTGGGACGCTATAACCTCGGAATACAAAAAAGTCTCGGAAAGGCTGTACGTGAGAATTTTCATATTTTCCTTCCTTCGACGCCAACCCGAGCAACACCACTTGACTTTCTTCCTGAGAAGAGTAAAGGGTTCCCAGAAGAATATTTTCCTCGTGTTACAAAAGAGAAAAAGCATAAGGAAAAAAATAATACTGAGGTAGCTCGTCTATCGTTGACGGTTTGTTGCTCCAGTATGTACATAGCTACCCGAACAGTATCTATACCAACAGTTGAAGTCCACGTATGCGTGCTAATAGGTACCGAGAAAAAGTCGGCGAATAAAATGACAGTAGGGTAAGTTCCGTTTGTAAAAGTAATACAAAAACAGAAGGATAGTTGGCGCTTACTAGCTATTGTAAATATGAGTTTACCCAGTATCGAAATGAGTGCATTCGAGTTTTCCTTTATTTTTTATTCCATATATTCTTTCTCTTTTTGTTTTCCCAAGTGGCAGAATGGTTATTTTATACATGGCTTGCGGTGAACGCGTATTCCCTTGGCGAGTGTAAATACCAATACAGGAAAGATAACAACGAGTTCCGCTTCTCCGACCATCTACGTGGAGAAGAACGGAGAAAGAGAGAGCGAGAGAAAAGGGATGATCAGCTCTGTTTCTCCTTTAGAAAATCTATCCTCTGCTCTTCCTTTTCATGCTTGGCGCTCGTCCTGGCGGTTTTGCTGAATACCCGCCTACCAAGTGTACTGACTTATTATACGGAATATTATCTCTTCTTAATATGACTCGAGCCACCCTCTTTCCGCACTTTGGCGTAGTCCACATTTCACCGGGGTCGCAGTAGCTGAATTCAGAGAAGGCAGTGCTTATTTTTCTTGATTAACTCGAGTTGTTGAAGATTGTCTCTGTTAAAAAAGAAATAAATAGCCAAGAGCCAGTCCGACACCCCATTGCCATCAGCGGTACCAACGGGGGTTGTCCTGCGTAATACATATAGTGCCTAACCTAAAAACCAGGGTGCCGACGTCGACTGATGTATTTCCGTGGTAGGAGACTCACGCTCGCCCCACGGAATTACCCTGCGAGATTCATCCCCTGAATTATATACCCTGTATCTTCATCTTCCTGGCTCCTCCTTGTATTTGACTTTGTCTCGTTCCTTCGTCCTTGCTTCCCGGTCAATAATTGCGTATGAAAAAACAGAAACCAGCCTTAGACATTGTGCCATCAGAGTAGCCGACGAGACTTTTACGTTCCTGCATGTTTCCGGTGGGAATACTTTGCCATTATCGATATTCAACGAACAAAATTGCACTCTCAACTTCACATAGGTCGTTCGCCTCGGAACTTGAATTTAGACGATCGATATCAGGTAGGTAAGGAAATTCGAAAACTCGCAAAAAAAGAATACAGAAGATCCGAAGCAAGTGGTATTATTTGGATTGAAATCTTTGGCGAGAAGATCGGGTTAATTCTCAGACGCTTATCTAAGCGACGTTCACCGTCCCGTAATTCCTTTCCCGTCTAGAGAATTCCAACGCGGCACCGTGGGGGAGTAATTTACGTGAATTAAAAAACGCGAAAAAGTAATCAGCCACGCCGGTCCCGGCCAAGCGTCGAGTTCACTCTTAACGCTACAACCTTTTGCCGGGTTTATTTATAGCCCCGCTCGCTGGATCTAATTAAAAACGCAAAGGGCGTGCCTAAAGTACAAGGGCCACGCCGTTAGATTAGAATTTACAGGCACCGTACTGCTATCCTCCTAATCAGCCCAGCTAAAGCGGCTAATAAACCAAATGATTTAGAGGATTTCTGTATCATACCCAATACGAACCCGAACCCAACCGGAATACGCCAGCCATAAAAGTAACCTTTTGCAAAATGCTCTTCCGCTACGTGCCAGGAAAATTGAAAGGAGTCCTACGATTGCTGTACTCACGCAAGCTCATACCTACATCCACCCACATGCCCCCATTATAGGCTGCAAGGGACGAATCTCGCACGGTCAGATTGCTACAGCAATAAAAAATATGCTCATGGCAAAGTTCCTGCCGTTCCGTTAAAGGATCCTGTCGATTAGATCCCATATCCTCGATCTACCTTATACAGCATCCCTGTTACATCCATATCCATCAGAAATTCTTGTTCCAAATCAATTGAAAATTATTAAGGATCCTTCCAAGGTCCTTCGAACTAATACCGATCAAGATAGTACTTCAAGATAATATCGATCCTTATTGCTTCCACGATTCTGTTGACAAGGATCCATACGTACCGTATAGCTAAATCCAATACGTCGTGCGGATCCACATCGGTACGTTTACACACTGTAAAGGATACTGGATGTAAATGGGATTGGCAGTGTCACTGTGGGACAGGACTGAGGATACCAAAAGGACCAAGTATACGAGGACGAGGTAGCAAAGGACGGGAAGGCAGAGGCTGGGCCAATTACTTCTGCTCGGTTACACTCCGCGTAATCCCCATTAAATTGTTTGTTGAATCATATTGAATTATCTTGGCTTGCTTTGCCCCTAGCCTTTGTGCCTTCTCCGCTTGGCGGCACTGGGATCGGCCAGATTAGATTAATTCGCCCGATTTTATTAGGACGTTTCTACGGATGGGTATCTCCTATGCCTTCTGAAATACGGCCTCTACTCTACTTCTTTCTGTTTGCGACCAGGTGCAGCTATGCTCTAATACTCGCGGCAGTTGTACAGATATTTATACTGCGGTACGTATACTGTCGTCCTTACGGCAAGGACTTCGGCTTTATTCTTTATCTTAAGCGGCGGTGACATTCCCTTCGGGGAAATTTCATTTTTCGGCTATACAAACAGTCTCTTTTTTTATCGAAAAACTATGTTAGACCTACCTAGGTACCTCTCCTGGTCCTACGGTCTTGTCGTTCTTTACTTCGGGAGGAGCAAGCAAGAAATTAGTACCGCTTTACGGTTCCTTGCGCCCTACGAGATTCCGACTTTCCTACTGCACCACCACCGTCAGCTACCTTTATATAGTACTATACTACCACCAGCAGGTACCACGGAGACAAGCCAGGACTACCTTGAAAACCGTGAAGCCGAACTCCCGTGGGATCGGGCCTCCTTTATTCTCGCTCATCCCGCGACAATGCACAAAGCACCCTCGCTGTCCCTTGAGTCTAGGAACTTTGGCGCAACCCTACAATTCTGTCCCGAAGGGGATACCACCGTGCGCTAGATCTGTGACGAATAATTTTTACGCTAATTTTCAAAACGAGCCCGCACTTCCACGAAGACCAGATGTCACGCTGGGGACCGTTATAACCCGCAGGATGTTTCAGACGTTTTATAGAAGCGAAGGATTCACTTGGCATTAGGCATCAGACTTTTCGTACGTATATGTATTGTATTTATAGATATCTTAAGCTTACGTAAGATTACAACTATCCACGCTTATTTCACTAATGACGCGTACTCGAATTCGTCTCGATCAGAATTTTCTAGACGTCGCAGAGACATTTTGTGTATCGTGCAGATCTTCTTCGGAGAATATGTAGACTTACGGAAAATAAAAAAAAAAGACAACAATGAACAGATAAATGCAACGAATTTCGTTTATCGCGATTTCGCACGTTGACGGCATTACCAGCGTACCAAAGAAATATTGAGATTTACGTAAAAGAATGAAAACCGCGGGTAACGGTGAAGGCAATTTAAATTCCAATAATGTATAAAAGCATGAGTTTCCTCGACGTCGATTTTGGCTTTGCTACGTTGGAGCGGGTAAGGTCTTTTAGAATTGTCTAAGATCAAAAAATCTTCAGATGTCAAAATATAGAATAAAAAATATGAATACGCAAGGATTTTGAATTCTTTCACAATAGTCATACATGCTCACGAATCGCTCTTTGGATATGCGCAAAGGGTGTTGGGACGGTATGTACATATGATTTCATGAAGAGCATACATATAGGTGCCGCACGACTGGGAACGTCGACGTTAAACGTATAAGGTCCCCCTTAAGCAGAGCAAGGAAAAGGTAAAAGCGATTACGTTTATTTCTCATGGGACACGTGGCAAGACAGCGCGCGATGCACGTTGTTGCTAATGGATCACATCTCGGAATTTCCATAGCATTACAACATACCTCGTACAAGATTTAAAGCAAAGTCTGCATGTGTCTCCAACGTAACGTCGCTTGTCAGTTAATCATCGCGACCTGCCGTGACTCTATTTTCATGAAAACAAAGCCAAAACGTCACACATGCACTACAATTTCCAAGTAACCCAAGAAGACACAGTGTAAAAAGGAAAAGATAAATTTTACTGTCGTAAGGGAATAAATTTCCTATGTTCCACGTAAAAAAAAAGGCCAAACTATAATAGGCGTAGGGTAGAAGTTTCTCGTGTAAAATGATTATATATGAATTTTGAAATCCCCGATGCTCCCCATGTTCGGATTTATTCTTTGGCTTATGGCTCGAGATGAAGAAAGGGGGATATAGGCCCTCTTGGCTAGCCTCTCGGATTTAGGCTTTTGATGCCCCATGGGAACTCAATGTTGGAGAACGGAAGAGCCTAGAGGGATAGAGCGGAAAGGAGAGGGAGTAGGAGTTTCTGGCACTTTGCAGCTCAGCGTCTGTTGAATATTTGATTGTAACCCCCATAGCTCCCATAGCTCCCATAGCTCCCATAGACATCCCTATTCCGCGCAATGCGTTAGGCGCACATACATATACGTGTATGCCAATTCGCCTCTGCTCAGAACTCGAAGTTGCATTGTGCTCTTGCGTGCCTCTCAGAGCCTCCGCGTCCACCATACATTCTTCAACCTCCCTCCCTACCGTCCTTCACCCTGCTACCGTATGCATGGACCACTCACCTTCTCCCTGCGGCATTCCCACCGCGTCATTTTCCACTGAAGGAAATCGTATTGTACTGCTACTTCCATTGCAAAGTAGTAGAATTGACTTTAGTAAGTAAACAATCCGTATGGGCAATAAGACCAGTCACGATTTATGTATTAACTGAAAGAGGTTAATATTTGAAGTCATGTATAAAAGTTATGAGCTTTTGATGATTGATAATTGAAGTTTCGAATGGTCCATTGATATTACGTGGACTCGAATCAGAGTCCCCGGTATATCACGTTCGCTTGTATCACGCGCACCTATAGGTATAGTATATTCAATATCTCAAAGCTGCCGATAATTGGCTGGATTAGGTCGTCGCGACGCCTTTCAGAAAAATAGCTTGGCCGTCGTCTGGATAATCCCTTTGGTGAACTGGTGAAGATCGACAAGGGCTGGCAGCAGCTACGGCAACGGCGCACCAGGAGATTACGTTCGCCGTAAATCTTCTCTGGGGGCGTTCTAATCGCGCGAGCGCCGATTACAGCGCGGTTAATGACTGCTCGGTATCCCGAGAGCTCGCGAGCCTTTGTCAGGGACAGTTCGCCACCCGGGGAACCCGTTATTACCGGTGCAAATTATGATTTCATTCTGCTGCCGTTGTCCCGTGTTAGCCCCGGCATTCCAAGGGGTGGGTGCTACTACATATGTAGCTGGCTATACGAAAGGAAGGGTGAAGGGTTTCGAAATCGAGGATGGTTTTACTGGAGGGATGCTGTTAATGAGGGACTCCATGACTATGTCTGCACGTTTACAGGCCTTGACTATTTACTGCGTATAGCAGAGACAAGCCCGGAGCACCGACTTGGATTAAGTAGATACGGTATGTGTATAGTCCGACCTCACAGTTACAGCGAGACATCTTGCCGACCACTTCAAGCCGTACAGAGGATCCTCACACGTGTGTCCTATACGCTCTCCGACACCGAAAGCCTATTCACGATAACTCCTGACTCCTATCTACCCTTAGAAAGCTCACGGACCAGTCGAGCCAGACATCTAAGCCCAGAGGCGCATCCTTTTTTTGCAAGCTCTGCCTTAGAATGCAGCACGTAGTGAAGACTCGTACGTGCTAACCGAAGAGGGCGTTTGATACACGCGAATTTTAGGAAGAAACGTTCCATCGCCTGCGTCCTTTCTCTCTTTCATCCTCCCTCCATTCCCTCTCTTTTTTCTCGCAGACTCACCCTCTACTCATTGCTTTCAAGCTTTCCTCTCCTATTTCCTGACTCGTGAGAAAACTGGGTTTCGATTCCACCCAGTTCCCTTTGTCCCGTTAGCGAGAGTTAACCACACTCCTGAATTCCTGTCCAGACAGCTTCCTCCTTTTTTTTTCAATTCTCTCATTCTCACCCCGCGAATAGGAAAACTACCTCGAAGCTCACTCAAACGAGACACCTCGATACTCGAAGCGAAAATCTACGGGTGGGTTCTCAGCGAAATAATCGTGGGCGACGTGGCGCGTACGATAAAGCCAGTTTTTTTTTCGATTAAAAAGTTTTTTCATATCCCCCCGACAGGACCTGAAACTTCCATGCAGAGACCATCCACCGCGCGGACATTTTCTCACGAGGCGCCAACTCCCGTCGTCCACACCTCTCCTCAAAGGCTACCATTATTCGGAGGCATTAGCAGACAGAAGTGTTGACAGATACGTTGAAAGAAGCTCCCGCCACTCCTCGCTGTGTGGTAAACGGAATCAATAGTGAAAGGAAAACGCCAAACTCCGACGGCATTTTAATCAATCTCTTCCTCTACCAACATCACCACCATTGCCCGGCACTTCCTGTTACTCCCGTTAGAGAAACTCGTAATATACGTTCCCCGCTCCTCTGCAGGAGCCTAGATCGTTCAAGGGTGCCTCTCAGAGAATGGCCATCCTCTTCACGAACAGCCCTCTCACGTAGTTTGTATAGTTTCATTGAACCAAAGACTACTGTGTTTTTTAACACTGACGGGGAAGTGAAGCTCCCGGCATTCGGGACAGATAATGGGCTGTTTTATACTGGGCTAAGGTAGCGATACGATACTGTAGCGTATTTACTATTACCCCCTGGTGAATGTTGGAAAGCGAAGGGTGCACCCTGATAAATATTCAACCCCGTCAACCAATCGAGAGGCGTTCTACGTTTCCGAATCTTGATCAATCATCCGGTGCCGAGTATCGGAACTTTACGACAAGCAACTTTACGATTCGACGATTCCTACCATGAGGAAGGCGAACTCGACGCCAGGGATATGTTAGTAGACGATAAGCTTCGAGCAGTCCTTTTCTTGATATCAGGATCTTTGAGAATTCGAGGTCAGAAAACTCATGAAACCTTTCAAAAGTTGAATGCTTTGTCAAAGTCCGTTTTCTGATGTTCGATTGAAAAGTGATGGAAATAGAAACAGCGAAGCTCGCTCGAGTATCGAGCTCGAACACTTGATCGGGACATACTTCTCGCACGTGTTCAGCGGCTGTTTGTAGCTCACAATTGTTTTACACGTTTGGGAGACACGTAAGCGGCGAGCTGATTTTTTATTTATACATTTTTTTTCAAAACAGTTTGGGTCCTGATCGCCGGTATAATGCCAGGTCGAGTGGTTAATATCGCATTGGAAAAAATCTTCAATCTCATGGATGCGCTGATACAGTGCACCACCTTTCCCTGACATTCTTGAGATATTTCTACCCTCTAGCATCCTCATAATCTGAATATTCCTGGATTCTCCAAGAGGTTCAAGATGAAAAAATTAGGTCAAGCATCTTGGCCTAGGAAGAATATCGTCTCTCACTGAGCTGTTTTCGACGTTCGTTTGCAAGGGTGGAAAGACGCTGGTGAGGGCGCCTGAAAGGGCCAACCAAAGATTATCGATGTTTTGACGTACCGGGTGGTCAGAACGTGAAAATTGATACATCGCATGAGATAAACTAGAGACTTAGAGTGAATGGACTATATAGTAGGCCGGAGCGTAGTCTAGACCGGAGACAGTATCTCTTGACAGGATCAGCCGCAACTGTCCCTGGCCACGACCGCAAGTCCTGCTGACACATGAAATCAGATATGCGGTTAACGCGGTTGCCACTCTCTATTTATTTCCCATCTTATATATCCAACAGACATCTCAGTACGTACTCTGTGACAATAATTATTTCCAGAGCCCTCATAAATAATATTCCTAACCTCGCATATGAAATCGCACGAGTTTTTGCTATTACGTATAACCTAACTATCAATTGTCCGTCTATTTCGTGTTTTATCTATAAATCGACACTTATGATCCTACAAATTTTCTTCGTCTACATACATCAGTGTAATAGGAAAAATTCATTCCACCTTACGTAATTCCTTTTCAACAAAAGTATCGACTCGAAGTTTCAGTTCTCTTTTCGTATTTCGCACAAGCGTCTATCGCTATTTCAGCTCGCGAGCCAGTTTTCTTTTTTCGCAAAGGCGCAAAGCGCTGAGTTGCATGTCTGCACCTAGCCGGCTATTGGCATCCGCAGTAGCGCCATGCAGGATGCTCTAATGGTTGCCACATCATCGCCGTATATCATATAATGCCTTTACTGAAGAATATATAGAACGTCTGGAAGCTTACTTAAGCTTCCACCGTCGCCAATCCTCCGCCTTCTTAACTAAACCATAAGAATTCGCGAGGACCCTATACGAAAAGATGTCCCTTCATTATTTCTCATATAAATCCCCCTTTATCATTTTGACCCCACTACACCCTTTATATCCTCATTACTCTTCATAACTCTTCCCTCGAGATATCTTACGAGACTACGATATCTAAGCTTTCCAGAAATTCAATTTCAGAACGGATACATGTAACACAGTAAAATTAGATACGGCAAAGGACACCGAAGTCGAAATTCCTATTAATAAATGTCAAGCAATATATAGAAATAAGATCAATAAAAGTCTCACGATCTACAGTATACCCTGTGTCCAAAATGAAATACGACACTACGTACTATAAAGACGAATGGATATACAAGTTCTGTAAGAATTCGAACACTGAAAACGCAACCTGCCATAAGTCCCGTTTCTATTTCGTAAGTCCAGCCCGAAGCCAGACATCGATCTGAGACAAGTGTTATCGGTGATCGAGATGCTCAGATTCCACGTCAATTAACGGCACCGCGTCTCGGTATTAAAAAAACGGTGGCCTAACAAGGTTTTTCGTTGGCCAACCGCTTACCGCGTTTAACCCGTAGAACCAATTTAAATAAACCATTACCGGGTGGTATCTTCCATCGGAGTAAGTCCGCGCCAGCCCACACCTCGATCCTTCCTGACACTCGAATCAGCAGCAGCACTAACAGCACCAAGAGAGTCCCAGTGTATTCAGCCAGCAGTCTTGCCAACTGCAACATAAACGCTAACGACTGATCGGCAGCACAGATAGAGCCTGTTAGCCAAACGCCATGCTCCTTATAGAAAACGAATATGTTCTCGATTCTACTTTCTCTCACCGTACTGAGATATCTGTGTTCTCCATTCGCTACCTGGAGAACTGTACCGACTGGCGAACATGAATCCCTGACACCTTGCACGGTCCAAATAAAAGAGCGAGAAAAATAAAGCATAATCATATACAATACAAGAATCAGTGTATATATAACAGGCAGATGTGAATAATAGACAAAGGAATAAATAATAAGAAAGCAATGCCATGGCAAAGCAAGCAAGAGATTTTTAACTAGTTTGAATGTCCTAGAGACGTCATAGAAGAAGACGGTGATTCGATACATTCCTGGTTTCCTCCTGGGTATCATTTGAAATACACGAGAGTGCGCTGGTCGCGCCTCTGGAATATAAATATGGATTCTCGCGAAGGGGGAGCAGCAGCCCTTAAGTCGGTACCTCCTTCTTGTCGAAGCAGCCGGGAGGAATGCGTCGCTGAACAAACTTTGGGCGTTACCGTGCCGTGTAAATCGTCCTGGTGGCAGAGAACCAGGGAAGGCGTGTGCAGCCAGGAATATCGTTGCCCATAAGACTCGAGTAGAGTCCCTATGCGTCGCCTCTGAAATTGTGTACCTGGAATCTGTGGTATGATTTAGCAAGAGGCCCCATCGACCGAACGATAGATTATCTATTGAATGGTAATCTATGCCTACGGACATTTATCGATTCGCTGGAGATACAGAACCGGACAACCGTACCCGGTTTTGCCTGCTGATTCTTATTGGGTGGACCTTGTACTCCCCTCTCGCTAACGTTTATAACTTCACTCCGCTGCAGGAGGCTTCCGAGACGTTATTTGCGTTGCGATTAATACGTGGTGCTTTGGTGAAAAAAAAAGAAAATTATGAAAATCATCACGCCCAGCTCATTGAATACAATACATATAAATCGTTATGAATTTTGAGAGGCTGCAATTTCGCATTCAATTATATTTTCGTACGCCTCTCCCTTCTCACGCGCCATTCGGTTCTGATTGCAGGTTTGGGTGACTCAGCCTTGGGCATGCACGAACACTCTTGGACTCTATATTCTTTTATTTTTTTTATCCTCGCTGTCACCTCTGTTCATTATATATGGAATCGTATGACAGTTGAGAATAGTTTTTTACTTCTAGACGCTTTGAAAATTAAAAAAAAATGTTGTTCCTTGCAGACTTAAAGAAGTACCAACCTTTACGATCAAAAAATTTTTAAGAGACTTACGTCACGGTATCCGACTTTTACCGACTTTCATGTCCGGATGAACACGATCTGATTCTACCGTATGGAATACGTGTTGCAGTTTATTCAGTTGCGCAAATCGTACTTGCAATTCGCACGCTGTTATCGCTGATGCTGGGGGCTGCTGAATGCATCCGAGGTGGAAATATATTATATCGAATAAAGAGTTATATATTGTATATATGAGTGACGACGTGTGCAGATATGTGCACGCAAGCATATTTACTACGTAGGTATAACCGTATATATATACATATATCCATATAATACAGTCGAGTAACTGTACAGAGACTCCATCTATCATCCTGATCTCATCCTGGCTTAGGCGACCCCGATACGTCATTTTCCAAATCTCAGCACGGAATGGACGGAGATTTTTAGATCGCGAAAGAAAGCCGCGAGGAAAATAAACTCCTAGAGACAGGGCGCACACGTCGTAATAACTGATGTCCTCGCCATGGAAACCGGCGCACGTCGTTTTCCTCGCCCTTTGCGAATTCGCCGTCGAGAAAAAGTTGTCCCTCACCATATCTCTTCGCGATCCTTCCGGCGTTCGCTGGCTGACTGTGCCTGGTTGTCTGAGCGGCTGACTGTCTGACTGGCTGCTACCCCTTTATCTTCTGACAAAACTAACCTCGAGGAAGTCGACGAGACCGTGTGGCCTCCACGAGATTTTTATGGGGTGCCGTTCTGGCACTCTCTTACCTCTTGTTTCATTCTCTGCACATTTTTCCACTTTCACTCGCTCTTCGCCGTTCCTATATGTACCATTGAGAGTCCCGCTTTCATTCATCCCCAGCAAAGGACGGAGTATAGGAGAAAAACTGTGGAGAGAACGAGAGGAAATAAGTAGATGTAAAAAAGTACAGGTTGAAAAGTCTCGCTTGAAATTCTGTCTGAGGAGCTAATAGAGATCTCTGACCTTTGACTGCGCAAGTGTTATTAACATAGAGATGGCTGTCAGGTATATATTCCTTGGAATCCACATGAGACCCATACTTAGGTTATCGGCAGCGTGTTTGTTTTCCATATATTCAAGCTTATAGTCTCCGGAGCCTCCACGGCATAGACCAGTAATTACACGGCGGACAGGTTAGGCCGAAAGAGTTATGGTGTTGGAATAACCACGGTGTCTTATGGGAGTGGATAGTTACTTGACTGAGGTATTAAGACGATCACCCGCGGCTAACACGCATACATTAGGTATAACATTCCACCCTTGAAAACACACGTGTGGTATATACCTTATTATAACAATAGATTTTATGTATATGTTATTTTTAACCATGCATAAGTGCATCCTTCAATAAAAATACCAAAGTCCCTGTTACTTACGTAGTGGACTGACAAGTCAGAAAGCCAAGAAAACGTAGAGTTCTTAAAAATCATTAGAATTGCTTACCTGTCAGTCGGAGCACGTGCTCTCACTTTTTACATTGCTTTATACTCCTTTCCGCAATTTTACACTGGCCCAGATCACCACAACGACAGTATCGACGTATTATCTCTTTCGTAATATCCGTATCGTTGCAAAGTCTTTTCAACTCTCGTAGAAGTGACTCAAAAGCAGCCTGGCAACCCCGTCTATCCGGTGCACCAGGGTCGGCGTTCTACCCGCCAATTACTTCTACCTGATCCTTGTTCTACGGTATCGATACGCGTTGGGAAGCATTTTCTTCTTTGCTTGGAGTGGCGGAGAGCAGCCAACGCTAAGTATGATTACACGGCCTGCGGGCATTACATGAGACGGCAAACAGTGACTGTCATGACCATTCGAAATTCCAGGATTTCATTCTCATGTTGGGTCTCTAAGGAGTTTCACTTGGGGATTGAGTATAAGGAACTGAAGCCACTGGCAAGGACAATGCATTTTCATTCGCTAGAATGATCAGGGACGAAATCACCTGCGACATTCTCTCGTCACGATCCATTAATCATTTTAATAACAGAAAGGAAGCAGATCCTGTCTCTTTGTCTTTCACTTGCCTGGACTTCTTGCATTATCGCAACTTAATCAAACCTTTGTCTGAGATTCCCGGATTATCATTCCTCATTAATTTTCACCCCAACTTTTTCGATGCACTCTTTAACCTTGGCTTAACGCTTTTCAAAAAGGGAGATCGAGAATAAAGGGATGACGAGCTGAAAATCTTTTTATCTTGAATCCTCAATCTGCCGGACGGTTCTTTTCGAAGAGTGCCTTGAACACTTTTGCTTTTTTCAGCTGAATCGTTGATGATATCTGTGTATATACTCAGTCGATTTCTACATTATTAATTAGTATTGTTTAGTAAAAGATTCCTAGAGAAACGAACTAATAAAATGATCCGTGTCTCACGCAACGGACAAAGTCCACGAAAAGTGTATCATCCAGCAGCACGTGGAATTCCGTGTGAACGTTGCCAGCTCGTAAATATCACACAGCGGGAATAGAAGCAGCACATATCGAATAAAAAACATATGTTTAGTATTTACGAAAAGCAAGAATAGGACCGCGCGTGGCTCCGCTTCTAAACGAATGCGGCATAAGAGTCCTCCTGTCAGCGGCAATTATCATATCTCGCAGAGTTCAAAGGGAGCGCGTGAGAGACGACGCCTAAGAGCAAAGAGGCATAAGAGAGGATAATAGAGTAAAAAAAGAAATAAAAAAAAAAGATAGCTCTCTCTCTCTCTCTCTCTCTCTCCCATTAGAACGTGAAAGAAGATGGAACGAAGTTGAGTGTGATAAACGTTGATGTAAGAACACCCTCGTGGATAAACACACCCGCCGGCGGAAGGGAAAGGGGAGATCCTGATTCTTCTGGTGTTTTAAGATCGTGTCAGATCAAAAGTCACTTTTTTTCTCATACTTAAAGTCCACGTGACTACACGAAACAAAATTCTTTATAGCTTTAGCCTACGTTTACGAATGATATTCAATTTTTCAAACTTTTACCTATAGTATCGCGTACAGCTGACACTCTGGCATTTTACCAGAACATTTAGGTTACCCGTGTCATGAGAATGTTACAGACTGACGCGACCTAACATTTATACGCGACTGCGTGTCTGCCAGACTCGACAGACGTATTCCCGTTGTCAAGTCTGATCTATACGCCATCTTTACTTTATTTTTTCTCCCATCCCACGCGGTCCACCATTTCCATTCCATTCCCTTCTCGAACATCGCATAATTTACCAGCAAGGTAACACCGTTTTATGCGAGCATGCCGGATCCGCTGGCGCTTAACATCGTCCAGCCGGACGCTTGGCGCAGTTCTGCAAATAAGAGGATGAATAAATAAGTATGACTATACGTTTTCACCAAGTTCATCCTGACGGACTGCCATCTCGTAAGGAAGTGTGTCAAACGAAGTGTCAGGCGATAGAACAGGTGCATCAGGCTTTGAAAAATTTTTATATTATTTCTGCATATTTCTCTACTTGCAGTTTTCTCGCCGAAAAACATTCGAAAAATTATCTGGAAGGGACCAGCTACGTTCCATCGTCCGTCCAAGGGATTATGCGAAGTCTGTCGCGAAGGGCATAAACGAAAGAGCATCCTGTAAAAATTTTCGAATCTCCTTCCTCACCGGGAAATCTTCAGTTTCTTCCATCCCGTAGAATGATATAGAATGAAACAGAAAGGTTCGTTCTAAAAAGGTGAATAGATCCTGGTCATAGTCTTACTTTCTTGACTGACAACTTCTGCCATATTGATGGTGGCTGCGACTTCTATTTCACGGCGCTCCGCACCCGTCTGTCGCCGTTGCTTTATGCTCCTTGGGTTTTCTAGTATATATATAATATCGTATATACGTGCTATAAATTTAAGTCTTTTTTAAAAATTTTTAATAGTCCACGCGCTAGTCATACTCTTCTTCATACTGTCTATCCTCCTGACGTGGTTAAATTTCACTTAAAGCTAGATGAAGAGTCAGGCTACGTCATCGACGCTCTCGTTAAAGATCTCCTGAGAGCTCGGAGGAAAATTCAATTCGTAAAGAGTGACGATGGCGTCGGTGGGCGTCGGCATTGGCGGGATGGCACACGCGAGGAGCAATTTCTCGGGTGATTACCTAAAGAAGGCAGAGATATGCAAGCTCTCTTTCGCTCTGAAAGAGTAGCGAATAGTATAGTGACAGTGAACCTGTTGGTGGGCAGGTGGGGGGGGGGGGTGCTAGAGGGAGGGAGGAAGAGAAAGAAGAAGAAGCTCCAGAAGCAACGGAGGAAATTGAAAAATCCGAGTGAAAAGGCCGACCCGTCCTGACTCTGTGTGAGTGTGTTGGCTCCGAAGTATTTAATTTAACTTTTTCCTCGTTTTAGCCACATTTCCAATTTTCCTTCATCCTACAGAGTCAGAGGTTAAGCCGAGGGTGATGGCGCTAGCGGTTGAGGTCTCGATAGGATATAGAACTTCACCTTACCTCCTTTCCTATCCTATCCCTAGCTATCTCTCTAGAGAGATGTCCTGAGATATGATACCCATAGAGTACAGACTTATAGCAGAGAGGAGCTACGTATGATAATAAAGTATTTATCTATATCTATATTATCAGACCTCGTGCCCCGAATACTGTTTTCTCTCTGTAGAGCAATAGCTACTCGTAAGGCTTAGGCCTTACACACGGCACAGCGACGTATTGAGCACTACGTATAACTCAATACAGGAGGACATTATATGAATGCTAACGGCATCTATTTATAACTGGGAGATGTAAATAAAATAGTGATGACAGGATAGCAAAAGGGAATGATGATGATCGAGAGAAGGTGGGGCCGTTCGATTCGATCGGTTGTCTGTATTAATTCGGACCGGTAGGACCGATATAATAAAAATCGTAGAGCGACCACTGTAAGCTGAAAGATTTCGTCACGAACGACAATATCCCGGATGTACGTGAGGCGATAAAAATTCGATATTCTCGGGGAAATTAAACTTTTCTCTGTCCTTCGATCATGAAACGGCACGGATATCCTCATCTTGACTTTTCCAAGAGTTCATGAGTTCACAGGTTCACGAGTTGTTCCGACAGCACTTTTCCGATTTCTCGTTATCGGTAGCAACGTGAGATTACAGACAACGGAAAGACAAAAGAAGGACAGGGGTAAGGAAAAGAGTAGAACATAAAGTCTACCTGTTCTGACACCAATTCTAACCTATAAGGAGGTCTAACCAGATAACCAACGAGGTGTCTTCATCCATATCGGACGGATCTCCGTTTAACAAGAGGCCACCTAAAAAACTTTTAACGGATCGTAACGCCCGGTCTAGGCCCAGATCAGTATCATCCCTTGGAAACACCCCCAGTGAGTGTTACTCCCTTTCCTTAGCAAAGAGATGAGCCTGCGATTAGGATGATGTACGAGGTTTATTACTAGAAGTTATGCCCTTCGCAAAGGTGTACTTCACCGGGTCATGGCTATTGCAGTCTATGAGCTACTAGGTTGTGACTTCAAACTGGGTGTTCGAAGCAGGATGATGAGGACAGGTGCTTCTGCGGCTTGTGGCTCCGCAGTCTTCGGATAGAGTCATTACCGGCAGGTGAATCCAAGACCCTGGCCCTGACTGGGTCCAAGCTCCTGTTCCTACACCAGCTCGTAGGTTCCCCCTTTGCATGCCTATAATTTCTGAACACACTACACACCAGAAATACTTACTTCAGTGTGAGCAGCTATACACAGATCCGAGCCAACATTGTGCCCAGGATAATCATCTCCATGGCCTAAGTGAAACGGAATCCCTTCCTATCATTACGTCTGATCGTGCGAACCTGCCGGGACACGTATCGCCGAAAATGGTCCATGATCCTTGAACGAAGAAAGGCAGATGGAATTGCTTGATTATTACCATTTTGGATATGCGACATATCCTTTTTAGAGAAACTTTGAAAGATTTTAGATTACAGAAAGATTCCTCGAATAATTATCCTAAGAAGAAACCACAACGAGATCCTCGGAAGAGTTGGAAGACTGCTGGGGCTTTAAAAAAAATGATGATCCTTGGCACAGCAGGGCCCGATCATTACGTACTCCTCCCCTGAGCGCCTTGTAACCATAATAATACTGAGAATCCTGCAGGTGTAAAAAAAATTCCTAACACCTTCGTGTATTTACTTTCATTCCTTTTTTATATACCGATGTATCCTGGATGCTATGGACCATCCATCCTCCTTCCGGACGATTCATGAAATTATCAACGAGCTAACAAAAAAATGATCGGAAGCCACTCGCGTCCAATGAAATATAGCATGATGTTCCTTTCCATCTCTCTCTCGCTTTCTCTCTCTCTCTCTCTCGTCTCTCCCTCTTACACCAAGGCTATCAAACAGCCAAGAGGCGGGCTCTCCTTTTGTAATAAAGGCAAAAGTTCACGAGAACGGTAGAGAAAAAAAAATCCAGGACAATGAAGAAAAAAACTGGCTGTGTTACATTCGACTTTTTTTGTCCCGGGAACCGCAGCGGTAATAAAGACATTAGTCGAGGCCCGTGGGCCTTAGTGCGATGAAGACCTCCATTCCAGGAGGCCAGTTAGTTCAGACCAGAATCTAAGTCTAACTGCATTTTCGTTGAAATGATCAACGCCTGGCCCAGCTCTAATTATGAAAGGGACCGAGAGAGAATTCCAAGTAATATAGTGTACACCAGTGGCAAAGGTTAATCACGTCTCGCAAATTCCCTATCGTGCGAATAATTCCAATACCAGATATAAATTTAACCCGAGCCAAATATTCGTCTAGTGGAAAAGCATTGTATTCCCAACAGACATAACAGAAAACTCATAACGAGTAATCATTAGCTCCTGGCCGAAGTATCGAGCACGAATGCTGCTACGAGTCTCGCGTAGGAAAATATTTACGAGGTAAAAGCATCGCGTCGCGACGCTTTGCAAACAAATGGACTCGGGAGTCTTCATGGAGCAATGAAAGCTTCGTATAAACCTCATTTCGTTTCACGACGTTGGCGCAACTTCAACTTACCTACCACACGACGTATCCAACCTAACGTAACATTACATAAAGCAACCTAGCGAACAGCTACACCTCTAAATAAATGCGCAATGGCATACACTCGGCTCATTACGTCATTAGGAGTTTTGGTTTTATCGATAATTCAACAAAGCCCATACCGTCAAGTTGTTTTGCCGCTTCATAACCGAGATATTACAGTTTGCATTATAAACACTGCAATAGACGTACCTAAAGCTTTGAACAATCCTCCTTTCCGTGTAAAGTTCATCAGGCTTGGTAGTCGCTGCACAACGTGTATTAAATACTTATACTTTCAGAACGTATGCGTGTAACGTTGAAGTATCCAGGTAATGAGGAGCGTTACAGGATGCTGCGGCTAGAAACGAAGATCGAATGTAAAGCATAAGTGGTATTTTTATATATATATATATATATGTGTGTGTGAAACAATTTAATATATATATACCTAACGTATCTCATCTGTGTATTAGCCTGAAGCTATCTAGCAGGCCTTCGTATATACCTGTATGTAATATACCCATGTGACGCGATAGGTTTAGATACAGGGTGTATCACATAGGTAATTAAGAAGATTGAGCCTGTCGTTTATAGCATCCTAAAAGATTAACCAAAATTATTAAACTCTTAATAAATAAATAAGATAGATTTGTCCGCAACTATTAAATATATCGATATTTTATCAGCTACCCATTTAACTGCTGGGTGAGTCGACATTGAGACAGAAGGATGTTCGATACTGTTGAACGATATCCCAAGATTGGCAAACTGATCGATCGGTCCTTGGAACGAGCTGAAGACACGAAGAGGTGGTGCTGGCACACCGGATAAAGTATGGTCGACGAAGAAGAAGAGTTAGCTTCGCGGGACCTTCTACTTGCACGTGGGCGATGGCGGATTAAATTGTGTAGGCAGGGAATTCTCAAATATTGTAAAGGGGACGGGTAAGTATGTCAGGAGTGTAGAATTAAGGGGTATTAAGGAACCCTTGGTAAGGACTGTTCTTCCTTTTATAAATGGGAGCGGAAAAGGCAATGGCAGCCTATTCTAAGATCGTATAGCCGATTTGAACTGAAGAAGAAATAATGACAGGATCTGTCGATGGCTATCGGTTCCTTTTTCCTTTTTAACTAGGCGAGTAAATCGGACATAATCCTCATGGAATGGCGTCGTTCGTGATTAGCGTGCTGACTGCTGCTCTAAGCCTCCAGGCTGGAAGATGGCGTGTTAGATATGGTTATACCTTGCCCGGACTTTTGACTAGATGGAAGAAGACATCAAGCTCTATCCTTAGGGTGCAGCTGCTGTTGCATTAATTAAACTCGTCCTATTTGAAGACGTTCAAAAGGCGCTACAGTAGCTCTCAAGACTTTTTGCTACTGAAAACTGCTGCGCGTCTCGGTGATTTTACTTTTTACGAAACAGCTTGGCTGTATGTTATGCTAATTTCTTAAGGAAAAGAAACGTGATCGTTTATCAGCGACGGAGAGAATGAGGATCCTAGAGTCTAGTTAATAGTTATCTGCTTACCTGGTCTACTGAATTTTTCAAAAGATTCAAAATCCAAGTGAACTCTTGGCGTAATCTTGAATTTCGTAACTCTAGCCTACCGTGCATATAGATTTTCATGAAATATCAAGTAATTAAAGGTATATTAATTGGATTCTAATTACAGTTATAGGAAACCCAAGTATACCGAGTTGGCTAACGATCCAGGAGAGTTCAGGTTTCTTCCCTAAAATCCATTATTTCCATGACGTCAATGGGTCCAGAAATGGCGGCAGTAGCTACCAGTGCCTCCTCTCCAGCATCTCGTTCGGTGTCGGAATAATGACAGTAATTAAGGACCTTGCGTAGTGATTACTGCACTTTCTCCTCTATGTAGCTACATGCACACATCCACGCGCAAGAAGATCCTTGCTCATCACTGCACATTGCAAGCCCGCTTTTCCCTTCACGGTTGCACAGAGAACCACGCGGCTCTACGCTCCTCGTATATAAAGGGGATAACTCATTGAGTGAGCGCACAGTGTAGAGTAATTACTTTAATCACATCCTGGCAGCTAGCGTCTTGATGAAGTCATTACTGGCCTCGCCTTCACGAAAGTACCAAGCCGCATCTCGTATTTAGCGATCCGTAGCGTGATACGATGCGCCAGAAGCGCGATAATTCCTAAAGTCTCTACATACTGTGCCAAGCGAAAGGCTTCGATCTTCTAATCATTGGCTCCTATGAGCACCCTTAATTATTAATTAAGGCCAAGTGAAATAGAACTACAGAGACCGGTGAAGAGCTCAATCGCGAAGCAACCAACCTAACCTATCAGCTAGACAGATCTATCTAGTATCTTAAGCGAGCATTTTAAAAATTTCACAACGATACAAAATCAAGTAAAATCAATTAATCGGCATGAAAAGATTCATTAAAATAAATGATTTATTTAAATAATTAAGGGTATCGTCTTTATTCTTATTTATTTTAATATTAATAAAATTTGCGACGACTTTCTCGCTCAAAGCGCTCCCGCAGCAATTGTTCACAGCCGAGCTACTTTTTCTATGACAGTATTAAGGATGCCAAATAAATTCCCCATCCTCTCATTTTCCAATTAACGCGTCTCTAATTAAGATTAACTATAAAGCCCCCAAGGCTTCCTTAATGACGGATAACGGTCGTACCTTTAATTGATGCGGTAGCGAGAGTAACGAAATCACGAGTGAATAGATGCGGAGGTATAATTATTCGTGACAGGCGCCAGAGCCATAGCTAGCCAAGCCTTCAGATAATAGGTGGTACGTATACCTCCGGGGAGAAAAGAGGAGCCCTTTCTTGCCGTCTTTCTGGGTCATTTGGTTCCTCGGGTCCGCGGTTAAATTTTCCTCCTCGCAGGAAGATACTGTCTGCCGACGTAATTTAAAAAAGAATCTGTGCACCAGGAGCACTTACTCCCGTGCCGCGATAACGGTACAAGAAGTAACCCAAGAATGCGACTGTAATTTCTTTGCTTATAATTTTCCCCGTTCTATTACCCTCAACACTGGCTATGCTTATGAGCAAAGTGCAGAACACTTCTGGCCTGAAGCTCCTTGGGATCAGCTGGTACAACAACTAAGTAACACGAGCCCGCGCACCTTAAGGATAAAACTTGTGGAATCCCTTCGTGCACAGATTTACAGGATGATGAGGACCCCCAGGATACAAGGTAGACGGTTAGCAATATGTGATACGTATATGCACCGAGCTATAGCGGCTTCGCCTTAAATTGCTTTCCCGCCTACTCTGGATTTTAACCAAGGAAACGAGCATGCTAGTATTTCTCTTTGGAAGGTTGGATAACACCTGCCACTATCAAGAACCAGTTCACCAAGTCTGGCTGTACCTTTTAAGATCATCGTTTGAACATCTTACGAAGGGTACCCAACAGCCTGTATACTGATTTTATTTCTATGATTAATTCCTATAACTACTGATCGATTACTTGGAGCTGATTTTTAGAAACCATATTACCTCTTAGGAACAGGAGTTAGAACGAAGATACCATTGCGGCATAGGCAGGCGGTTTCCACATAGGGTAACCAACACAGTCGCGTGGTATTAAGTCATTACGGTCGGGGCCCGTCCTAATAATACCCTTTGCTTGGAGTGAGCGAAGTGAGCGAGGTCCCATCCATCCATCCGACCATCCACCACGACGTGCCGCATCCTCTTCACCGTACAGGGACTCTCAACTCATCTACCCTTCATAAAAATGTCCTTCGTGGGTCTGAATAATCATTGCCGAAGAGCCAAATTGGACTTTGTCTTTAAAACACAGATAGGATATTTTCAGGCTGAAAAATCACCACTTGAAAAATTGATACCGGTTTCTTCGTAGCAATGCATACGAATGCCAGATAATACCTGGATAATAACTCTTAACGAGCTTTCTGTGTTACACCGTTGGCTTGATCATTACCAACTGAGGTAGCAGTGTACTTGGCCGTTGCACTTATGAAGTCATTAAGTCATCAAGCTGTTGGATCCCGAAGCAAATTTTTTAGGCAAAAAATGAAATCTGGACTAATGTTTTTTTTTTCTCGGGATACCAAATTACTACCTATTACTTCCTTCTCTTTGATGTCTTCCTTTTTGACAGCTGACATAATATCAGTTTAAAGGGTATCGATTCCGAGGATGGAAAACCAAAAAGCTTCGTCCAGATATCGGTTTCCTGGTGGGCATGCTCGGCTTACGTAGGAACGTGTACCTACATCGTAGAACTACGCGGGTCTGGTGAGTTGCATTGAAACCCCACGTGGGTAATCCCGTAATAAGATATTAATGCCAGCAATCTCAGGACTAGGACGTGACTTTGGGGCTGCCCTCTATGCAAAGACTCGTACACTAGTGGTAGGATAGAAAGAAAGAAAGAAAGAAAGAGTCAGTAATGCAAGACACCATACGCTGGGCATTCTATATGAGAATAAAGAAGAGAGAATGGATAATAAAGAGTGAATAAAAAGAGGAGAAAAACGGTCAGCAAAAGAAAGTAAAGGTATAGAGGCAGTAGAGTAAGGATCGAAGGAGAATGGTAGAGAATGGATGAGAATGGAAGAGTAGCGCCATACTCCAGCACGAGATAATAACTTCATACGAAGTGCCGGTGGTCCAGCATATATACCATACCAATGCACACGTGAAGAGTGAATCGACGTGCAAGGGCGGAGTAGAAAATTCTCTGTAGAATCTTGAAAGCCTCTATATAACTACGTATATCCATAACCATCCCCGTGTGTACAAACTATATGCGCTATAGTCTATACAGTGTAGCTATGGGGCATACGGCGATCGTGTAATAAGATATTACGAGGTTAAAGCCGCGAGAGCCCGTCGGGCCAAGAGCAGAAAGCGAACCCGGTGGTCTTTGCGATTTCTTCGGATAGCGGCCACGTAGAAGAAGTGGTCCTTCTTTATCTTGAAGTCAACTGGTTACCTATATATCTACCTACCTTTCCAAGAAGTTAATTCAGCATCGGTAACATCACCGTCTAATTAAACACTTCCGCGAGAATTTCTAGGTTATCCAGAAATCTCGGTGGCGGAGGCACGTACATTATTTTATACGATAAGAAAAATCATTTACTTGATGGAAATGAAAAATACATCGATTACTGTATTTTGTTCCAATTCTGCCTACCGTGTACCGTTTCACTAGGCATCCCTGGATAGTAGGTTCTAGTCTAACGAACGGCTGAGTGTCTGATTAAAGACTAGCCATCGATCGGATCTCGCGTCTCACCCTGAACACTGGAACTATACCTAGATAGAAATTCGACTGCTAGCTATGCCAAGGTGGTAAGGGACAATCATCAGTGCATCTGCTTCCTACCAATACCTAATTCAAAAGTTCCCAGGACTACGATACTGCCTTCCTATCGCTGTCTACCATTCACCCATTAGAGCTCGTTCTCATCCGGAACGTCATATATTCATTCTACTTCGTGATAATTTCCATTCTAGTTACCTCTGCAACGTAATACTACTACAGTCTTAACAGTGCTAGCGTCACTAGCTTGGTACCACTACTTCACATTCTATTCCCTTTTCTCGTCCACCAACCCGACTTAGGAACGGTACTTACCGCAGACTCGGTAAACCATAATACAACAAGATCTGATTACCAGAATTGCCTCATTTGCATCCAGCCAGCCGTCGCTCTGTCTCTTGGATTGGAATCTTGAGATTGAGATGAAGGACTCATGCATATCATCAGGACCCATACTCCTCCTTACGGTTCGCGAATTCGCCTTTGAGTTATCTAGGAAGATGCTATGCAGCCAGCCAGGCAGCCAGACTGTCTCTCTATATCAAGAATCCATGACTTCGACATCTTTGAGTATCGTCCTTCTGAGTCCATTACGTCATTGATTTCCCTCAAGTATGAAATTCCGTTATGGGCATAATGTACAGATACCGGAAATGAGAGGATTTCATGATCAAAATCATAGTGGAATATCTTTATAGTCATTCTGTTTATGTAATCTTTATGTCTTCTTCCAGAAGGAAGAGAACAGTGGCAGTAAGGAAGTTACAACCCTGATCTTCAACTGAAAGCTAATGTCACCCAGTTTTATTATGACGTTCTATAGCATTAATATTATATTGGTAAGAATTTGTTTATCTCACCGACGTTCACACCGTTTTGTATTGCTCTTTTTTATTTTTATGTGTCTTAGGTGCACTGCCGCAAGTTATGACAGAGAAACTGCTCTTGAAGGCGCTTAAAAATATAATCAACGTCAACTAGGTAGAGGGGGTGGACCAACCATCGAATTTTTCCAGGAATTTAATCAAACGTACTCCCTACAGATACAACGATATATATGTAATCTATGGGATTTTTATGAAAGAGATGTCACGTGTATTTCGTGGACACCCTAACAGATTTACATATCACGGTAATAATTTCACGTTACATTGCTACTGGCTACGATCAATTCATACATATAACATATACGTCCTATAGGATGATCACTACAAAACCAACCCGCATCTCTACCGACGATTGCAGAATTACAGCTGCAGTCCTAGGCATGGATCTTTCATCTCCGGTAAGCATAGTTTAAACGGAGCAGATGGCTCTGGAATACCTATAGCATATAGAACTAGACTGGATGGTATCTCCTCTTGCTCGAGAGGACCGAGAAGCGGTTGCTCATTTGCCTAGTCAAAGGCTCCTTTCTATTCTCCTCCTTCGAGATCCTCCTTCGACTTTCCATCTTCTTAGCCGTCCCACTCCACACCCTTCCCCACAACCTTCACTTTCCTGTAAGATGCTAACGCTAAAGACGATGGTGTCAGGGATTCCGAGAATTTACGCAGGGCTTCTTCAAGTGGCTTCTTATCAGCCTATCCGTACCTATACCTACCGTAATCTTTACAGGCTCCTCCTTGGCGCATCTACAACACTGATAACTGTACCAGAACATATGCTTTAGGTACACATATCCGTCTAAAGGGATTGTGTGTCATCAAAGCGGAATGAAACAGAGCCACAAAGTGACAAAAGCTTTTCTTTATTTACTGAGGTCTCAGAAGTGATTACCAACTATGGTATCTCGGTGTCGTTACAAATAATGTACGTGCTCCTGATAACCCTTTTCTTTGGATGCTATATCACTTACCCAAAGGAATCGTAAGTACACGGTATAACGTTAAGTCAAAATGGAGTAGACAAGAAGTAAGCGATAAAGGGTTTCTCTCTTTGCTCAAGTCTCTCAACCACTTGGGGAAGCCTCTTCCTCCAGGAGAGACATGCCACTCTGCCTCTTCGTGCCAGGATTTAGATTAGACTTAGTCCAAGGCTCGGGAATGAAATGCAGTCAGCCTTGATTCTGTAAACATAGCATTTCCATATCGGGCGTCGACAGGCTACACGACTAATGGGCTTGATGATCCAATGGTTGACGCTCAGGATTACGAGTATGAACGTTTCTAGGCAAACGACGATTGCCAAGCGCTTAACGCAGGATGCTGCAGTTTATCCAGCAAATTCTGGTATGGATATTTGCACGTTCTCTCCCTTAATTTGGAATCCGTCGACTCTGAGAACTGATCCAATTTTCTTGCATCTATGCATATACATTATATCATTCAAGATCCATTCTCATTTTCATCTTGAGTATAGTATCTTTCTTGTGATTATTCTTCATGAAACTTTAGATGGAGCTACTTTTTATTTTATTAATTACGCATCTGTATGCTAATACCATATAAATTATGTTCCGCGTGTCTTTCTAGATGCAAATCCATTTTATTGGCTTACGAAAAGAACAAGGGTTCGAGTCTGTCTCGTTACGAAACGGTGAACCACAATGGGGTCTTAATACCAACCATCCATTAGACCAACTAAATCCCAAGGGACTTTACCGTTGATTTAATCTCGCTGTTTTTTGCGGAAAATTTCGCTAAATTTCAGTAGGCCTGCTAATGCTCCAGTACGCGTTTACTAATCCGTCGCGGATTTATGATTTCGCGTTTCGCGAAATTCAACGGTCTCCTGTTCCCCCATTCATTCTAAAGGGTCGCGACGTCGACTGTGTTACCATTGTGTTTTGTTCATTCGTTTTCTACTGCCACCAATTAATTCCTGCACAGTCGGAATTCGTATCTCTTTGTGAATACACGGCTGTACAAAGGGAAAGCATCATTCAGGGGCTCTGCGTTAACCAATGTCCGATCAGACAATGATCTTTTTCACGTATGACTAATAGCGAATCGATAACGTACGATATTCTCTAAAAAGAAATTGATTAGTTTTATTCTCCGTCATATTTTATTAGAGAACACGTCACGTAGAAAAATTTATTATGCATTTCTATGTAAAATCCCTAGTCAGACTCCAATGGGTATTTAATAAGAATTTAGGCTCGAGTGAATGGACTCAAGTTACATATATAGAAATTCTCCTCTAGCAGCCCAACATATAGTACAGACAATCAAAGACAGGTTGACTTTTGGCGCTAGTCACTCACTAATGGACCCGCTAATGTGATTATAGCGACGACCTTTGGTCCTTCAGACCCCAGACAGAACTGGTTGCCATCACCTTCGAACCTCCAGCTTCACACACCCTGGAGCACGAAGAGACGTGGGAAAGGCAATGACGGTAGTAGCTAAAGAGAGGATCCACTGGAGGGTGAGAGTGTAGCATAAAGGGAGAGAAAGTCTCCCGAAAAGAAAGAAAAAAAAGATAGAAAAAGCAAAGGCTCATGGCAATTTTTCATCTCCATTTTCCTAGGGATTCTCGCGTGTCTTTTATCTTTTCTCTTCCCTCCGTCCTTGCCGGACACTTCTAGTCTAATAGCAATTTACGTTCTCCTTGTGGAAGTTCAATGGGAGTCTCTATATCTAGATATGCCCATCTTCTTCTCGACTAGCTGAGTACGGGTAAGCTACTTTCGACTAGCGCAGGACGCCATTAGTTATTAAAATGCATTTAGGAAAAGCTGCTTTACTCAGCTACTGTTCTAAAGAATTGAAGAGAGAAGGGTCTTTTCGAACAAGCATCCAGGATAGGTGGGTACTCTTACAATTAGTTCTCTCGATAACGAAGTCACTGAATGTTATATCCTATATACGAAGAGGGGAATGGTGGATACCTAGTACCCAACTGAGGTGAAGAAGGAGGCATTGCCATCGAAGATGAGGAATGAAGGGATCGTTCATCTCTCCAGTGAACTCAGCACCCGACCTGACCTGGCTGCTATCCATAAAACCATAATTTCCAGCTCGCATGCTGCCCGACTCTCTCCGCACCCTTCTGACCTCCTGGTTTAGAGGCTGGAAGCCGTTCGAGAGGACGCGTCATATAATATCCTCGTTACTTCAGGTTTGAGGACCGATCAACTTGCACCAGGAAGAAAGATGTCTTCATTTGGGCCGGTGCATATATCGCCTTGGGGCTTCTTTCCATCTACTTTTTTTTTCTTCACTACCTCATTTCTTCGTTAGTTCTTTTTTGCCTCGGGATGATGCTTCTCACTTCGGGGAAGTTAGCAGGTTACGAAGACATTATCCTGTGGGGTGACATAATCACGGGGCCCGGCCCCAGTAATTTGATGGGACTTTGAGATAACCCCGTATCTAATCCTAACCCACTCAGCCATCATATTTGGCTAACCCGCGACTTCCATAGCTAGGCACCCTGGCTCTACCTCATCATCGTAAACTTTATGCCACGCGGCACTACTATACCTACCCCCCCCCCCCCCCCGGTATAGGTATTACAGGGTACATAGCTGCGAGCTAGGCGCAGCCCTCAATTTTATCCAGCTCTTTATGGTCCATCGGACCTCGGCTGAACTTTGAAAGAGCTACTCTCAGCTCCCTCGACGTCTTCAAAGAAAAAATATATATAAGTATATGACCCTTAGTCAAAAAGACATAATACCAAGCATCCCTGGGCAAGTAGTAAACGTGTAGAGCGACTGTGGTTTATACGAAATTCGAGGAAATAGGAAGCAGAAGACTGTTAACGGAAATGGCAAAGCTTCCGGAAAGCGATTAACTCCAGTTAGCTCACGGCATACGTTAATCCGGACAATCTCGAACTCCGAATTGCACCGAAACGAATTCGACGCCATTGTTCCATAGCTAGGATAGTTGGTAAAAAAAAAATGCATTGCAAAAAGGCAACCGGGAACATGGATAAAAAATGAAGATGACGTTTCGCCGACGATTACATTAACAAAAAGTCCATTTACATGAAAACTCCCTCCTCGTATCCATCCCTCCATACTAATACATTAGCACTAACCCATTTGAGCTCCCACCAAACTGGCTGCGATCGCACAAACTCGAAGGACGAGTCCATGAAAAATGAAGGTGACGCAAGAGCGCTTCTCGATTTACGGTTTCTCGTTCGACGCAGCCGATTTTTGCTCGTAAGGCCGACGCAGGCGCCACCACTGTACCCCAACGCGTACTAACTGCACGGTGAAATATAACCTCCTCGTGTCCGTCATAAAGTTATAGCCTAGCGTGCCGGAGCGCCATTAGCAGCCTCGTAAAAAAAGGTCCCTGATTTGTTTCGCGTAACGAGGGTCCACACGGTATAGAGGGAATAAGGCAAAAGGTACGAAGGGCGCCGAAAGACCTGAACTAACTGAAACTGGAGTCTTCTCTGAAAATTTCGAAAAGGTGGAACTGAGGTGAATATGAAAGGAAACCGTCGTCGGTGCTGGCGAGAGTTCTTACCGGAGTCTAAGGATGACGGTACTGCCCCATAGAGAAGTAGCTACTCTTAAATGCACATTAACACTCCTTCCGAGAGAGGCTCCGATGTATTTTTAATTACGATCTTTCTTTATGCGCGATAAAGAGACTTTTTATGACGGCACAAAATCTCGTGAAATTAGACACTCCCACCTACCCTCTCGTCTTTCAATACTTCCCTTAATCCCTTTTGCCTACTCTCGAGCTCACTGACTATTTTAAGGTTAGCTCTCTACACGAATCTGACCGAGAGGAAGAGAGAAAGGTAGAAGCAACTCGTTAAAAAACTCAGCGCATAATCTCAACGAATTTTATACGACTACCTAGTGACGTTTGCAAAAGGCGTTTAAACGTAGAGAGAAATTTAAAAAAAAAAGTTTATAATACTGCATTATACCATTAAAATTATATTTATCAATCTCACGATCTCTACTCGCTTCGATATTACAGACTGCCAATACTGATACCTGTCTTAAAAGCTGCTTGCAGAGGTCGAGTGAATTTCCAATTATTCAAATCAATCCACCACGTCCGAGTTTGCATACCCGCAACTACATACCAATAACACGTTCGCTCCAATACTTCCTAGTCAATATTCAATCCCCGAGAGAATTCATTGAAAAACGTCTTGAGCAGGCAGCTACATCGAAATAGTAATACGACTATGATTACATAGGGTCTTTAAAAAAAAAAATCGATACCATATCTGTTTATAGCATTGCATAAGCAAGTGAAAGAGCTTGTTATCGACAAAAATCGGTCCGATCACGCTTGATTAGTCCGCAAATGAATATGCTCTCTGATAAAGGCATCAAAACACAAAGAGAGTATACGCCTCAATGAGCAACCAAGCTGATAATCATGGAGAATAATTAGGTATCGAAAATTCATTCATGCTTCTAAAATATAAATACCTATATCTATACGCATCATTAAATACAAGTAACGACCATCCCAGTAATTACATATGAGAATAATATTATGAAATCCACCGATGAAATTGTGCTCAAAATTGCGTCTCTTTTTCAGTAACCAATTGAACGTCGATCAATTATACGAAACTCAAGGTGCTTCACAAATTATTGTAAATTCGTGGAGGAAGTAGAGTTGACGCCTCTCTTGTATACTATATTGATTATCCGTTTAGCTGGCCACTGCAATGCACCAGTCGAGTCGGTTCCACTCGGCAGAGGCTCGAGTCCCTCTCGTCAATTTGCATTCCGCGATTCCTTCTTGATAGATACCTACCTTCGTACCATCTATGCACTCAAGTTTCTGAGTTCGTCTGAAAATTGAGCTAAGAATGGCTACAGGGTTAAAATAATGTAAGATAATTTCAGAGGCAAACAGACGGAACGTAATTCATATTGAATGATATTTATTATCTAGGAACAAACGTTCCAGGGATTTCTAGGGAAAAGAAGAGAATGCATTTAGATACAGGGTTTTACGTTGCCGGGAAACAACGCCAGACAAGTGAAATCCTTGAATTTCTAATGGCCCCTGAGGGTGGAAATTCCTCTCTCATGGGAGGACATTGCCGATGGTGTCCTTACTCGAAGGATGATCGTAAAGTAGCGCTTCCGCTTCCAAGTTATCGTTCGCTTCCCCAATTGATTACATGAATTATAGATGCGACCCGCAACGTGACACGATCTTCCTCGTGCGAGTTACCTTCTACCATACTGGCCTACGTGTTTATGCTTTCAACGTCGTTAATGTCTACTGGAAAAGAATTAAGACTATACCGTATAAGCAGTATATATTTATCTACGCGACATAACTGCGGATAATTTTATCGTATGTTGTGACTTGTCCTTGAGGATGATTCGTGAACATCGTGCGTAGAGATTTTCGTAGGATATATTTTTAGCGTCGCTACTTGCAGAACGAAGCTTGATGCCTGGTGAAAATTTCATTTGTCATGTGACTGCAGTGCAAGTGAATTGATTTTCTTTGTGTATTGTTAACATTTACAGCAAGAGTCCCAGTGAAATTAATTACTTTTGTTAATACAGCCTGTGAAACTTAGCGTATTACAAGGTCACGAGAAATAAATGAACAAAGTGGATAATTGAAAGTAAATTTTTAAAAACACGACAACCAGCAGCATAGGGTCTATTGCTCGATATAATGTTACAGGTTCGCACACATCGATGTAAATTTAATGAACGTTTTGCGTGGCCGTCTTAAGAAAAGCGTCGCGACGAGGACGCGCCGATGTCGCGCGTCAAGTCTTTTTGTCCCAAGAGATTATATTTTTTTTCTCTTTTTTCTCAAGGACTTAGCCTCGCACGCGAAACCATCCCCTGCCGCCTACTCGTTCATTGTAATAACGGCAACCCGCAATGGAATCACGTTTCTTTATCCCCTTTGTCCATATTTCTAAAAGAAACAAGGAGGCTAACGCGTATAACAAGAACACGCTCCTTTTTGTACTCCCTTTGTGATGCTTCAAACGTAGGGAGAAATAATTTGTGAAATAATTATCACGGTAATGGCAAGGTTGAGCATGAAAGAGAAAACATTAAAAAACATGGAAAACCAGCAAATCGTAACAACACTCAACGCACGATACAATTTCCTGGGGAAAAATATAGTTGTCTGTCGAAGTTGGAATTAAACCCTAGTCTATATATCTATATGTTCAATTGAGAGGTAACCTATAAAGGGCACGGTAGCGAGATGGGCAGTTATTTATGAAAAAATCGATGGTTATACCTCAAAAGCATATTTTACGTTAGAGCCATGCCCGAGAGTCCATAAAATAGTTGGTATAGCAAGTACTGGCCTCCTGGCCCGAGTCGGCGGTAACTTAGTCCTATGATTGACGGTTTCCTGTTTCCGGTTTGCCGGGACTGATATATTATAACGTGCAGGAAGTCTGCGCGATGCATCGCCGCAAAATTATTGACTCTTTCCTTATGTTCTTATCGAATTTGGCCAAGGTTGCCACAAGGGCCTAATGTTTACCAGTCGCAGTGACGGGGATGGCGAAATAGCGGGTGAATTTTTCTCTTGGTGTCTTCAACCCCTCAAGGATCAAAACTTTTTGCGGAAAGGACACGCGGCGAAGACCAAAAGCAATCCTCGTGGTATTAGTGGTGCGTGGATGTCGTCGCTTGCCGTAAAATATTTTATATGCGGACTGTACCTGCACTTTTCAATTCGATCCTATCTATTCTTTTGGATTAATTGACAGTTCCTGCTTGGAATAGTTTCCTCAACCAACGATTTAATTACTGACAGCTCCGCCTATAATGTCGTGTATAAACACTCACACGTGCTATCCTACCATGCCGTGTGAAGAAACTCGTCACGCGTACATTTTTAACGAGACTCTGCTCTTCTCCCCGGCAGCGGGTAGCAGACTGGGGTGGTACAAGAGTAGTTGGGGTTGGTGCTTCAAACTGTCTGAACTCATACGCACCTGGGGTATACGGAATAATTATAACTGTGACAATTAATGTAACTTCGAGCATCAACTTTTAATTGTGATATTGCATTTAATTACAGTGCATTATGAGATTTTACAAAGAAATTTGCTTTCCTCTTATTATAATGCATTACAGTGCGAAACTATATTTTTTATCGTTACTATGCTATACTTGGCTGTGAGGTTACATCGGGGGCTTTTATGCTTGAAGCTCACTCGTTCCTGTAGGGACGACCGCAGTTGCTAATTTTGTTAAGTCCTGGGATGCAGATTGCGTCCAATTTTTTCCAGCTTCTATTCCTCTCTGTGCTGTCTGCTGAGCCGTATGCCATCCATTCTCAACAGCATGCTTCGCATATTCCAAGGTACGATTGGTAGCATTCTGGGCGACTTTCAACGCGTCCTCAGCTGTCTGCCTGATCTTGTCGAAGACGCTTGGATCTTCTTGGGGATTCGGTCTTGAGGACGCCTGTCGAAATGTTGGAGATTCAGCGTTACCACAGCATGTTTGGAGAAACATGCATAACGTTACTCTTGAGAAAATATTGCGAAAGGTGGTAAAATCACTATACTATTCTACAAGCTGACATGCGACAGACAAAAATCCTTCGTTATATTTTGCGAGTGAACCGAATCAAATTCTGATCGTGTACAATTTTTAAATATTACTACTGTAAATATCAACTGATGAAGTCTCACTTGAACAATGTAGAGCGCTACGAACAAACTTAATACAAATACGTTCTTCATGGTTCAGATTTGCGTGCTCCGTTCCCACTGACTGCCACAGACTATCTAACGTAAATGCCATTTGTCACTTATCTATAATTATTGCGTGGATCAGCGACCGGATGCTGGCATTATTAAACCGCGGGCGGAATTACTAAGCATCGGCGATAGATTGTATAGCATTGTTACATCGGCAATGTAGGAAGGAAGTTTACCCAGGTGTTTCTATCTATCAATCGCATGAAGCAGCCTAGTGTGATTTACGGTTTCCGCAGTATTATTGCAACCGGTCAAATTTACAACGTGCAGTGATCGATATCGAAAAATCGGACAGAATTCAACGGATATAAAATTCATGGCCTTGCGATTGACTAATTTTCAAAAATACTTCTGAAATTAAAACATCCGCGTTCAGGCCTGTCAATATTAGCCTTGTATAGCCTTGTGTTAGTGTGCACTTGTTTTCTCTCAGTGCCACCAATTTTGCTGGACATTTTCTTCTGGACTTTTTGTTTGCACGTACATTGAAATACATGGTCAGATATGTGATCTGTGTGCGTACGCGTGTAACGAATAAATGTCGGAAACGCTTACCGAAAATTCAAGGTGATTTCTTTCAGCCTTAATTATTCATTGTAACTTTTACGCAAGCATCCGGCACGAGCGGATGATAATTTATTGGTAAAAAATTCGTCACCGGTACGGCGAATCAGAAAATTTTAGTTCGAATTTCTGTGTGAAATGATACGAAAAGTAATATAGGTGAAAATATTTTGAAATGTATCATGCATTTCTCATGAACAGATACATCCTATCTACGTAACAGATTTAACATATTCAACAGCATCTTAAAGGAGAAATATCAGATCGCGGATCGATCGAAAAAAAATGATACATGTGAAAACGACGCTACGAATCTAAGTCAAAGGTAAATTAACGTTATAAAAATTATTACGTTTTTTTTTTCAACAAATTCCTCCGAATATTTATTAACCCAATTGTTATATATGAAATACAATGATAATGACAATTTGCCAGTTTTACCATATAAGGTGGACGGCCCAGTCATCGGCCATGTACCAGTAATCGTCATTTGTGTTATAATACTGTAGATTTTGCTATAGTCAAAGCATACACTGACGATTACTGGTACATGGCCGATGATTGGACCATCCATCTTCTACTCTTTTAAGACGTAATCGTTAACGAAAATACTATTTTGAATACTAAATTAACCTGGCCCAGATTTCTTATATGAAAAACGTGGCTCATCTAACAATCTCATATTAAAAAAGAAAAAGAAAAAAAAGAATTAAATTTTTTTTTCATTTCTGACATCATAACTCCGTGCATGCACGTACACATAGAGAAGGTGAACAGCAGCCTTAACATAAGAGAACGAACATTTTTCATCGGCAAGGAACTTACAGCAAGCCAGCAATCGGAGGAGCGGCCCGAGGCGACTAATCAAGGGTAATAAAACATACGGATCGTAAGCACCAAACGGTACTGCTTGTTCCACGTCGACAGAACATTTAGCAACCGACGAGCCGGCAAAGGCTGCGTGGCGCTAGTATCGGATGTGAAAAAATCGAGCAGCATTAGTGAAACACAGGGACGCTCTATCATCTGGCAGTGCGCGCACAGTTAAATAAACTTAGGAAAATGCATTCGTGCCCGTTGCACCGGATGCGACTGTCATCCTGAGAACCCATGCATCATCTTCATAGAGCCGCGCACCATCGTTCTACAGTTATATACCACCCTCTTCTATGCACCTCCTGTCCCTTCTCAATGGCCTTTCCCACCCTCCCACTCCGTACCACGAACATTATTAATCCTCTGTTTTGGTCCCAGAAGTATTTTCGTTCGCGACGATATATCCCGCGAGAATCCTTCGGCCATTAATTCATCGCGGTGAACCCTTTCACAAGCGACATCCGACTATTTACTTCCACTAGACTCCTAGGATCGGCCCTGCTCGTATGTCAATGTTCGTTAGCGCTACTGTACGCCATGTAGCACGTCCTATGCACGAGTTTTTCCCAAAGGTTCTACGCCGTTCAACCTTTAGGTAAATCGTGTATTTTGTTGCCTATAGCATCTCGACAACGCGGATGTATTAATAACGGGCTTAAAAGCGTACTAAGAAACGTCTTTATATACACAGAAGACTCTGATCTTCAATTTCCACTTGGACTTTTTTTCCATCGTAGACGCCATCGCGACTCCTTTAAATTTACCTACATCTATCAGATCGCCCGGTGAATTTGTACTTTTTGTTCGACTTCCTTTTCATTCCTGTCACGATAATAATACCACTGAATATATATATATATATATATACTGCTTTAGAAAATCAGAGCCAATCCCAAGTTATGTACGATCAGAAATCTCGAAAGGTATTCCCCGTACGGGAGTATAGCGTACGTGAAGCGAAGTTCATAGGTGCTAAGGGGTTCCTGGGGATATTTCGATCGTCGGTGAGGACGTTAATGCTATCTCCATAATCACAAGGGTTGAGTGACAGATACGTGATACGGAAACAGGTCGGTTCGTTCGCTCAGGCCATTGCTAGTCTCACCATCAATCCCTGCGATTAAGCTAATAATTTCTCGTCGGCTCGGGGAGGCACGGCTGTACCGTAGCATGGTTCACGACATGGTACAGGGTGAGTTACCGTTGATGCCCCTCGAGATATTCCAAAATATATCGCGCATACCGATATGATGTACTGGGCAAACACGTTACAGGATTTAGGATCTTTTAAAGCAAGAATTTCCGACCCTTCGATCGAGCCAACTCCGGATGCTGGACTGTAAATCGAGGGCAAAACTTCGAAGATGAAGACTAGACATAAATTTTAAAAAATTCTCCCATCTCTCTAAAAAAAAAGGATTTCAAATAAAAGTTATAAAAATCATTACAATACAGTTTTATATTCATCTAACTCTTTATACCTTCCATACGGTATTGAAAGTTTTATCTACAAAAGTTTCTCAATCCTACGCCATCTTATGGCAGGACTGCATTCCTAGAAGAATGCTTTTCGATAAATTCATCATCAGTCACGCCTGTCGGATGACTGGCGACTCGCGCGGGATCCTCAATGTATACATTGACTAATACATCTTATGCATTATTCCATGACGCGGATCCACTACCGTGTTTCCCCAGGGATATCGATCACTTAATCCTGTCAGGATAAGGATCGATGGGACGCCAGGACAATTGTCAAGTCTGGGCAAATTAATTAAAATGATATTGAACAACGAGGAAAGCACCTTATGAGCCATACTTCATTATACCCAGATGTATGGATGCAACGTATACGGTAATTGAGTCTCCTTGAATTTTAATTTAACAATTAGAGTCCTACCAAACTATCTCGTGTCTACTGTCTGTCCTAATATCCCAGCAGCACTCACTATCATTCTCACGTCCACTCTGTGCTGCTATGTGAATGACTGCTCGACTGAAATTCGTGTAACTGTCATTAAATTAAGCTTGAGTTTCTGTCCGATACCCAAGCGAGAAGTACGGGGCATTTTCATACCGTTCGGATCCAGCTAACAAGTACATACCAAACAAACGTATGTATATACTGACCACGTGATGTACTTGTTTGTTACTATTGATCTTTTCAAAATTGATTTAAATGTATCTCGGACTTGAGTCATTTAAATTTGCAGCTACAATTATTAATCATTACAACTATGGCATTTGTATAGCTTATGTCATTAATATCAAAAGTACATCCCTTGATCCATAAGTAATGTCATACCATTAGCCTTTTAGTCCTTTGTACTAAAGGTATTGTGTGTGTGGAGATTAATATTGTTCGTGTGCCTGTTTATCGTATATCCTGTTTCTTATAACTTTTTTCAATATCCGATGTGTATACAGATAGAAAGTTATAATTCATTGATCAATGAATTATATAATAAACATTCACATTCACATTCAAACTGATTCAATATCAGTACATTCAGTATAAAAATCTTTTCATCTTGCAAAGTGCTCAACCGACCATATCATTTGCATACAAGTAGGAGAGTTTGGTTAAACAAACTTAGAAACTCCGAAACACTTGACCCCGTTTCATTTTAATCCCTTGAATGAGGAACACTGCAGGAAAAGGCCCGGTTCACCGTCCATCGTTTCAATTGATATTATCGTCTCTCGAGTCCATGGATTGTGGTTTTTCTAACTTGAAAAAACTATCCACCCTTTTCAAATGACCGATTCAATCGTATTTGCAAATGAAAACGATAGCGATCCAATCTCATCGTGAAGTTTCTACAATTGCAAAGTTGTTTTATAGAAAGAGAAGTTATACCGAGAAGGTGTAGAAAAAACAAACGTGAAAGAAATGTGGAATTGAAGCTACGAGGAAGATTCCAAAGGTTGACGTTAGATGCTATCCTTCGAGATTACCTTCAGTCAGTGTCCGACTGCTTGATTGTCTTAAAGAAAATTATTTTACTTAATCGCTCAACATCGCAATGAAATACTTTGTCCAAAGAAAATAGTCCTCGCCTGACAAAAGAGAGAAACGAAAAAAAATGATGGAAATAGGAAAAGATCGTTATAAGAGATACGCTCGATTCCAAATGAACTATAAGGAATCTTTTTTTTTTAACAAGATAGTAGAATTTTGAGTTTACGATCCTTTACTCCATATTGCTTTGCGTATAGATATATATATATATATATATATATATATATACACACGTAATTGCCCTTTGTACTCTAGTACCCTTGAGCGACTACACGAGCTTTATTACTTCAAGACCCATCCGTGGAAATGCTTAGACTCCAGCTCACTGTGAAGGTTCGTAGTCTTCCTATTATTATTATTATTACTCTTCTTATTAGCATTATCATTGTTAACGTCAAAGCGCATATTTCGTATATACTTAAACTAAGATGCGGTCTCTAAAGGAAGAGTGAAGCCATGCACTTGGGAAACTTATTAGGTACGTTTTGAACGAGAATGGCGAAGCATTGCTGCGTTTAACGAGGACCGAATGCCACAAGGGATCTTTTGCTTCTTGCGATTTATCTCTATACCAGGCAGCGCTGCTGCCATAAGCACGTTCTCCAGGTGGCTTAACAGGGATAAACCGACGCGTCGACAAAACGCTCCAAGAGTCTGTCCTGGCATCCGCTAATGAGCTACGACGACACTGCTCTGTAGGTAGGTAGGTAGGTAGGTAGGTAGGTAGGTAGGTTGGTAGGTTGGTACCTGCCTACTCGGAGTGTACGAGAAATTTCTACGCACTCAGGCATGTGTTTCGCAATCAGATTGGAGACAAAAGATTCGCGGAACCCAATCATGGTCCGTTGGTACGTACTGGGTACGGTAAAGCGATGTAGTTGAAAATAATCAAAAACAAAATGTATATGTCTAATATTATGGAATATTTCGTGATTTAGGGGAAAAAAGGTAAATCATTTCAACGTGCATTAGTGTTGATGACGTGTGAGAGAAATTTGAAATTCAATAGGTACTATATTTAAAGTATACTGGGGCACAGGCGATGTTTATTTTTAACAAACGAAATCGAATGCCAATATTTACGCTAGAGCAGTATTACCAGTGAAAAACTTAATAAAGTTAAATAATAACTTTGATATTATATTAGACAAATATTAAGTACGTGATGTAATAAAAATATTTACCATGATGTAGAATAGTATTCTATTTCCATACGGTTATATTTATCAATGCTGTATAATGAATTGAAAAATAAAAGTGTTTGCAATGAAATTTAAGTTATAATAAATATTGGGCTAAAAATTCTCTGCATACTGATGACGTTCCGAATTATATAGATTTACATAAAAAGAGTTCGTAATTAAAAAGAATATTCGTTCAATAAAAAAATTATATAGCATGAAATTTTATATTACAAAATTCTCTACGTAATGATGATGCTCCGAATGACGGGAATTCTAATTAAAAATAATTCACCGACATTTTCGCCGATCGGACGGTAAAGTCTCGCGAGCACGAAGAAGACGAATCGTGAGAGTGGCATTCCTCTTAATTAGGATAGCGAAGTGTCCCGCTGCGAACAGTGAGATACAGTCAGTAAACTGGTTTGTTAAATAAACGCATGTATGGCCACGGGCCCCGCAACGAAACCATCTGCGTGTACGGAGAAGCTAATTGTATTTCGAAGGCGCCCGAGTCGGGTTTGCTGGTCCCACTGTGTAAAAGGATAGAAGAGTGCAGTGCAGTGTGATAACGTCATCCAATTAGCCCAGAAAGAAGTCCCGAACGAATTCACTCGTAGATAAGAAATTACAACGAAAATTGTATCCCGCGTCTGGACGCACAGCCATCGCGACTCGTATTTATTTCTACGCCAAATTCAAATTTCTTCTTAATTAACAATCTAGAAAAAATTTTTAATCATGCAATTGAAAAGTAACGTGAGGGCAACAAGATCTTAGAATGGCTGCAATCCTCGTCTAACTCTGGAAAATACGCAACGCGACCTCCCCCAACCCTCTCTTTCTCTCCCACCATCACTACCCCAACAAGCTGCTACTAATTACCGCGAGTTTGTATTAATGTGGATGTTAGCATTCCAGTGGGTATGGCTTTCAGTGCCGTAAACGTACCTATAAGAGCGCTACGTAAACGTACACGTTATACGCAGCGTTACGAGGGGACGCCATCATGTCACGGATGCCAGGTGGACCTAACTGCTCACGCAGTCTGTCGCTTCAGTGGAAAACCGCACGCGGCTATGGTTTTACATCGTATCGTATAGACCTTACATTCTTGTTCTTAGTACGAAATTGCTATCACAAGCATCCATATTGAACCTGTACTATAATATCCTATGTCCTCAAATAGAATAAATAAGTACCACTTTTACCTCCTATTTAAATTTGGAAAATTTTGTGTACGTATTAAAAAAAAGGCTACATTATATGATGGCATTCTTTATGGATACGTCATATACAAAAAAGCTACAGCCGTACAAAGAGTCAAATGTCATTACAACAAAAAACGGAGTAGTGAGCATTCTCGTTAAAACTCAAGGGTGTTGTCATAATTCGTATAAATAAAAATGGTTTTAATAACAAGAAAAAATAATATCAGCAAGCAGCGAACAAAACTATTTGTATTGGCAGGTTGACGTCTATTATACCACTTTTGATACATTATTTTCTACTTCCCGCAACCACCGTGAGCGGCAGCACCAGTAGCGGCTATGGCTATGTTATCCCAATACAAACTGCAGGTTTAAACCAACAATCGAATAAATAATATTATATAAATGCAAATTGGCAGTCGGAATATTTACGGTAATGGAAAAATGTAATCACTGACGTTCCCCGTCTAGGTGGTATAGACGCTCGTTCTTTCACTCACTTCTTTACCACTCTCAAACCTTCCCCTTATTATATCAGGCGAGATCGGCATTCGAAGTCATCCCCAGTTCAACCTATACCTACCCATTCCGGCGCAACCCCGTTTCAACCAATTCCCTTTATCACTATTCCTTATTCCCAGTTTCCGTGACAACATCTTAATTTCAAAAGAGAAATGCTGCGCGGAATCGTGATATTGTACAGCGCTACTGATCCAATTTGAAAAATATATATATAATCCTGGCTGCTCGTTCACAGAATGCCATTTAACCGGGAAATATTTGCGGTTACACGCAGTAGTGTATATAGATTGTTTCGAAATGACTCGCGGTCCCGACTCGATAATAACAATTTATCGAAAATAGCTTGAAAGTAACCCGGAAATGAATTGTCGCGAATTCAACAAAGTTATAGAACGACCAATCGTTTCCTGTATACGTAAAGGAAGACTGCAAGCGATCTAGGTAACTTGTACCTTTGTACAAGCACAGTACTTTCCTCATCCTTTATCTATTCGCTAGATATAGTTTCTCGCATTGTTTTCCTCGGCGAAGGGTATATGTTTTTAACGAGGAAACTTTCCTCAAATAAATTTCGCGAATCAGCGCCTGCTAAAGCATACTCCGTATACCTATATATATACGTTCATGGGTACCAGCATAGACCCTATACAGAATACATACAGTATAGAGCATTATGTATGTACGATCTCTAATATTTACGCTCACGATACAAGTACCGAGTTAAACTTGCGAAATGCGCCCGAATAAACGAAGCGCAAGATAAGACGTAACTCGGAAGAAGAGGGAATGGCCGAGGAGGTCGAAGAAAGGGGACGGACACAATCGGAGTTGCGAGTACTGCAGAGTTTTCTGTAATTTTCTTCGTCCTGTTTGCTCTGTCGTTTTGTGCAGGGGCAAAGAAAGCTATTCTAAAATCGTTGGATCTTTCTCCTCCCTGAGTAGAATTTTACTTGCGAGAGAACGAGAGGGATGAGGAAGGGGATTCGGCTACTTAGCCCTTTCGAAATTAGGGACAATTTGCGACGCACAAAGAGTGGATGCTAGTGCGGAGCTCGGCTATTAATTAATGAAAACACACCGGGAGCCATTGTCCTCGGCATAATCGTTGTTTTCCCAATTTCCTCCCTTTCTCGCCATCTTCCATCGTTTCTCTCTCTCTCTCTCTCTCTCTCTCTCTCTCTCTCTCTCTCTCTCTCTCTCTCTCTCTCTCTCTCTCTCGCCTTTATCGCGCTCTCGCTCTCTGGTTTCTCTTCGAATGTTTCACTCGACGGTCAGCACCCTCTCGTCGCTGTGAAACTTTGCCATGGTACACCCCATGCTTTTCTTACCTCGAAATTGACATTTCGGTAATCATTTTATTAGCCAGCCCTTAACATCCTATTAATTAGAGAAGTTTTGGACAATGGCTTTATTTCCGGAAAAGTTTACCCCGACTAGGTTCCGCAGTTACCGTTTACTCTCAATCTTACGCTATTGAAATTCCGAGTATTTGACATACCAGCGTTTCGCATACGCGTCCGTATTCGCTGCGCAGAGGCTGCCGTGAGAGTTTCTAAATCGGCAAGGTCGTGGGCTCCGCCATTGGTGGCAAAAATAGATATTCGGTATTCGCGCGGAATGGCCTAAGGTTGTTAGGACATAAAATTGTTAAAGCTGACGCACAAACGGGGGTTACTAAAAGCATTCCAAAATCGAAGGAGATGCGACGAAAAGGGTATACTGGTCGGCCGGTTGCCCGGGACGGGTCGCGCATACCCGTTTTACCGATTAAAAGAATTAAAGACAGAAATTAAAATCCTCGTGAAATTGCGATAATGCGTCAGAGGCGTAGAAGGGTCGACTAATAGAAAGAAAAAGGGTCAAAGGGTATAATCAAAAGGTGCTAGCGGTCCCAATGGAAAGAGAAGGGAAGCCATTTTTGAAACAATTTAGAGCGGCTTAAAATCGACCGTCGCATTTCACTTTATCGTCATCATAAACGTCCCCATGGATTTATATTTATATATAAAGGTATACCCTTCTTCGTTCTTTTAGGCGTGGTCCTTAGTTTTGTTTTCAGCACTTTTTTTCCCCCTGTCTTTTCTCATCCCCGCCCTACTCTCCTTACCCTCTTTACCGGTTCTTGCCCTTACGATGGAATAGAGTAAACGGAGAAGACAGTCCTTCGAGTTGACCCTCATCCTCCCTTGGTAAGCATTAAGCAACCCTCAACGTCTCCAACCCTAGTTTGTTTTTCTTTCATTAATTCCAGCACGCAAAACGTAACCAACTTAAAAACTAATAAATAATCCTACTCAAGTCGTCCGCTGCCTCTGTTTCCCATTTCTTCCTTTATACTGAGTCTGACTTCATCCACCTTTTCTGCCTTATATATTCATCCCTTTACCCCGACCTGGTGTCATCCTTTCCCTGAATCCTCGTTTCTTTCTGCTTCTTACTCCAGAAATTCACCCCAAGCTAAGGGTAGGCCACAGGGGCATTTAATTGCTGGAAATATGTCTTGGTCCCAGATACCATAGCCGTCGCATTGACCAAATTGCTCGGCAAAGGTAATCCTGGAGGACTATAACATGGAAATCCTCTGAGTTTACGGGATGCTCTAATTTCGTTCCTGCCACTCTTCTCGTTTTCTTGTTAAATACTGCAAACGGCGAGAATACTTAAAAGAGGGTTTGGGTTTCAGACCTGACTGCGCTATGATCGCGACCTGAAGACGATTAAGAATATGCTGGCCAATCCGAACGTAGTAGCGCAGAAAGGAGTCTACGCCAGGCTGGGAATAAATTGGAAAAAAGTTTTCAGGGAGAAATCCATTCCCTCCCCTCCCTCTTACGCCCCTCCCTTTTGTTTTCACTCGAACTAAACACACACCTGCAGCAACGGACTTGCGTGAGTTTTTATTCGAGGAATTGTGTAGTAAAGCTGGCTGGTCGCACGGGAGTCGAGCAGCCACCTACAAGCTGTGGCAATAAAAGGGATTTATCGATGCCACAAAATGGCGGCTCCTTGCCTGCCCTCTCGCGGTCGTACTTCATTTTGCCGATATTAAATGCTGTAAATTCAGGCCGCACGCCACCTCCGCGTCTAGAAACCTGGACGGGGCGCGGTTGCAAAGAAAAGTGTTGCAAAAGAAAGTAAAGTCTGTCTCTCTCTCACTTTATACCTTCAATTTTACCAAAAATACATATTTCCAATACCCTCGATGTAACCTTTCTTATTTGCATGGTCTCATTAATTTCTAATTAGCATCCCCTTGGTAGAAACATTCTATTCTATTCCATGTTCTCCTACCTTCCCGCAGAGCCTCCCACAACTTCACTCACTGGTACCACCAACACTTTTATTAACATCAGTAAACATTTCCACACAGAAATATTAAATGACAAGCATAAAATCTTTATCGAAACATCTTTTTGTATAATTGTTATAAAAAAATGCCAATAGTACGCACTCAAAAATCCAACTTGTTGAAAAACTTTCAATAGCACGTAAACGCCGCTACGTGACTACGTGTCAATGCGTTCGGAACCAAAGCCTTAGGCTTCTTCTTTTACTGAAGATAGTTATGTGTATTCACGGGATAGGCGATGTAAGCCGCGTAATAAGGGTTGTAAAAGGGAAAATTTACGATGGGTGTTTACGGAAAAACCCAATCATACGCACATAACCTGTAAGCGCGACGACGAAATACCTCTGCAGCTCTTGCGCATAAATAGTACCAGAAACTGGTGGCGTATCAGGTGCTATGGAGGATCGTAGAAGGTATAGATATCTATATAGTAACACATGCGAACGAGGACAGAGAGGAATGGTGCAACAGTAGTCATTCTCAGTTTTATTCCCCATCACACCATAGCCCACCGTCTGGCATATTACGAGTAGGTATCCATAGTCTAGCAGCATGAACCGAAGGAAGCGAATTTGCAATATTTGTAAGCCAGCAAATGACCAGCCAATCGTTCCGCTAGTAATTCCCCAGATTGGATCCCTTTATGCCACCAAGAGAATCCTCGAGGGTGACGGCAACAGTAAACTCCAAGTGTACCATAAATCCAGTTATTTTTCTCTTTCTCTCTCGTGGACCCACGAATATCTCATCTTATTTGCTGCCCCGAACGATTATTAAATAGTAGTAGCACTTTCATCCTATTTATGATGTCTTTTACCACCATCTTCCGCTTCATAGTAGAGAACAAAATTCCTTTGGCAAGATTTAGTATAACTTTATTCGTATATATTCATAGTGGAATAGTATGCTTAGGAGGAATTTGACAAATGACAAAATTATTCATTAAGCATAGTAATTTTATATTAACCGAACCAGCACGCGGAATAAACTTTGAAGTGCTCTTAAGAAGTATATTTACATGTTGAGTAATTTTGAAAAAAATATAATAGCATATTTGTAAGTGTGCTGAAAAAGGGAGACAATTGCACAGAAAGAAAATACGTTTAATCCAATTTCGAGCTCTGTGTATAAGTTTATTTATGTAATTATTACTTGGAAGTTCTATAAGGAAGTTTCTATGAAAAATTGTATCATCGTCAAACTCAGCACGGATGATCCATCGGTAAAAGTTACAGTGTTCGTTCGTACGCTGGCGACAACGTACTTACGTTTCTCGCAATAGAGCCGAGTGCGATGGGATTATGTAGCGAAGTTAAATGTAGCGTATAGCGCGAGGTGAAGTACGATGTCGAAAGGGATGCTCGAAACGGGGATGAGAAGGGCGTGAAGGTCTACGTGACTGAAATCGTTAAGGGCTTGCGTAGCCGGCGGGCCACTTTCCAGGAAATGTAACTGCTAGGCACCCCATTTAATTCAATGCTTCGACCAGGAGCGAACCTGACATCCATTACTACTTATCTTGCTTCAGGATCAGCTTATTAAGCACGAGTCTTCATATCATCGACTATTCCGATACCTTACTTCCACTTCCTAATACCATATCGCCTTTTGCCTCTTAATTATCACAAATTATTATTCATTTACGAAATTGATTGAACTTACTGAAAATATCAATTTTTGATTTTATGTTGGACAATTTATAGGTTTCTATATTTCTTCAATACTAATTTACGCATGACGTGTACGTAGGATTTAGTTTAACGTAGCCGTTAAGTAGTTAGTCTCTATTTAGAACAAAATTTTATGTCAATTAGTCAATGAGCATGAGTTCATGATTGGTTCGAGTGTTACCCCACCAAAAGTCACGTTTCTATAATTTTGATGTAGCATCTCTTTCAGCTGCTCCGAATGTTGGCTATCGCGTGTCTCACAGACGACTTTAATATCGACACTGAATACGTCAGATATGATCCAAGCTCGCTCGTGCATGATATCCTTTATCGAAACACCAATGCTTGCCAACATCCTACAGAGTTCCGATATACCACCAGGTCTGTCGGATATGGTAACAGTGAATTTGAGTAGACGTCCCTCAGCGACAAGGCCTCTTTCTAAACATCTACCCAATATGGTAGTGTCAATATTACCACCGCAAAGAAGTAACACGACCCTAAAAATCACAAGAGATTGAGCGTAAGAGATAATTAAATAAATTATAAATACAAATAAATAAATTGTCTTCTAACCTCTTTCCTTTAAGATCATCAAGTTGACCGGCAAGAATAGCTGCCAGTCCTGTAGCGCCGGCACCTTCGACAATGTATTTTTCATGTTCTACCAATTTCAAAATCGATATGGCAATCCATTCTTCTTTGACCACCACCATTTTGTCAATAAGCGAATTCGCCGTAGCAAATGCGTTGTATCCTACCATAGGTACAGCCAAACCATCGGCCAATGTTGAATGGATATCCGTATGAACAGGGTGACCGGCAGCTCTGGCTGCTGTAAAACTTGGACATCTCTCAGACTCCACACCCTAGATAAATACCAGAGCCATCAAGTAAACCATACAAACTGTCCATATTCAGTATTTTTAACTCACTATAATTTGCACATTAGGTTGCAAAGTTTTAACAGCCAAAGCAACCCCAGCGATTAGTCCTCCGCCTCCCACAGGTACAACAACAGCATCAACATCCTTTACCTGTTCGATTATTTCCAAGCCCAACGTACCTTGACCAGCCATTATGTGAGGATGATCATATCTAGTGAAAGAAAATAAATTTTCAAAAGTTATCCACTAACTTACTCTCGGAAATTGTACTCTAAGAACACATGCATTTTCTATAGTAATACAATACTCTTTTTTTTTATCTAAAACATGCATATTGTATATTTTTTTAATTTTACTGTACCTACCCGTTTATATATGTAAGACCCTGCTCTTGTCCTTGTTTCAGGGCAATACGTTTCGCCTCTCCCATATCCAAGCCTTCGACGACCACATTGGCTCCGTATTGTCTACAGGCAGTGATTTTCATTATCGGAGCGAACACCGGCATCACCACTGTCACCGGAATTCCGAGCTTCGATCCGTGATAGCACAATGCCAAAGCGTGATTGCCCAGGGATGCGGAAATCACTCCGAGTCGCTTCTGATCTTCCGTGAGCATCAACAGGGCGTACCTGGCTCCACGCTCTTTGAAACTTCCTGTCGTTTGGAGGAAGTCTTTCTTCAGATAGAGATCCATTCCGGTCGCGTGCGACATTTGTGAGCGCTGTTGAGGTTAATAATAACCACTGTTATCATTATTATTATTATCAGTATAAAATATCCGATTTTTACAATACTTGAGACACACTTACCGTACATGCTGTGTTAATGATACCAGATTTTATTTTAAATGCAGCTAACGTAATATCCTCGAATGTTATTTTATGCGGATTATCTTCCATGCAGAAAGGATCTACTGGAATCCTATTGTCCTGTTGATAAAGATGTGAAAGAAGACTATTGTATTTTATAATAAAATTTACAAATTAGTGACAAATTTTATGAACGTTTATACGCATTCTACGTTATTATTCACATCAATAATTACTTGTGCTTCAACAGGAACGTTTGTCGTCTCCATGGTTGTCTTAGGCAAGTCCGGAAATTCTTGAAAACTTGGTTTTTTATTCAAATCCTTCATGTTGAGAGGCAGAATTAAATTATTGGAACAACACTGCGAACTATTGAAAACTGTTATCAACACTTTTCACTTGTTAGTGAACTTCCAGTCGTGAACTAAGCTGTTACGTTATGAGTCAATAATTAATGTGTCCGACTAATCTCATGACCTCTGTACTCGTCACGTGTATTCAAGATATCTCATATTACTACTGGTTTAAGAATATTATGAGATAAAAGTATTTCATACTGAGTTATTTTTAATATAATGTTACGCAATTACATATATTTATGTTTCATTTAATATTACGCAAAAAATATGCAAGCATATCCTGATAGCAAAGAGTGTCATTCCTCATCTACGGAATCGAAATCTGAAACGCAATAATTCGTTATACTTTGTGAACAACCGTCTGTATCCGATAATACGCTATTTTATGAAAATGCTATATACGGGCTTTGCGAATGGAAACGACCACTAACCGAGACTAGCGAAAAACTGTTCAATAAAAGTGTCAACCAATCGAACTCTCATAGATTGTCATACCGTTGGAAAGACACATAAGGATTTACCTATAAATAATAACCGTAAACTAAATTTGCTATAGTATCGTTTGAAAAATGTTAAAGAGAAAAAAATGAAGATTTTCAAAAAGACTTACATTACGTGTCAGACATCACGATTTAAATTATTGTCCAGGAGCACCGTTGATTCAATTCACATAGCGTTTCCCAGTGAATGACTGCTCCCCCATAAATGGAAATTCCCTACATGAATTCCATGATAACCTCGCAAGATAAATTCAACAGATTGTAATGTCTTTCTTTATATTCAGACAAGACTGCCGAACGGATATAAAAGATAGCAAGGCCAAATTTACGTGCGTTTAATATTCCTAAATCTATGTCCCTTTCGAATCTGCACAACCCGCTTTAAAACCATGCTGTCGGAAACAATAGCCTGTATATTAATGGTTATTAATTTTAGACAGGACGAAGAGGAAGTACGCGTCATATCTGTCCCCCTGGATTTAGCCCTAATCTCATTCCCGTAAATCTCAGCCCAGCTTCTACCTTATCTGCCTCAGATGTTCTACCCCTATAAGTAGAAAGAGATACACATATATTATATATATATATATATATATATATATATATATATAAAGTACGTTTCCATGTTAATTCTGGTCGCTTGTTAGAAATTATCTTGCGTAAGCAATACGATGTTACTCTGCATAGCGCGCAGGATAATATTTACTTCACTGAATACTTACTCTGTTTATTATTTTATATTTAAGAAGTGCATAAACCTTATCAAATTTGAATATGCCACAAGCCAGTTACTGACAATGATGTGTAGTCTACCACTGAATTGAATATATTAGCACTTTTCGAAAATGCAGGTTTGATTCCGATTAAGGAATCTGGTGGTAACGTTACAGCCAATAGCGCCACTAATTAAATGCAATGGGGCCCGCAAGTGATCATGGATCACAAAGCTGATTATATCCAATCAAATGAGCATTATCAATCCTCTGTGAGATACCACACACTCAAAAGTCTCTAGCGTCTCATTAACTTGAGCAAAGAATTCAAATTCATGGAGAATTCATGTTTAAGTACTTTCTGTTTCTAAATCGTTCTCGAATAAAATTGTTACCATGGCATAAACCATAAACAATTGAATATCTCGCGAATGATTTATACAATTAATAATTTATATTTCTTTTAATGTACTCGACAAGCAAAAAGGCATTTATGCTGGAAATACAGCTAGTGCAAGAAAAGGGTCGTTGAAGCCTGCTGGTACATTTTTTTCCAGATCAGCCAATCGATTGACACCAGATTGAATTCACAAACGGCGAAACCAGGTCAGACCCGGCCACGAGTTGGATGATTTTCCGTAATATATGTACGTTGATAAAAAAGAATACCACGACCTATCCGGGGTCACATTTTCATTTGAGTGCATAGAGATGCATTAGCAGGTGCATAAAAATGCACAGGCTGACTGCTCTCCTTTGTATTTGCTGGAGAACGCTGACACAAGCGTAATGGCATTTATTTGCATATGCACAGGTGCATGCATGAGCGTATATGTAAAAACGTTTTGCGAGATTGCATTAAGGCTCGTACACAACGGGATTCTCAGAATGGGAATGACCAGTTACTGGCAAACGATTAATGCACTTTACTACGGTGACCTATAAGATTACCAATATTCTAGAGGGAACACTTACAATTCTGATGGTTCTGTCGATAGTTTAATGGCCGCCACATTGGTCGTTGTTCCGACGTGCAAATAATCGACTTTTCTACGAATATTCAGATCGCTCGCGCTAGAGAAATTACCCACATTCACACCCACGACACCTGCATAGTGCTGCACCTGGGACCTATGCAGCTGCTGAATGTAGAACTTGCACTGAGAAAATACACGTTACCCATTAATTATACATTGGTCTATGTTGTCATTTTGCTATTAGTTCAATTACGGTGATTAATGCTTTTTATTCTTAAAAATACCCTCACTAAGAAACACTATCAGGGAGCTAGTAGTCACTACTGGCACCACAGTATGGAAAAAAAAAATGAAAACCACATTTTGAACTATTTTTGTTGTGCATATATGTATAACAAAATTAAAATATAATGGTATTGAACACAAATTTTTTAACTCTCTAACTTTTATACAAACACATTCTGCACCGTTAAAAATTATATTGGACTTATTGTATTCAATCCTTTTCTTTTTATTTTACGTTTTCATATGTTTAAATATTTTTTATAATTCTTAATTGAAGTAACGTTTATAAATTGAACTGTATTTTGTGCATCCCTACAATTACAGGTTCCAGCCTCAATAAAAGATAAATATTGTGTACTGGTCGTGAGTTACACACGTGCCGATTAAAACTATTTAAAAAAATTATGAATAATATAATGATTGTTAAAAATTACATAAATTATTTATATTTTTTGTAATATTTACAGAAATTTTTTCTTGGTCAGTATTGATCTACTGAAAACTACTGTGGTTCTCAAATTGTTAACTACTGAGAATTTTTCGGTAGCTAGACAATTTATCACTGGTGAACTTCGCCCTCTAAAAAACGGAAAGTCGATTTTTCGACTCTACACAGGTCTCATATTTTTCCTATAGCATCACTTTGGCATATGTAATAAAGCTCCAAGTCAAAAACTATAGAAGACATTAAGGGACTTGTCTGTGCCCTAGGATTTAAGTAATTTAAAAGTTAACTAGTAGAAGTTCCCGATAATGTTTTGCAGTAGCTCTCAATAATTCTTTTGGGTAAGGAAAATTTTTTTAATTTATAAAATTTCTCTTTTCCTTCGTTATAACGATTCGCAAACAATTAACCTAATGTAAAATCTGTATTTCTGAGGATTTTAAATGAATTAAATAATATTAAAGAAGTGACTTAGGAAATCCTTTGTTTAATGTCAGAAAACACACGTGTTACACAGTATGCAAGCCAAGGTAGAACAAATATGCTCATTTCGAAGGAAGGCAATTTATACGTATTATATGTTAAATTATTATAAAATCAGCTACAATAACTTTTATCCTATGTACAATATATTTAATAATCATTTAACACGATTCGTACATGTTCAAGAGATTCCTCGTATATAATCACTTGAATCCTCAGAGTTATCTTATCTCTGTTACAGTCTGTTTTTTAGTTGAAGCAAATAAAAAATGGAGGATAACGATTATTGATTCCCCATGACTTTGATATCGACACACGATTTGTCATAGTTTTCAATAAGTATCGGAAGTTCTACTATCCTGAACGATCCGTCGTCTTTCGCTTAATAGTTGCAAAAACTTTGCTCTAGGACTTCCGGGATACTTTAATTTCTCTTTGATCGAGCCTGACGCAGCATCGATGGATTCTGTGCTGACTGCAATATTTTCGCTTGAACTGGATGCATCATAGGATGATTCCATTTTAGGTAGGGTCTTCTGATTCCTTGTCCTTCTAGATGATCGATCGTTGTTCATAGACGGCGGCATAAATAAAAAACAATCAGGCGTCACGAGATCCTTTGATTCGCCTATCGGAAAATCACTGTACAATCTAGGACTCTGCTCCCTCGTATACGACGAGGAAGAACTTTTTTTGATCAAAGGATCGCGAGATCCATTGCCATATTTTTCACGAATTTTTGAATAGGATGCCAGACTTTTTGATTTTGTATAAGACATTTTAGAACTACGATGCAATCGTGGTTTCGTTGCTGCGTTACATCGGCCAGGATTTGCAGCATCCATTAAATGATTGAATATCCTCTCTTCCAAATCATCTAAATTTTTATTAAAATTATTATTAATGCGAGATTCATTGTCCAATATATAGTTATACTTATCGTTGCAATCTGACTCCTCCATATTATAAGGCTTTGATTCTCGAGTGATCAGCAAGTCCAAGTTTCTAGCGGTCGAGGACCTATCAAGGCTCGGGCCTGTCGAATCTGTACTAGATTCTACTAAACCAGATTTAGTATCAGAAGATTCGATCTTGATACCATACTTCTCATGAAGTAGCTTATCGTGTCGCTCAGCTCTTTCAATACAACTTTCCAGTCGCTCAATGCCTCTCAGACAATTTTCATAAGACTCGGTGGGAATCTCAAAGTCCTCGTCCTTCAGGAACTCGTCGGTATCATCCCTAAGGCTTACCTTGCGACCTTTATAAATCACGTAATCATCCAGGTCATTCGAATCGCAGCATTTGTACTCTCCATGCCCAAGGAACTTGCCGAAGATATTACTGGCACTCATGTACTCATTCATAGAGTTCATGTTGCGCATAAAGGCTACAGCCTCGTCCAGGTATTCCGCGAATATATGAGCTTCCTTGTTGCTTGTCTCCTCGTCACTGACAACATCCCCATAACTATCGGAGTCACTGACTGTTTCCTCGAAAAGTTCACTTGTCGAAAATCTCACCTTTTTACATTCCGACTCTCGATTATTCTGGACAAGATGATCGGACTCCGCCGGGTCTGAACTATATACCATCTCCATGGATTTTTCATAAGGTATGGAATGTCCTGGAACTTTAGAGATTTTCATTTCTTGCTTTTTTAACGGGGACGAAAATTTCCTAGGAGAACTCTCCTGGGCCTCAGAAACTTTCGAAGTATCGCGATTATCAATCTTCTTCTTGATTATCGATTTAGGCACGGGACTCGAGTACTTCGAAGTAGACTGCGGAGATTCGTCCTTGTGAAGTTCGGAACTTGAGAAGGATACCTTCTTCTTAGCTGTGCAACAACTGTTTCTACTTTCGGAAACAGTGCATCCATGAGCATCTGCAAGTTCAGTGTCAGCAGTGACAAGGTAGCCGTTGCCAAGAATGAGGGATTTGTAGTCGTGTATCTGATTATCCTTTAGAAGAGATGGTTTCGTCCTAGGTAAGTCTACTGTGTTGTCCTCAAAGTGTTGAGCCGCGTTTGACGGTTCGATTCCTTCCGTCTGACTAGAACACCTGGGGCTCTCCTTTTTGGTATGCGCGACGACGTCCGGCGGGCAAAAGTTCTCATTTCCTTCAGCGCCATCGCCTCCTTCCGACTTCATTTCCCTGTTATTATTCCCGACACTCGACTCGTTTAAATCTAAGCTGTCGTCGGAAAAGTTGGGGTCGGCATCGTGACTACTTTCACCCATCCCTGCGACTAAGACAGGCGACTTCAATCCTGCGATGTCGGCCTTGGTTTTTGAATAGACGCCGTCCTCAACAACCTTCTCGGCGAGTTTACCTTTCTTCAGGGTACCATCCATTGAATTTATCTTTGCGCACTGAGGCTGCTCCAGTGGTTTCAATGAGTTAATTGTCCCGGGATTTTCAAAAGGAGTGAGTTTATCATTCGCAGACATCGAACAATTCGAGTCCTGTCTCAACAGTGAGTCCATGTCTAATTTTGCGCCACAGGTTGTCAGTTGTATTCCTTTGACAGGATTCAATAAGGATAAGGAGTCGGGGAGAATATAATTACATTTTCCAGGAATACAAACAGCTCGTCTAGGACTTAGACTTAAACTACGTCTCTTGGCACAGCGAGCATTATGATTTAGTCGCTCATTCATGAAGGACCTTCTTCGAGGAGTCCTGAAAAAACTCAGAAATCTATCCTCGCAATTATTCTCCCTTTCCATTTCCGTACTGCTCTCCCTCGTCTCCGGGACGAAGGACGTGCCCACGGAGTTAGTAAGGATGAGAGAATTTTTCAGAGACACGTTATCTGTAAGATCCGGCAGGATCTCAGTCCTGGGGCAGCTCTTGCCGGAACTTCTAGGATCCTGAAAGATGTTTTCAATTCTGAAGGTCTTACCATCGCCTTGACTTGGTTTACTAGATATGGAAATGTCATTAAAGAATATAGTATTATTAAATTCTTCCGTATAGGTGGATTTCTCCAAGGCCTTCTTTAGTTCAGTCTGTACTTCGGAATCCTTTAACCCAGGCTTCATCTTTTCTGCAGTCACAGAATCCTCAACAATAGCGATCTTTGACTCGAATGTATTAGGTGACTCAATGGTTATACTAATCTTATCAATTGGTAATGATATGGATATTACATTTTTCTCGACGTTACGAATAATGGGTACACTACAGCATTCTTGAAGCTTCTGGCAACATTGACTTGTACAATTCTTACTAATCATCCTCTTCTCTTCTATCTCCTCTATTCCAGTCTGAACAGCCACACCAGGAGTTTCAGGGGTCTCAAGCGTGTTCGTGGAATTTTCAGTGAATTCGACGTTTCGCGTACCGCAGCGAGTTTTTGCATCAGCGCAAAGATCCGACGTTTCAGCACAAGAAAAATTACTCTCGGCGTAGTTCATCGCGTCGTCAGATAAAATCCCAGAATCATTACGAGAGGAATGCATACCAAAATCCTCCTCATAATCATCAGTGAGAGTAGCGATGTCCTTACAACGAGTTGTAGATCTTTTATCTCTCTCGGTCAAAGTCGCCATTTCCTTTACACGGAGAACTGGACTTGGACTGCTAGATACGCTCTCACAATCTTCATGGGAATCTGTTAGGATACCAATGTCCTTACAGGAAATCTGCACGTCATCGGTCAACGAAGCAGAATCCTTCACGCGGACCGTCGCTACATTATCAGTCTGCGTATCTACGCAGATTCTCCGACGTTTTGCCAGCATCTTCCTAGAGATCTCTTGGAGTCGCATCCTCGTAGTCGATGCCATTTTGACATCCGAACTCTCCGGCGAGTGGAACTCAGATCCTGTTGCGGTCGCCGTGATTTCTTCAGGGTTCTTCTTACTGGAGTAAAGCCTCTGCGTTACAGCAGCAACGATTTCCGCTCTGCGATTGGATCGTTGGATTGGTGTATGAGTACGGATTGAAATATCTTGATCAAGAGATCCTTTTCTACGAAGTCTGTCTCTAGCTAGATTGGAAATGATGATTTGATCCTCCTTAGAACTGCTGGAACTACTATCTTTACTTGTTTTTCGTTTGAGACTGTCTGAACTTTGTTTCCTCACCAAATTTTTCGCCCTTTGCGTTGTACTGTTATCCTTGCAATTCTTATCAGAGTCGTTACTACCTTTTCTCTGAAGATCCTTGCTAAGACAGGATCCTATGGTACGTACGACACTTCCAAGTTTAGCGGACTTTTGATCCTCAACTTCTTTGATGTTATTCAATTTTTTGATCTTATCAGAATTTGATGGACGTTTTTCTAAACTCGTGTGAGACCTTTGTAGCAAGTTATAAGGTGAAGGTTTCTTTTGTAGTCCCTCAACAGAGCCGAATTTCTTCGAGGTATGTAAATTTGTCGATTTTCGAGCTGGGAGTGTGATGTCAATAGAATCTTGCTTTCTCAATTTTGTCTTGGTACTTTCACTCGTATAAAAGTCAGATGCTGACAAATCGTTATGAATAGTATCGGTACTGATATTTTCGAATTTTGATTTTGTAGAATCTGTTAAATTTTCTATTTTGTCACTTTCCTCTGGTTTTCCAGTATGAGCCAAGTATGGGTCACTGCTAGGAACTTCGTCCAAATTAGCTTGATCTAGAAGATCCACGTCAATCGAATGTTCCGGCACACTGTCGCTATAAATTTCCTCGATTTGCGTCGATTGATCTTGCGAACTGTCATCCGGTTTAATCAAAACCGCCACCAGTGTTGGTATATCAACGAAAACCGATTCGTTAACCTCGTAATTGATGAATTCCGATATTTTAGCGCGGTTATACTCGTTTTTCCTAAATCCCCTTTCAAATTCCAAAACATCTAGAGATCCATATCGCCTGAGAGGCGTCGATGTGATGTCATCCCTCGTTATCAATGATTCATTGGAATTGTACTTTCTAATAGGATAATTCTTTATATTCCAGAAATTCCCAATCTTCTCCAAAATTGAATTATCTTTTTGATTGTCCTTCCGATCCTTCTCAGTTTCCTCCTCACAGGGCGCTTGAGTTTCTTCTAAACCCTGTGGACCTTTATTCTCTTCTCTGCTTGTTTTACAGCAACAGATGGTTCTATCAGCAGTCTCAACACTCTGCAAAATACAATAGCAAGTATCGATCAGCAATTTGCTAATACTAATGAAAGAAATTTTTTACTTAAATATTCATAAAACTGATACTCGGAACAAGACGTCACTTGCCTTCTCGGATAGTAGGGACTTCAGTCTGGCAACTTCCGCCCTTAGCTCACGAATAATTCGTGCCACGGGATCTTCATTGACCACTGGCCTGTTAACCACGCTCTGTGCCCTCTGAGCAAATCGCAGAGTGTGCGCTGTCTCGTTGTAGCTTCCACTAGCCGGTGATATAGCTGAAATCGATAACGATCGAACCAATTAAGATCAGTTTCGATATTCTCAAAGGTTCCACCAATGGGAAACCTGTTCGCCCTGGATTCTAGAAACCCAGAGTATTCATCTACAAAGATACGTATTACAATTATACCGTGTGCCAATTAGCTAGTTCTAATTACCAATAGATTCATTTATGTGCAATTACTCTAACCAAATAATCCTATCAAGATCACGTACATGAGAACAAGCTACCACCCTATTCGAACTCAACAGTAAACTAGAATACATATATTTAACATAATCAGCATGTCTGTGATTTCGTTCAAAAAAAAAAAAAGGAAAACAGACGATATGTTAAAACGTTTTCTCTCATATCTAATTAGGCAAACAGGAAAATACTAAATCACCAAGCATAATTTTATGTTATAATTGATCAATTCTAATGGCAGTAATCACAATTCAAATACAACAAATTGGGCAGTAGAAGCCCTTCAGCTTAATAAATTGGAATGTCACTAGTAATTAAATTATCTACCGATGCATCAAACAAATCATTATTGTCTGCGGTTAATGCAAGTATCATCAAATGGACAGAAAACCAGACAGAGTCAACTGCTCGCATTTCTAAAAAAAACATTAACAAGCTAACATTCATTTGATGAAGTTTATAATGTATTTTTCCCGGGAACCCCAGACCCCTGCATAAGCTCTGTCACCATCGTCAAGAAATGACGATACGTTTAAAATGTTGTTAAATTAGAGAAAACGCACTACGTATCAATCTTTTTCCGGTTACAGACATTCTACGAGTTATTCCCTAAAGGACGAGAGAAAGTTTCGTGTGAGTTCAGGGCGAATAGTGAATTTTCCAATAAGATTCAACGTCGGAACATTGCGGTTCAACTTCGAGGATCAATACTACCAACCGAACGAATCGTTCTCCATCAACTATTACGATAAGCTGAACTATACATGTTTGCTATTTACCAGTCCTACGCTCTCGGCGTTTTATCGAATTTTAATCGATGGATCTTAGCTGCTCTGGAAAATTATTTAAACCAATTATGTTCAAGCTCCAAGTAAAATTTAATTGCAGGATGATATCATGAGTTACGGAGGAAAAATAATTTCTTGCGACTGTCCGCCACTTATCCAGTTGGCAAAATTAATAAAGGAAAAAGAAAGAAGTCAGGAAAATATCACAAATAAGATAAATTATCAAGCTTGGATTAATCCAGATCTAATGCAAGAGAGAAATGCTTACTGGCAAGCATGATGGTCGTCGCATTTCCACCAAGAGCGTCCTTTAGTAGCCACGTGAGAGCCGAGTCCCTATAAGGGATGAATCTCCTGCCAGGTCCACTTCCGGTGGCGCCCCTTTCCGCAAGAGCAGATATGACGTTACCGAGTGCGACCAAGCTCTTGTTTATATTGGCACCCTCCTGCAAACCATAATCAACGTAATCCTTAGGCTCAGTAGTCTTATTAGGCGGGATCCAGGATGTAAGCCGATGCCAGGAGTTCATACCACTCGGAGAAGAGCTTCATTCATTTTCATATGTGATTTCGATTGTGCAGGTTCCAAGTATTTTTAGGCAGATGACTCACCTTCAGTCGATGAATTCCACTGCAAGTGGCAGCACTCTCGCTGCCCGCCAGGTCGACCAAGTGGAGTTTACTACCCCGAGGAATATTCCGCTTCTCGGTTGGATTAGAAGGATGGCCGTTATCACCTTCCGGGGACAGGGATACCGTCAAGAGTGCATGGCTACGACTGCTGCTAGGATTCTGCAAAGTCGAGGCTGTCTTCCTAGCCTTGCTCCCCTCCTCCACGTATGACATCAACGACCCCAGGGTGCGAACAGCGTGACGTGTCAGCCCTGATAAAAGGAAATATCCCACTATCATGTTATCACAATTTAATTAATCGAAAATAAATTTTCTGCTTACCCTGGACGTAAGGTCCCAGTCGAGGATGCTCTCTGACTCGGAGCCCACTGGAACTCGAGGAAGGCTTAAGAAGATCCCGTACACGCTCGTTATAGATTTCCAGGTAGCTGACAGCAAAGAGGAATAAAGTGAGATACCCAGACCATTGGAATCTTCAGACTAGATTATCTCCCGTAACCGTCTACGTGAGAAGAACCCAATGGCAAAGCGCTAAATGAGATGTGAAAAAGTGACGACGGACATCATCGACATGATTTCATCGCCACGTGCCATCATGTTATCCAGGTCGAGAGAAGAGTCAAGTTTCCAGCTTATCCGCACACTTTACCGGCTTCTAAGCCAACTGATCTACGGATAATATCTACCTAGATACTCGTGTAAAAAAGAAATACGTATAGCGTGATAGCTTTACCAGAAAATGGAACCGAATTGGTACTCAGCCTTGGAAAACAGGGCAATGTGAACTGCGTACCGGAAATTAGAGAATCGAACGAGCACCCAGCTATCGTTACAGTCTCGTACTAAAAAGAAAAATGGTACCGTCCTAACAATGAAATTCTCAGGATCCTCTTGAGTATGGTGAAGTGTGGCGCGACCGTGTCAAGGATTCGCAATTCGCGACGGTACCTCGTTAACGTCGGGAAATTGCGCAAGAAATGCAAATACAAGTAATAAGGTAAAACGTTAAGCTCCTCGAGCCTCGAGTAAACCTAACGAAAAGACCGAGCGTTAATAGAGCCCGCCGTTAGCCTTCTAGAACGAGAGAAATAGCTGGCCACGCAAGGAACAAGAAGGAACAGCTCAATGTAAGCAGCATAATTGCAATTAAGAGGATGAACCTCGAATATTATATTCTCTGATAACCGGGTGGTTACGTGCCAAACAAGGAGAGGGAGAACGAGAGGATGAGAATACAAAGATAAAATGAATACAAAATATAGTTAGTGGAAGATGTGCCAGGAAGGCCAGAGGTGAATTCGCATCAACCCAAGGAAACTTTCATACGCTACGTTAATTGACGCTAATTAATTATTTTTACACGGAACGAGAAGCCCATCGGCGTTGTCCTCGACGTCCTTTCAATCGTACCAATTTTACAGGAACAAACCTCATTTATTAGAAGCTTTAAACTTTTCGAGTAGCTTGCACCCCACCCGTATCCCACCTAGAACGAGTTCCTGAGCAACCACGGAGAAACCCCTAGTGTCTAGCTTCTTCCAACGCATACCCATATAGGTGTCTATACCTAACACCTAGTTCGTGCCTCTGGGATATTACAGGGTAACCACGCGAATAAGAATCGATTCAGCAGAGCTGCCGTCGGGAAAGAATCTGCCCATACACGGCGCCAATTCCTATGCGAATAAAACGCGCCGGTGCAGTTTCGCCATTCAAGTTAAACACGAACTAAATCCTAAATATAGCGAGTTAACTGACCCGCATTAACTCTCATCTACTCGGAGAGCGTTTACCTTACAGTTTCGAGGAGCAAAACGCTTCGACAACTTCTCGACGACCGTGACGATATTCAGGTTAAAACGAACGTCTGTTTTAGATAGAACAACACGTGTCAACGTGGCAGACAATTACGTTGTCACCTGACACGTCAAACGTCAGCAGACGAATGAGATATGTTCGAATTTTTTTTACTGGATACGATATCTGGCTCCACCGTCATGGATGATGATATAATCATTTTTAAAATATGTGATCATCCATAAACTTCAATGTAGCAGAAGCTATACAGCGTAAAGACTGATTCGAGTAATAACGATGATGGTGGCGTTTAATGTAATTAAGCCCCAATCCTGGGGATAGCATGCCAAACAACTCTTTCCCTTGGTATACAACGTGAACCCATAAAAATCTCTGCATTACTTGTAGCTGATTGATCGATAGACCCGATGAGCTTTAATTCAAACTCGTATTTTCGATTACTACTCTATCATTAGGCAGTCCTGAATACAACATATTCAATCCATATCCAAAATGTATTCAGACCAACCATTACTGGTTATTAGTAAATAATTCACCAAACATTATATCTGCTTTTACTAGTTACTACTGTCCTATAAAATCATGTATCCTTTCTACACAATGATCATTAGATATAAAACCAACATGTAAGTCTAGAAGAAAAATTTGTCCTCTTATCGTTCTGTTATCAAAGACATGGGTATCCAAGAAACAATTAATTGGAATTTTCAACGGATCTTCGAAGAATCATCCCCCTCAACAGGAACATTCAGAAGAATCGAGTTAGACGAGTAAGAAAGTTATACCACGTGTCCAGGATGCGAGAACAATCACGAAGTCATGAACACCACGTAGATAGGAACCTAAAGTTCGACATTGGAACATACAACTGCCGATCCAAGCTAGACATAAGTTTAGATAGGTCGCCAAGCGATCAAGATTTTACTTTGAATTCTATGATTGATGCACGTGCCAAATATCCTCCTTCAGGCTTTGAACAATCAAAGTGTCTTTGCTCCAAGGAACATTCAATAATATTGGAACAAGCAATGTCATCCTGAACTTGCGTTCTTAAGGAAGCTGAGAAGATGACTAGTTGAAAATAGAGAATGAAGGTGAGCAAAGAAGTCTCCTTACCGGGTCTCGTTAGAGGCTCTAAGAGTAGCGAGAAGAGAATCTCAAGAAGAGAGGATTCGATTGGCTTTATTCTGGAGACATTTCGCCCGAGCGCCTTCATCCGTAACCACCGGAAAGCTTCCGTGCCAATGCTACCGGAAATTCATTCGAGACTTCCTTTTTCCTATTGAACGAACCGCGGCGAAACGTTCACCGCTAATTCTATTTGCCTTATTTTTATTTTTATTTGCTCTCAGCATTTACTTTCCATGCTTAGACAACTATCGGCCATCCCCCTATTCACCCTCACCATCCTCTACCCCTATAACCAACCACGTTTCAATTCCGTCGGATACCTCTTTTCCACGGAAACAAAGCACCCCACCACTCCAAACCTTTTTCTCCCATTATTTCAACCATTCGAACCTTGTTCATCAATCCTTTTTACCGCTTCGTTCCTCGCCATTCTCAACCCCGTCCGTCGTTCCACCACGGAATTCGCAATTGACCTGGCGCTAGTAGTTTACCCAATTAAATTTTATTTATTGGAAATCTACGTCTGCTTGCTCCCAAGATATGTCCAAGTTGTAGTATCAGTTCGTACGAGGCTATGAAATCTTATATATCTCAGGAGAAAAAGCTAGAACAGAAGGGTTTGTCTTTTTATAGATGGCAATAACATCCAGCTGTCCACAGACACCGTACCACCCTGTGGAACACGCACGTCTTCATCACTATCCTTGTGCCACGTGACGGGGACCACCCTGGGTGTCTGATCTCATCAGTCTCGTTTGTACCCACCGCTATTATTAATTGCATCTTGTTCAGCAAACCTTCTCAGGGTTAGATAAATACAGTAACCCAAGAGAAGCTACAAGTTACCCAAGAACCGACAATGAGAGCTTCCGTTTATTCATACGCATTTGCCTCTACGATCAAATTGCAAGGCTCATCGCGCGTGAATTAACAATGCTGCAACGCGTAACGATGCGCCATTACATTACATTATGTACGATATATTTTCGCGTCATCTCGTTTGACCTAACCCCTTCTACTGATCACGCGATTTAACCCTAACTATGCCCGCGATTAGTTTGCTGCCGAGCCAATAATCCTATTGCTCATTATCCCCACCAGGTAAGGTAACACCGTCGACTCAAATATTCAACAATTAACTTTCTAGGCTCCCCGGGTTCCTAGAGAATTGAAATATAATTATTTTTTCTAGCATTCCGTATACTAAATTAAATTTGCATATTACTCTTTTGCTTTCAAGCAAAACAAACTGACGTACAATGGTTTACTTTGAAATCCCAAAGCGAGTATAGCCCCCTTGGGGGCTCTTTGGTTCGCATACAAAAGCTCATGGTGGCATTTTTTTCTTGTTTTCATTTTTTTTTTCCTTTCGTATTCATGATTTAGGTGCACGCGGTGTCATATCTCTTCCTTTTAACCCAACAACCTGAAATTGACGTACGTACGTATAAGCGGATCTGCAATGGTGTTTTGTGGAGGAATGACGTATGAAGCTTTGTTCAACTGCCAACATGTACACGTGGGCGCAGTGTACGGACCTATTGGTTCGTGCTTCTTTTTTCTTTTTGGGAATTTCAATTCGCAGCTTTCAATAATTCGTCTGACGAGCATGACTTTAGCTTTCGCGTAAATATTAATATACTATATTTATTCAATACAACGACGATCAATTTGCACGAACTCAGAGCGTCTTCGATATAGTGAAACTTCATACCTTCATTTAACCCACACGCCCTTTCTTATCGGTAAACGACTTATCTTTTTCATTGTTCTTAATTCTAGACTACGTCGCCCATGTCACTGCACAAATATACGAAACAATTTCTAGCCGATTGGATTCAGCTCGATTCGTTAACCTACCAATCGGCGCAATTCCGTTCTCTATAAAACGGTGGATAATCATTTTAATTTACGGTCCGTGAAAGGTTTCGATTAACGCGTCGTGTTAATGGAATCATTGGCACTGAATCGCTTAGACGCGAAATCGTTCGTTGCCGTGAACCATTCTCTGTAGTTTCACTGTCTTTGCTTTTCTTTCTAGCTCCTTCACGAAATACGACCAAGTCTCTACCAGCAACAACTCGTCCAGCATTGAAACGAGTATTTTTATCGCCTCCCTTTTCATTGCTTTTAATTTACTCGAGCATCTCGATCGCAAGCATCGAATGCACAAAGTTTCCCGCTTGACCCACTTGACGATTTTACGTCGATAACCAGCATGATTCAGCCCGGCTAAACTCTGAACACCAGGAAAAACGATTTTCAGTGGTCAATTCGATTTTCCCTGTTTTTTTTTTCAACCATGCAAAAACAATCCGACAAGAGAAATACATTTTGTTCTTCGTCTTTCTCTCCTTCTACCACCGTTCAAAGAGTCTCTTCACTCGAGTCTTCAGCCATCTTAAACCAACGACCCTCCGACATCGATAACCTTTAACGAAAGTTTCCACAAGTTTTTCTTTAGCATACTTACCAGTCTCCCGGTTACCCATAAAACACGAGAAAAATCATGTACCGAGGACTAAGTTCTTAAGAACGTCACAATCCTTTGGGTTTTTCTCTTCTGCTCTGAACTTTTCTTCAGATCAAATGAAACCGGACGTGTCTCCAGCGAAATGAAATACCTCAGTGAATGCAGTTACGCGTAAGATAGATAAAGAGAAAATGATTTCTCAAGATTAAACGACAGCGTTCACTCTGCTGGTATCATGGATAAATTAGGGCAATGCACTGACAACTGCAAGGCTAAATCCTTACCCGGTGCAATGTGCTTACGTCCGTCTAGGATTGCGAGTCACGAGGCACTGAGCTTAGACACATCGAGGCCACCTCACCACCTCGCAAACTCACAACTCAACCCGCGAGCTCAGGGTTCCATCTCGCTCGCTCAGCTGCCCTTAGTGGTTAGAACATAATATTTTCCTCCACGCATGGCTTCCTCGTCGCGTTTACGACGCCAAGTCTTCGACTTTACTTATCAGCCTGGTAATGAATACGTCTACCAATCTTTACCTACGGCTTTTTCCGAAATTATCGCGATAGCTCTTCCTCGTCGAGATTTGCAAAGGCACGAGGTAGGTAACTGCTTTAAGGTGATTCTCGTGTCGCCACATCCTTCATGCGAAGCCGACGCTTCACTAGATAGCTTATCTCGGCAACACTGAATTTTGTATTTACGAAGAAAATGCATCGTGAATAAATGGATACTTTACAGCGAAACGATACAAAGGATATTATGACAGCAGTGATAAATTTCACGGATTTACATACAATTTATACAAGAAAAACAATTAAGCATTTAGTATCAATTTCTTGATATCTATTTATAAATTTGCCCTTCGATGAAAGTGAGTTTCACGGTGTAACAGGGTGAAATCTTGAGACCCGAAATTACTCGAAGGTAGAATTTATTCGAGGAAGAGGCCGAAGGTCGAATGAATTTTCCCGCTCCTATCGCTGACGAACGAATTTAAAACAATTCAGAGGGAATAATCGTCGCCTAATTGATTTCATGAAATGTCCGACGGGCCTGGAGGGCGCTGTGTGATTCGCTGCTGAAATAAAGAATAGCACGGAAGGAGTGTATACTTGAAACTCAATCCGGCAAAATAATAGTAGATTCCATTGGACCGATAGGCGGACCTTGACCGAGAGAATTGCTACCATTTACCTGAATAGGAATATTTCTAGGTGTACACTTATACGTATAGGTACATGTATATGTATACGTATCTGCCTATATACTGATTCTGTGTGAACGCATTAACGCCTATAACCTTGCTCACGAAGTGTTCACTTTCCCACAGTTATCAAATCAGACATACAATATCTAGCTGATTGCATCTAGCTGCGACTCATAGTGTTGAAAATAGAGAAAATGAAAAATTTAATTTCAGCCTTGTCAACAAGTAAGTCAGAACACTGTTTCCCTGACTGATTAATGGAAAAATATTAAATTTGACAGGATGTAACTTCAGGGTGTTTCAACGACCTAGGGTAAAGTGTACCTTTGCACTGTTGGTATTACCGATGAATATTTGAAGCAGATACGTGACAAGCTGACTCGACGCATTAAAAGACTTTTGAAATTACATAGTAGAATATAAAATTTTACGTGGAAATAGCATGTGTAAATTTTATTTGAAATTTTATTTAAAACTGGAATTAATATCGAGATTTCATACTTTACCTGATGGACGTTTGATAGGTTCTATCACTTTTTTCTTCATTCAAAATCCGCTTAAAAAGACCCTCGCACAGTCGGGGTGTAAGGCCAGGATCGTCCTGTATTGGGATTAATACAATAATTTTATTTACATTACATTATAATATTAGCTGTCAATTATCAGTAGCCATTAAACTGCCGATTGTTCTGGACATATGTAATTAGCGGAAAATGGAAGAGACCAACTGTATAGGTAATTGCCTGAAAAACACTTTGCCATAATTTTACACTTAGGCCATCCAGCGATTTAATTAAACGCTGTCCTAGAAAACGATCCCAATTTACTGATTAAATTTCCCAGTAAAATCATTCCGAACGCTCGTTCAATTCCGCCCTATTCTCGTTACCAGTCCTTTAATTAGAGAGTTTGTACATTTTCCCCGCGGTTTATTATTAGTTTTATTGTTACAATAATTTTTAATTAAACCCCGGCTATTTAGATGCATGCATAAACGCATTTGCACACGCCACGCAGATAGTCACTAATGATACCGTATTGATTTAATGCTTCCGTGAAATGTAATATTTTATCCCTAATTTACAATGAATATTCAAAAGGTGCAAAATTTCTCATAAACCAGAATCGCGATCAGAAAGCAAAAAAAAATTTACCTTTGGCCCCATCATGCTGTAGGTCTTCCCAGAAGCACTCTGTCCGTAAGCCACAAGACAAGAATTGTAACCGGCAAAGACTGCATCGAGAACCGAATTCCCAAGTGTTTCGTAAATCTTCTCCTGGGTAGCATATTTCTCAGAATCAGGTTCAGACGAATCGAAACAGTAGTCGAATCCGTATCTCTTCGTCCGTTCCCGACTGTCACCAGCCTTACTCGAGGATACCTTAAGATTCGTGAGTGAGACCTCATTGACATCTGTATGTACTACGACCTCGGCTCCAGTCAAAGTCATTTCCCTGGATTGTTACCAAACAAAAAATATTCAAATTAATTTCTCTGGACCTGCTAAATTTTTAATAACAATATCGCAAGCCACATAAATAAAATACCTAATAAATAATTCCTATCTCTCTATCGACTGCATTACAATATCTCTTCCGGGATGGCACAATTTATTTGAAACCAACTGTGCGTGCAGCGCATCCTGTTCACCTTCGCACCAAACAGCATTGGGGAATGTTATTCTAAGACGACCTAACGCTTTGCTCGATTTTCCCAAAGACACGTTTTCGAGTCGTAAAAAAAAAGTTCTTCAGCTATTTCAAGTATACGCTCGCGTAACTTCCTTTCGCCAGTACGCAAAGCCAAGGTCCAAGTTCGCGAAAGTAAACCGGAAGCGAAGCCGTAATTGATGAGTTAACAACACCATCAGCATCAATGTAGCATTTCTAACATCATCCGTACATCTAGTACCACATGCTCTAGAATACGTACCAGCCATGAGCATGTATCACGACCAAACAGCTTTTCGGGTCACCCTGTCGTGTAGGGTAGCACTTGGCGTGACAAAACAAATAAGTATTCCGTCTCTTCCGCCCACCTACAGTATCTATCTATTTATCTCTTACACATAACATAGTACTTTAACCCCACTGTTCTATCACGTCGCTCCCGAGATGACTAGCTCGCGTGATTTTATCAAACTACGACCCACTCGCCAATTCCCTATACGTTTATAAAGCCCTTTACAATTGTCCTTGGATACCACCTATGTTTATTGCTCTAACGGATCCATTATATTTAACCGTTCCAACAGGCGTCGTTCCGCATAACCTATAAATCACTTCGATTCAACCGATCCTACGGCAGCACTGAAATCCATATAAGAATTCAGTTCCACTTTACATGCAAAACATACACTACCCAACTTTCTCATCAGTTTCGAGTCTCCGATGCAGCCACTTCCAGTGCTCGCCGCAAGGAACGCGTCCGTTTATATTACAAACAGAGGCTCGATCTTTCATCAAACAGAAGCCTCAGAGAAGCCAGTCGCGGAGCTTGAATGAAGATGGGCGCCGTGTGAGTGCATCTTCTAGTCGCGTATCTCGATATTATTATTTGAAGTTGCGTGTCGGTGTCGGTCCTTTCGTCTGCCGGCCCCTGGGGGTGTTATTCTAGAGCGGATGTCTCGCGATGTTCCTGTTGGAGTCGTTAAACTGTCGAGTCGTGTGTCATCACTGGCTTGTGCTATTCCTACCCGGGCGACTTTTACCACGCTAGATGCGCCTCTTTGTTGGATAAACGGCTCACAGATCGATGGATGAGAGAGCCCTCGATGCCTCCGGCGCCAAAATGGTACCGCTACCTGTGCTTTAGCATTTATTACAGGATATCAAAAGATTCTTAGTACACGGAACCGCTGCAGTAATATTTTTATAGGATGGTATACCAGGTATTACATAGTGCTCTTCTGGAAGCATTAAATCTCTTGAGAGGTGATATTGAACTGCCGGGTATAAATGTGATTTAATTCCATCCTCCTAGTATTACGTGGATGTCCTGGAACCTATGCATCTTTAGTCGAGTCTTCTTTTACTCATTTCCGGTGATGTTTTCCGGTGACCCTGCTCGCCATTGGCTCACTTTACGCTTTTTGCTCCTGTTCTACTTCCACCCTTCCTTTTAAATATAGACCTTGCCACCGCGTGTGAATATACCAACGTGTATCGCGAACACGCGCCGTGCGTCAATATATGTATATACGTATTTATATAGGTATATATATGTATATATATATATATGCATATACACTGTATACTATGTTTACGGCTACCTGTGATGACCGGGAATTTCTCGAAAATAAACATGTTCACTCACGGGTTAGCTAACTTTCATGCAGTGAATTGTCCATGGATATTGGCTATATCATAAGAAGGCAGATCTAATGTTTATAATTGAATGCCAACGAGAGGCAAGTCTTTTGTAATTTACTGTAATACTATAACAGTCTGTCTTCGTACTAAGCTTCATAAACACGTAGCATTTCCAGAATTGGGTTGTAAAACCCTCGACTCTATTATCCCTGACCTTCGCATATAATCCATCTACATTTCCGCACGCCTGCGTAAGACTTGAAATAGCAACGAAACAATCGCCATTTTGAAACCTTTCACATTGCAAACCTAAATTCAACCTCTTAAGGTATTATCAGATCAATCATGTAATATGAGTTACTTGGATCTTACAGAAGCATGCGTAATAATCTTTGAGAAGAAATGTTTGAATTTGTAGTAACACTACAATTTTTTAAAACTTGTCTCGCGTCCCCCTTCAGTGATATGGACGTCGTCTATTTCGAACTAAAGAAGACGGATGAGCAATTTTGAACGTTACCAACACCGACTTATTGTTAGCTAACCCAGGAATTTCTCTGTTCCTTCTTTTTCATTTCGTAATGCCAACTTACCGCTCGGAGATCGGTCTGATCCGTACAGCAACCTTAATGTTCGCCATGTTGTCATCTCGTCGACGACAATTGACATCATTTACTTTTTTCTCATGTTACAACATTGAGTGTTCCCATATCTGCCGGTTGTGAATGAAGGAAGTGATAGAAGCAAGAATCAAAAAGAAAATGTATAAAAAACCCGCAAACTTGCATTATGGCATCGCGACGATACCGATAATCACAAAACAAAACGCGAAATCTCTAAAGCCCGTAAAACAGAGTCAGGATTAAAAAGACATTTATTTTTCAAAGCCAACCAAAAATCGATGCATCTGAACGGCAAACGTAAAGGAAAAATGGATCGCGTGTGCGTGCACTTGGTGAGTGCACGTGTTGTACTGCTGCGATGAAAATACCCTCGAGTCGCTCCGAAGACCGTCGCCTCATAGTTTACCCCACCCTAAGAACAGCTGAGCTCTGGATCTTCGTAGTGGGGCCTCCGAGACCCTGTTTGCACAAACTTTTTACTCAAAACAATTGTTTAGCCGAGTTATTTATAGTAAACGAGATCTTGTATCCACTGCCCATCTTAACGTGACCCAACGACGATACTTTCTCAATCTCCTAGGGGAGACTGGCCGAATCTTGGCTCGTTCTTCTTTCTATTCCAAAAATACCTAAAATTATACTTTCCAGTCTTGCGACATAATTCCTCAGAGATATCCTACCTTCCCCTGGCAAATACAGAGTTGATCGATGCCAACTGTAGGAGTCGAAAAAAAATTTATCTCGCAGAGATAATTAGACCTGGACTCTTTTTTGATCATCTTAAACTCAATCACCTTCAGTGTTAGTATAAACGCAAAACCAAACCCCTCAATGACTTATCTGTAGCGTGACGTCGTGTTCATCTAATTAGACGCTGTTCCACTCGAAGGACCAGAGACTTTTAAGCGGCCCTTTGAAGCGCTCGGATATTTTTAAGTTAAGCAGACTGACTATATATGTGAAACGTTCGAGGACTCCAAAGGATCCCTGCTTCTTAATGGAGTCACAGTCATTGAAAGTTACAGTGAATTTTTCTAGTCCTATTATTGTTGATGCGTAATACATATATTTACATGAACTACACCATGTCTACTCCTCGCTTATAGCTTTCAGAACAGTGAAGTACGAGAATGACGTACTGAGAACCTAGAAGAAAAGGAACATATTTTTTATCTTCCCTTTTCTAGAAGTTCACTACGTTGGCGCAGATCTACCCAAAACTTTGTTACACAGTGTTAAGTGACTTACCGCTGAGAAACTCTCAAGAGACATACTGTAGAATTTAGCTGCAGTGATTCTGCTAGGTAACGTAGCTCGCATCATCAATATTCGCAGACTCTGAGTAAAGGAACTACTGGCCCAATCGCTGCGGTAGGCAGCATCGCCGATAGCTTCGCTCTAATTTTATATTAAAGAGTACATTAATGTAAGTATACCTCTCAGGTACAGTATACGTATACACATCTGGTCGATTAATTGATTCAATGCGAAATTTAGGAAAGAACGAGGGATTTAGATTTTTTTTAGCGAGAAAAATGATAGAACTCATTTACTTTGAAATTCTTCGGTTACTACCTCGACTATCAACTCGTTTCCGCTAAAACTGAATATGAACAACTCGAGGATTGCGGAGTTCAAAAAGGTTGAGTACTTCATCAGTCGTCCTCTGTCCTCGAGCATCTATATACAGTAATCAGAATCAGTATTTCTCAGATCAGAGATCGCCTAACCCACTTACCGAAGTCAGTTGAAATCCTGCGAAGCACACCAAGCCCGTGCTGGTGACAAATTGTCCCAGCGCCACTACGTTTATGATGTCCTCCAGAGTGTCGGCAAATCTGTACCCCAAGAATACGCCATACGTTACGTGATATTCATTTTTAAAATCCTTTAACATAAGGTATATACTCACTTGATAGCATCTTGATGCAGCTTAATGCACTTCACCATAAGCTTTTTGACGTCTGGATCATTCCTATTCAGAGACTCTAATTTCTTTTGTAAAAGACTGAACCTCGCTGCTCCATGCATTATTACTACGAGATTGAAACTGGTGACGCCAGCTATCATGCTGCCTCCGAAAGAGCCGGCAAATATTTCAAAAATATAAATCATCTCGTAATTCGGAGACAGAGTATGGTTAAGAAAGAAGTAACCACGAAATGGTAATATTTTTTCCTCGGAGTGAAGAATATATGTCTAACGTCAATGGCAAATAACATTGTGATAAGGAACAAAAATTTGTATTAGTTCATTCAAATAGATGCATACCTCTAGCATAGGAACGGCCATAAAGAATGCTACAGTGATTGCAACAGTAGAAATGAAATATTTTGCCAGTCTAAAGGCGAAATCACATTTTTCCTTAAGAACTTGTTTTTCCTCGTAGGATGCGTCTGCCCAATCAGATCTCATTGTTTCGACCACGTATCTCATATCCTTCTGATGATACGTGTACACCATTAATCGTAAAAAGCACAAAAAGAAGGCAGATGCTATGAGGGAACATTCGGTAGCCGTGTCCATGTTTCCCCAATTGTGAATAACATCAGCTGTCACTACGATAGACATAGCACCCGTTACGAAAAACATTAAAATCTGATGGCAGATTCTGAGGAGATACGCGTAAGGTCCACAGTCTGCTGCTAGAGGCCATATTGATATTATTTGCATAGTATTCATCACTGGCTTTATAAATTGATCGTATTCCTCCCCGCCATGTAGAGGGACATCCATTTTTATGAATGCTTCGCAGGATTATAATTACCGGTTAAAAGTATACAGCTGACGTTCAGATTTAATATAAATTCAATTACCGATCGTAATGACGAGGCATTATCGTATTTGCACGTACTAATTCGAGTGAACTACAATTTATTTTTGTCGTAACAAAATTTTTGTTTATAAAATCCACGATAATACTCTCGGTCACTTCCGGCGCGCGTGAACCGCACGGTATTCGCGCTCCCGATGAAATATCAGAATATCGAACTTCTTATACGTGGGAAATCTGTACCTTAAACCGTACATTTCTCGAGAAAGATAATGCCTGATGTTTCAAAGTTTCTAACAGCAGGGAACAACTTTGCTGGATCGACACTTACCAGCTGTATATAGCACTGCTATTCACACAGCTGTATATTCAAAGAAGAATGTGTTAGCAGAGAAAATTCTGTTCCAGTAACTTTTCTGATATCATTTCTATAAATGACAGTTAAAGTTTGAATGTGTATTAAGATTACCGATCAATCGATACTTACTGTATAGTAAAATGGAGCGACCAGTGACTTTATTGTTTTTATTTAAAACATAAAAGATAGGATGAACTTTAGACAGTGAGATCGCTTTAAAAGCCTACGTTCAAACTTATAATAATCCGCTCGGTAAATGTAAACAGCTTTCTTAATATAAAATACAGACCGTGTGCATGATTTTGTCATTAACACTACTATCGATCAAGAATCAAGTTAGGGGATGAATAAATCAAAATAGAATATTGCGACGATGGATTCGAATACTGTTATTATGTACGTGAAGGATTCTTTAATAATGGCGGATATAATGTAAGATAGTTTTGGAGCTCTTACAAATATTTTTTAAAAATATGTATAAAATTAACAAACTGTTATTTTACCTATTGTAATAAGATTTAGGATGTCAGTTTGCAGTATTCAACGATAGTATCACACGATATAATGTAGCATAGAAGTTGTTTCGATGCCGCTTAGACAGTCATTATTGAAACTGATAATTTCTATCATAATGTATTGTGTTAATTCATAATTTCTCATTTATTACCACACATAGCTTATTCTTGGAATAAAGTATTGTTTGATTGCAAAGTTTTACATTTGATAATTATTTATAAATGGCTCCTGAATGTCGCTGTCGATAGCATAGTATAAGCAAATGCTTGGGACGTACTACGATGGCGCCAATAGGGATTTCTGTCGCTAATACAGAGAACTGTCGGTAAAACTTTATTTGATTGAGAAGTCGCCTTGAGCGCACCTCTAGTATGAACGTAACATATGGCGAATGTTCAGTATTCCTTCATGTTACCGTAAAAAATTGTGCGGTTTATTACAGTTTCTGGAAATTATTGTGAATTGAAAATGAAGGAAGAATTATACAACGACATAATGAATACAATCCGTTCATTTCGCGGTCTGTCCATAGATTGCGAAAGAATGCTAACAGAAAAATACAACAGGTTAACGTCACTTTTTATACTGTTTATTTACTTCTTGAATTCACAACAATATATTGTTATTGAAAACTGAACTATCTCATGAAAACCGGCAATAATAAGTACTTCAGGAATACAAAATTTATGTTATAAAAAATGATTTTCTCTTTGATTAGTATTTCGCCATATACTCTGAACAGCATATTGTCCGCGGAAGTACAGCGACGAATGAAAATATGTCATGGTAAACTTTTCAGGAGTAACAAAAACTACTTGACAAAGTAAGTACTTAATATGTGTAATTAAATTTATACGATATGGACATTCGAGAGCAACCAAATAGAACAGAATTGACCTATTCATACTTTTATATTCTCATGTATAAGTAAGCAATTTTCATTAAACACAGTTATCACAAGGCTATTGAACGTGGAGAACCTGTGGGAATACTCATACGAATAGCAAAACAGCTACAGGCCCCACCAGCATTATTGGCACGGCATGTTTTGGAGAAACATTATGATACTGTAAAACCAAATAGTAAGAATTTCATTGAGCCACTAAGTTATGTCAATCATATTCAATTAAAATCAAGAAATTGTATATTTTTAGCTCCAAAAGCAGAATTGAAAAAACAGTTTAAAGATACCACTCTCATAGAGGATAAAGATCTTGCATATGAAGTTTATTTGGTAATTGTCATTAGTGCAATAAAATAAATTAATACTAAGTATACTACTAACACTAACAATATTTTTTACAGTGTACATTATTTGATGATCAATATGGACCTATTGCAGATGCAATTGGACGGTAAGTTGCATTTGCATTTCTTCTATTATCGAATTGCTAAACATTACCTATCTGTGTAGCTCTGTGGGTCAAAAATATGAAGCACTTCTACAAACTTATATGACTGAAAGAAATATAGCTTTTCATGATGAAGAGCATCTAAGACTAAAGGGCTATGACAAAACCCCAGACGTTAAACTGGAAGTACCAATTGCCGTGAATGGCTTTGTTATCAATTGGATTGAATCGAAAGCTCGTTTCGGTAGTGCCGATATGCATAAAAAATATATCAAAGACCAATTCTCAAGTTACTGGAATCGTTTTGGACCAGGGCTAGTGATTTACTGGTTTGGTTTTCTTGACACGTTGATTCAACCTAACGAAAAGAATTTCATCATCATGGATCATTTTCCAGAAAATATTGCCTACATGAATCCTAGTTCCATCAATCCCTTGCAATGAATATCTGTATGTGGCACTACTATAACTATACTTTGTACAACTTCTCTACTACCTCTATACAGTAATAAAGATATTTCCTCAACGTTCACGGAATCCAAAAAAATGATTTCAATTTGCATATACATCATCCAGCTCTTTCTCTACTGAATTACAAATAGAAATACATTCCTCTGTGTCCGACAATTGCGAAAACTCATCTCATGTTAGTTGTACCTATATAATTTGTAATTCAAAGTATACCCGATTATCCAGCCTAAACATACCACCTGAACATAGTTTTACGCTGAGAATCAAATGGCCGCTCTAATTCAGGTGGTCCATTTGAGCGAAATAACCCGGTATATACAAATTTCAACGGTAAGAATAAACTGAACAGCTTCCAAGAAAGTAATAAAAATTTTAAAAATTCTAAGTTGTAACTCGTCATTCCCAACAGCTAAAAATTAAAAAGGTTATAAGTATCGTACCTTTAAATCCACGACAAGCCAATAGAAAGTCAATAACAACTTCCTAAAAATCAATTCCAATACAGAAAAACCTATATCCAGTATACCAGCAATGATCGTAATAAACAACTAACAAAAATAATTACTTCTTTTTATCCGCCACAGAAATAGCTTACTTAATTTATATATCCGGCATGCATGGGACATATCTTTTGCCATTCTTTCAAATCTGATCGCTGCCTCCACAAATACAAACTTGTTAGCTAATTTACATTTAAACATCCAAAATGTTCACAAGAGAAATAATAAGCGATAAGTTTACAATGTCTAGGTACCCAGCACGCAATATCGATAAAAATTCGAATCACAAGAAACTATAATTATTTAATACTAAATTGCACCGAATTTATTACACAATTATTCCACGAAAATCTCACCAAAGTCATATCGCTCAGAAGAACTAAAGAATCGTAAATCATTTAAGCTGAATCAATCAAGCGACAGCGAACTGGTCTCTTGTACCAAGGTGGCCCACTTCGCAGAGCTCAGAGTATAGGGGCCATTTAATATTATGCTTTTTCCTATCCCTCCAGCCTCTGACCGTAATAATAGAAATCGTGTTATTATATCCAGACTATCCTGCGACTTCCACGCAGACTCGATCAACGCCGCACGAAGCGGTCCCACGCAAAACAGCACAGCGACTCCTTGTTATAACGTGTAACGCGTGCAGCGTTGTGCTTCGTTTCCCCACTGCTGTCGTAGTTTCTGCGCTCTTCTCTTATGTCTGTAATGACTATAGCCAACCAGACAGCCCTCATAGCATTCGAAAGCCAGTACGCTCTCAAAGAATGTCGCCCGTCGGCGACACTCACAGGGTGAGTCCCATTGGTTAAAGCAAAATTCTATAAACGTATTATCGCGTCAAACATACTAAAGGAATGTAACTTGAAGTTTGTATCGAGCGGAGTTTCATAGTGAAGAAAATAACAATCTTCAGAGAAAATTATTGTAGACTGTGAGACAAAACTGAAAAAATTAATATCCAAGATTTATAGAGATTATTATATTTTTTTTGGTGTGATTTATATCGTTAGGCAATATTTAACCACTTCATAATAGTGTCAGATATCACGAGGAAGGAGTATTTTATTTTAAATGTATACAAAATGTAGATACTAATCCTATTGGGTGAGATCATAAATACCATTTGAATCAGACTATCCGTATCGTATACGAGTATGGATACAAGTTTATGCACTTCAAATCGTTTCCATTGGATGTTCGTCGCAACCGGGAGAGAATCAAATGATGATCCAGTCAAACTGGTTACAGTGGGAGAATTTATTGTAATTGGGAATGAAATTCCAGGCTAAGTAAATAAATGCATGTACAGTCGTAGGTGCATTGTGAAATTGTGCAACCGTGATGAATCTCACTGAGCCAGTAGATTTCCTTTATTGACATTGGCAACCGTAGCTCTTTTTTGTCTGCTGGTTCTTTACGATCGCCATAAAAGGTGCTTCATGCGTAACAGGCAAAAGCATACTAAAAAGTCATGAAATTGTTATGAACTCTAGGTAAGATGTCGAAAGATTCCTCAAAGAATGCGTCGCAAGCCTATCTTGCAAAACCTGCAGTACAAACTCAACTTACAAGGTTAAGGAGGGAGGTGAGACGCTACAACCACATTAATTTGTTCTAAATATAATTTAATAAATGCAAGAAGCAGATTGATAATTTTTACTATGTGTTTCAGGACGATGAGGATTTATGGATTTCCGGGGAAGAACTGTATACAGAGGGTAGTAGCGACGAAGAGGATTCTCGGCAAAAATCCCGATATCATCGTCTACGAAATCATTTAAGACCCGGTTCCTCGTCACCGCGAAGAAACGATATTGTTCAAACAAATTCGAGTCGCTTAAATAAGCAATTCAGCACGGATCTTAAAGCCAAATCAGACGGTGGTTCGGATATGGCTTCAGGAACCACACTAGAATATAAACTGAAAGATGAAACACCGGCAGCACGACTGCTGGACAGTGCCTCTAAATTATTTCCAAAGGAATTGGATTGTCTTGGGATGTCCTTAGAAAGTGACGATGCGAATTTAAGGTCCAATGAAGATTCAACCTTGAATCTCGGGAGCGACGAGAATGATGAGGGAGAGTCTGATATGGAAATCTCATGGAAACCTAGACGAGGTACAATCGTATTACCAGACTCAAGTGAGGAAATGGATGCAGGGACTACCGAAAATAAACTGTAGTGCGCAATGATCTTAGTTTGCTTTAAATTACTTTTTATATGCTTGTAACTGTATACTATACGTAAACCGCTTATCAATCATTTTAATTTCACAGTCTCGTCTCAAAAATACGCATGAACTGCATAAGTGTCTTTTTCAAATATTTAATAGCATTTGAAAGGTGATTTTGTTACTCTCTCATAGTTTATTTTCTTATTATTTATCACTATAGCTTTATGCTCTAAATATTGAATTTCACTCTTAATTAGAATGTAGTTTGTATATAATTATTTGTAGGGTCACCTGTTTACCAGAATATATGTATACTGAATACTGCAATAATTCAATGTCCGTTCACCCTTCGATAAATTTGTGAATTCCACTTATATGTTATTCGTGCTACATTATTTCCAATCTTTTATTTAAAATTGTTTTGCATCGAAAATATATATAGTCGACGGACGTCGCTCGTTAATCTTCGAAGAAGCTGTAGCCGCTCTGAGAGAATTGCAATTGGATTACAACAACGTTTCTGATTCCGTATTAAAATTACGTGAATGTCTGTCATCAAGAGAGAATGAACCCGAGAGAATATTATCAATTGAAACTATTATCAATGGAAATCCTGATGAACTATTTCCTGTGAGGGAGTACCAGCCACGAAACACAAAGTGTTTGGGGGATTGTAATGCGGATGAAAGTGTTGAAAGGAAGGAAACAAATATTATGAGAATGAACGAACTTGACGAGTCCATTAATGAATTGGAGAAAAGAATTGAGGTAATTTCAAAGGCAAATTAATTCAGTTTTACCAATGCTGAAAGGATGTTATTGATAAAACAAATTATCGCATACGTGTAGTCATGGGCAACCAATTTTTTGTTCAAATATTGATTAAATTAAGTTGGGGTATGTTTTATGGATGATTCAGAAAGAAGCTACAGACACTTTATATTGTCAGCGACAAAATCGCAAAGAACTTGGAAAATTATTGTTACTGAGATCTCCTGAAACGGGAAGATTATTGAAAAATACAGAAGCATTTTTTCAATTGTGTCCTGAAATTAAAAACGTAACTTCAGGTACATTGTGAAAATACAATTTTTGATGGTTCACGAGCAAATTATCATTAACCGTTATAATATTTAATATAGAAAATGCCAACAATGCTCTACTTCCCGAGGTATCTACAATGAACAATATGGGCAAACATGAATCAACATTTGTAAAGCTTGCCACTGAAAAGCAGCAACTAAAAAAGAAACTATCTATGCTTGAAAGAAAAAATGTTATATTTACTGAAAGGAATAAAAGGGTAACTACCGCTGATACATTTTTTTTAAATCTATTTTTAAACCACTGCAATTATAGAAGAAATACTTTTAGTTAGCTGCATGCTCTATGGGATCATTAGCAATAACAGACGAAGAAAAACAAAGATTGGAGAATCTTCTGATAATAGAACCAGATGATAATAAGAAAAAAAATGAATCAATAAATTGTGATAAAAAATGTCAGACAAATGCCAATCCATATTCACTTGATGCCAATGCCATAAGACAACTAAAGGAATTAGATGAAAAGCTCGCAGTAAGTAAATTGTTGTAATAAAGATAATATAATAATTTCTAATTTTAACACTTTTAATTCTCATTCGCTTTGCTCAAGCATACTAAACCTCGCGTGTTCAAACTATCCCAAAATATGAAATGCAGAAAGCATGAACGCTTGGAACATAGACTGGACTGTATTAATCATTCACTGCAAACACTAGCACAATCAAAATCCAAAGTATCTAATAACTCGATGCATGGTTAGTATATAACAAGTATAAAATATTTTAACTATGAACGTGATTTTAGGAAATATTGCCCATTTCCGAAAACAAAATACGAAAATTGATCGAGGAATATCACGCAGAAAATAATAAGGACCCGACATTACAGCATGTTGCAGAGATCATAACTAGTCCAACAGAAAATGTGGAAACTAAGTCAAACGAAAGCACGATTCCTTCATTGTCGTCTGTATCAACTATTGACACTGTAGGAGATATATCTCAAGATATTATTGATGAACTAGTCAAAGAAGCTCAAATTTCAATGCCTCTATTCCAGTCAAGGTATCAACCTAATATAGCCAGTGAATATTGAATAAATTCTGAGCACCTTACAATAAAATGCGAAAAATTAACAGTTAACTAACACATCCCACGAAATATATTTATTTCGATTCTATATCCAACATTTTCATATACATTAATTCAATTGAATTGTATGCTATTAACTATACAGGTTTCTCATTCTATGTGTCAGTACTAATGAGATATAACACATAGGAAACCCTGGTTGCATAATAACAAATCCACTCATCATATGACTACAAGGCAGTGTATCTGTTTACTTTTCTTACATCTTATGTTACAAATCAATATTCAAAAGATTAAAGATAATTTATACATCCTGGTCAATTTCAATTGCGATGTACTATTCGAAACTTTTTCTATTTTATCAGATATGATTTGTCCACTATTGCTCCATCGCCGATTCTTTGTGTGCACAAAATACAAGACACAATTTTGAGAATCGTAGAAATACTTTAGGATATAATCACCTCTGTATCACGAAATTGTATCTAATGTTGAAATGGAACGTGTGTTATATACAAATAAACATAATTCACTTAACTTTCTTAAAGTTTGTCTTTCTTCTTATTTTTATCTGACACGGTGTACTTGTCGTAGCTTTTTGTAGGATCAAAAGGTTCCCACCTGCTAGCTGGGAAGATGTGCTTGTTTCTTTCATACCAAGATCTGTAATTATAAATTATATAAGTGATTTAGGAAAAGTAGAAATTTCTTATATCACTTATGGTAAGATCACATGTGTATTGTGCCGGTATTTGAAGTAATATTTAGTACCTAAGTAATACTTTGCCAGCATGGGACTCCTCCGTTTCAACGGACGCGTCATGCATTACACGAATATCATCATGAACATCGAAGGTGAACAAAGGACCACTTTTTCCCCTAGCCTAAAACAACAAAATCATTCTTATATTCCAAAACATATTGACAGTTTATCTGGAAAAATTATTAGATAGATGTTAAAATTACCTTTGTCACAATAAAATCATAAAATGTGTAATGATGTGGTAATATTAAATCCTCTTTGACGTACATCAGTTGATCAGCCATTACCGTCTTAAGCTCACTGAATTCTCTTCTTAATACCTCCAGACATCGTTGGAGAAGTTGATATATTGAATTACCTGCCGACAGTACAAACTAATATCGATTAATACAGAAATTCTTCTGCACTGTATGTATAATTACTCCACAGAATCAAATTATACAATTCGAATGAAGATTATATCAATTATTCTACATAAACCTCTACCTTTTTTCATTATGACGCTTCTTCTGTGGCCTGATCCATCCCAGTAACTGAAAGTAATCTCAATTTCCTCTTCCTTCAAAGCATTCTGTTTCCTAGCCCATTCTTGTCTCAACTCCTCTCTTAATCTATTTTCCTCTTCTTCTCTTTCTCTGTCTGGCAGAAAACTGGTATCTACATCAGGATTCTTCTTAATTTTTTTCACTGGTGACACAGAACTATCACTACTTTTTGACTTATTTGATTTTTCGGATTTAGCATCTGAATCCTCATCGGAGCATTCAACTTCTTCTTCCTCCAGATTGAATGATAGAGCTTGTATTTGTTTCTTTTGCTTATTTTTCTCAGCCTGTTTAGCAGCTAATGCTCGTTCTTTCTCCTGCTCCTTTTCTCTTTCTTTTTGTGCTAATTTTCTCTCTCGTTCCTTCACAATATTTTCCTGTTTTGCCTTCATCTCGTTTAAAGTAACAAGACCAATCGTAGACGTTTTGAGTTGCTGTTCCACAGCATTATAATGCGTGGCAAATTTATTTTCGATATTATGAATTTTAAGGTCGTCTTCAATTTTCTTTTTTCGCAGTTCTATCTCCTGTTGTGCAATTTCACGCTTTTTCATAAGTTGCATAGCTCTGCCAGCCTCACTGGCAGCTCCTTTATAATGTGCCATTTTTTTGTTGTTGGAAGAAAAAGTTCCTTCAGTCAATGAACAAAGTAACGTTAAATACAAACAAGAGTGTGATATAGCCGCATATGTTAAAAGTTTTATGTAAACTATTTTTAATTTTATCAATTACTACCGCTTAAACTTATATAGATATAGAAATTGGTCTTTGTATCACTATGATATCCAGAACGTACCTTCTTAATGTATAAAGATATAAGCTGCTTGTATTAAATATTACAATTTTATTTTTATCTTGTTTACCCAACAAACACGTATGTTTGAACAGCGTCAAAATATATCGAAATCGTTGAAACTGACCATAAATACGTGAAAATCATCTAAAACTCGCTAGCTGCGACAGTCAGCGCCAGTCAGCGCACAGATGAGTAAGCAGATCCCCAACGCTACGGCTTTAGGCTGGTCAGCGACAATACCGCACAAATGTCAGCAAAGATAACCGGAAGTTTTCATAAGTCAATATTTCCCTAGGGTCAATTTTTATAGAACGATTAATAGTTTTTAGTTTCTAAATTGAATATCGTGCACGCATTTTCAGCAAAGATAGTCGTGAACAAATTTTATACCGTTGAATTGGTAATAATGCTTTATTTCTCAATTTTTATTTGTGCGTGATATTCGGTGATATCCTGTTTCGTATTCAGACATTAGTACATACCTTACTGTATATATTATTTGTTTATGTGGGAACTAATTGAAGGTATTGAAATGTAATGAATATTTTTCATGCATTGTGTCGTTTAGCATAAACCTCATGAATTGATCCACCAAACTAATAATTTTTTGCGATGCTATACTTCGGTAGTGAAATGCTCCATTCTGTGCTACACAAATGCCTAGCCATTTTTTTGTGAAGAATAATGAGTGGCGTTCCTCAAGAATGTGAGTGACTTGTCAAATTACTATTAAATCTATCTGATATATTATCAAGTAAACTTTAGCAAATAAATTAATAACACGAGAATGTTGTGAGCATACATGTACAAATTGATGTATCCACTGTACTAATATTGAAGACCGGGAAAGAGCAACGTAATTAACAAATTTATGAATAAATTAAACATGTAAAAGTTAAATTCTTGTTTGACGTTTTATACTCTCTTACACTCTTTTATGCATAAAAATATATATTTCGATATAATAATTTGTATAGCATAATATAAGAATAATATAAGAATTTTTGTTTTTGCAGATGAGATGGAGGTTGAAACATCAGTTGAGTTGGAGGCTTGTGAAGATGAATCTATATTGATACAAACTGTAAAGAATACAGTTGAAGAGAATGAAGAAAATGAAGAAGCTACGGAGGAATATTTTGTGGTCACACATATCCAGAATGACCAGAATGGTGAAATAGAGGTTACTAATGCAAAAGCGATTGATACATCTAGTCACCCTGAAGAGATTTCAAATTGGATGGATATGTGCAGAGTTTGTGCTAATTTAAATGACCATCTAATCCCTATTTTCGAGGGTGAGGGTGCTGAGCATGAGCTATGTAACAAAATTCATAAGTACCTCCCTATTCATGTAAGCATAGTGATCCAGTACTGTTTCATTTTATTATGTAGAAAGCATATATTTAATATTAATAATATTCCAGGTATCTGAAACTGATAATTTGCCACTTCAGCTGTGTTACCACTGTGCAGCAACACTTTTAGCATGGCACGAATTAGCTGAAGGATGTCTGGATGCTGAACGTCGTCTTCTTCAAATACAAGAAGAATTTCAACATAAACAACAGGTTTGCTTTCTAAACATTCATTACATATTACAAATACTTCGAGGTATTAATATTTTTTTCAATGGCTAGCTAAATGATGTAATTTCTTACCATAGTATCGAGACATCGATTATACAAAATTATTTGAACATTCAGTTTCATATACAGCTTAAAGCAATCAAGAAAAGTTTGATGCTTATATTTACTACTGATGTGACAAGTTAGATTTTTTTTACAGCCACATGATGAGCAGCAGAATCATATGAAAGGAGATCTGAATGAGGAGACAATTGTCAATGATACTGAAAGGTAAAGTACTTTTTTCTATTTTCGAAAATTTACCATTTTTGCCTAGTTTAAAATATCCCTGAAAAGCGAAATAGGAGTATCATTCATTTGATTATCAAGTTTAGACTGCTTTTACTATTTTTTATTAGTAATTAATGATAAATCCATATCAGGAAAGTCATTTTATTGTTCTCCATTTGTTCAAGAGTTTTCCTTCTGCTTATGCAGTATGTTATCAAATCTATAGTCTTCCAAATACAATGTTATCCATGCTTAGACATAAATCATCAGTATTAAATATTGTTAGTTATTAAGTTATACATAGCTCAATTTATTTCATTGTCTTACTCTATGTATACATAGTTCAACATTTAAGTTCAACCTATATTTAAGATCTTATATATAAAAATAAGGCAATTACTTATTTCAATATCCCTTATTTTAAATAAAATAACCCTAATTAGCTATTGAGTAAAGATCAATTGAAACGTGAAAAAAAAACATAATATAATATCATTATCAATAGAGGATGGGATGTGAGGCAGGTTAACTTTAAAGGTGGGTGGTCGGGGTAGAGCGTTATGAGATATTTTATTATTACCTATTTAGAACATTATATGAGTCTGGAATAAAAAATTGTTGCTTTCATCGCCAGTCAATCGGTTAGTGACTTAAGAGAACTGCATGACAAACTAATATATTCATGAAATTATTAAAATCCGATCATCACCTCTTTACTCCAAATAAATGCACATCCGTAAACATACTCGAGAATACAAGCGATAATCAAAGGCATACACCGGCACCTTGTGCTTTACTTTTGTTATAAAAAAACTGAACGAAATTCAGGAGATGTACACTTCTATTCAGTTTGAATACATTGCAACAAAAAACTCCAAATGGAAGCTAAGAGTCTCGGATGAAAGCAGAAAAAAAGTAAAATGAACGTGCTAAAAATGCAATAATCCATGCAGCGGAAATTGGATGAACTGCGAAAGATTTTCATATATAAACACTCGTATCTATATCGTGTCAATATAACAGAATGTCTCGCAAAAACTGATGAACAAGACAGTATTGGACGAACCAGGAAAATGAATTTGGAATCAAGTGGTAACCGAAAATTCCCAAAAGCCTCATCGAATACCAGTTACATTAATTTACTAACTAAAAACTTCTTATTTGGTAATGAACACCGCGTTTTGTTTAACATATACAGAAAGACCAGACGGTACACACTTCAGTGCCGATGACTCCAATGATTTAAGATCAATGAAAAGGTGACGATTTCCCTTGTGCAAATTGATTAACGGACTGTACACCACCCACCTTCTGTCTCGTCACACAACTGCAAATCTGGAGTCAAGTTTTGACTGTTTTGCAGGTCCAGTAGAGTCCAGACAACATTTAAAGTATTCCTTGACACGCAGAATATATTTTGGAAGCCGTACAAAAGCCCAAATCAACCACATGACAGAAAACTCATGATGAGAAGGGATACAGACTCGGCTTGGATAACCGTTGTGGACGCGACCCTTCACCAGGCTCCAATGATGTCTGACCCACTGGCTAGTAATGATTCTGAAATTAAACAAGATAAGTCCAATGTATCGAAAGAAGGTATCACCAAGGGATACAGTAAATTTCACGCGCATACGATAGCCGTAGAGAATAATTTGAATGAGGAGCAGGAGAGAACAAGGACTAAATGTGAAACATGCTCACAAGAATTTGATCTGGCTGGAGACTTACAAGAGCATAGTAAAGTACACAAAGTTTTAACGGACATACAAGAATCTTATCAATGTCTAGAATGCGGAAAGTGTTTCAAACTAAAAGACTCATATCTAAGGCACATGAGAATACATACAGACGAGCGACCTTTTACCTGTCACATTTGTGGAAAACAATTCCGCGACTCCGGCGGTTTATCCAGACATCTAAAAGATGTGCACGCCAAAGTGAAAAACTTTTCCTGCGATATTTGCGGCAGGTCGTTTGCCTCCAAAGCTACCAGGGATGATCACCGTCGCACTCACACAGGAGAACGACCATACATCTGCGACTCGTGCGGCAAGACATTCAAATCAAAAGCGTCTCTCTATATACACAGCAAGCTGCATACAGATGAATTTCCACACCCGTGTTCCTACTGTAATAAGAAATTTCGTCGAAGACAAGAGATGCTGGCACATATCACCACTCATACCGGCGAGAAGAATTACGGATGTGACGTATGCTCAAAACGATTCCGTGTAAAATCGGAACTCGTCAGACATAAACTTATTCATTCCGAGGACAAGCCATTTGTGTGCACAAAGTGCGGCCTCGCATTTCGTCAGAAGCGCTATCTCAACAATCACATTAAGAGCAGACATATCGAATCCTTGCGAAACTGCTAGTATACGATTGTCACCCATCCTAATCCCTACAACCGATACCGCTACAAGAGGGAAGTCATTCACATCTCCTGCGTTTATTATGTTTCCAGGTTTGGCGCCCCAAGGAAGAAATCCTTTGCGGCATACCGTTCAGCTCAAACGGCACTTTTATCCAGAAATAGTCCCGCACAATTGAATCGAAAATGCGCGGATCCTGGAGAGCAGGAAGTGACTGATCCCTTAGCGCAAACCGAAGAGTCTGACGAAGTTAAAGTAGAAGTGCTGACATACGACGAGAGTAGTCTGAATTCGGTGGATGGAAGCACCGACTCAGAGTACGAGCCGGAAAGTACAGGAACGCATATCCAAAGAAGAAATCCTACTCGGACAATTGCTCGAAATTCTGTGATATCCAACGAACATGTCTCGAAACAAGCTAGGACGATGCATCCTTGTGAAAAATGTGAGCGAGTTTTCAAAAGGGAATTTCATTATAAGCGGCACGTGGCAAACTGCCACGAGAAAGTCGTGACAAGAAGCGACAGCGAGGACTGCACTGAAAGTATTAATGCGGAATCTTCGCAAAAGACCAAGCTCGTTGAAATTGAGGAACCGAATGTTACTGAAGAAGAAAGTGAAACTGATGATAAGAGTGTTGATTGGGAAGCATGCAATAAGTCTAGAAGGAGGAGACTTCAGTCATATCCTTGCATGCATTGTGATTATACGGCTAAGAAAAAGAAGTTACTCGAATTACACAATATGGAATACCATCCAGAATTGTCGATTAAGAAGCAAAGTAAAAAGCCTAGAAGCATAGACAAAGAGACTGTAAAACGTGCAAGAATGGAAGTGAATGGAAGAGTTTATTATCATTGTAACGAATGTGGTAAAAATCTTTATTCCCCTTATACATTCTCTTGGCATATGAGAATTCACACTGGTGAACGTCCGTTTACTTGTCATCTTTGCGGAAAACAATTCCGTGTCAATCAGGGATTGGCAAGACATCTACGCGAGACTCATGCGGGTATCAAGAAGTTTCCTTGTGACATTTGCGGTCGTATGTTTTCTACAAAACGTAACGCTGAGGATCACAGACGGATACATACTGGCGAGAGACCATACGTCTGCAACATATGTGGAAAAGCATTTAAACAAAAGGCTTCGCTGTTTGTGCATAATCGCACACATACTGACTTTTTTCCATTCAAATGTAGCTATTGCGATCAAGGCTTTCGTACCAGACCACCTCTAATGGTGCATATCACTAAGCACACCGGTGAAAAACCCCATGCATGTGACATATGTGGTCGCCGGTTCCGCATAAAATATGAATTAAAGCGACATCGACTGATACACTTCGATGAGAAACCTTGGCAATGTACAGACTGTGGCCTCTCTTTCCGCCAAAAGCGTTATTTAGTTAATCATAAAAAACTGAATCACAACACAATTCCTTCATTGCCTACGCACGAGTAACACCGAATATCTCTTTTCAGGTATTCTTGTCAAGGTGCTAAACTCATGCCAAAGTGCGGGCTGGAAAAGTTGTCTATTAAAGAAGAAACACAGCAATTAGAAGTTGTTAACTGTGGCAATAAAATCATCGCGGTTAATAACAAGGAAAAATCTGTGAAGAAATTCAACAAAAATAAAATCATAGAAGATGAAGCATCCAGCAAAGAGAAATTCAACAGGCCAATCAACACTATTGACATTGAGCAAAAATCAAAACTTCAGACTGAACCTGAGGAACTGTCTTTAAAGAGTGAAGACGAACCGAATCTAGAAATGACAAAAGAGCTTAAGGTACAGAATGAAAAATCTAAAAAAGAGTGCAATAAGACAGTTACAACCCGCGTAAAACGAACGTCAGAACAACGCGCGGAATTGGCACGTTCTCAAATATCCGCAAACGGATCTACGCACTATAAGTGTCGCGAATGCGGAAAATTCTTATCGACCGCCTATAACTTTTTGACGCATCTGACTGTGCATACAGGAGAAAGACCATATACATGCCATATATGTGGAAAAAGTTTCAGCGCTGCTTCCGGTTTAAACAGGCACGTTCGAGATGTTCATACTGGAGCAAAGAATTTTGCGTGTGACATATGCGACCGTAAGCTTGCCACGAAAATTGCCAGAGACGAACATCGTAGGACTCACACTGGAGAGCGTCCACATGTCTGTGAGACTTGCGGAAAGTCATTCAAGCAGAAAGCCTCGCTTCATGTTCACAAGCGTTTTCATGCAAAAGATTTCACTCACCCGTGCTCGCTGTGTGACCGTGGCTTCCGAAGGAAACAGGAACTTAATAAACATATTCTCATTCACACTGGGCAAAAACCCTACACTTGCGATCTATGCGGCAAACATTTTCGTAGCAAGGGTTGTATTAGTCGACATAAGCGTACTCACAGTAGTCAGAAGCTACATCGATGCTCTATTTGCGGGGCTGGGTTCTCACAAGAACGATACCTCAAGAATCACACAAGGAACATGCACAAAACTGCGCGTACTCCAACATGATACTGGACTGTTTGTTTCCAGGTTACACGAAGAGATGATCGCCAGACAGAAAGAGGTGGATGACTTTCACGATGTGAAGATCGAGCAGGTGGAATATGTCGAGTGCGAACATTGCGCGGCTATGTTCGTAGACATAGCTACCCTTGTCATTCATATGAACACTGATCATGGCCAGCCAGTGCATTATTGTGAATTATGTAAACTGGTATATCGAGGGGATTTCGAAGATTTTCAGCAACATGTAATAAGTCACGATAACAGCTACACCAGGATGCGTTCCTTGAAGACGTTAGAAAAGGAACGCCAGGAGAAATCGCTCGAAGAGAAAATAAATTCCCAGGCATATTTACTTCAGGAATATAATAACGAGATTCTGGATAACAATGCAACAAATAAGTCGTACGAGTGCGATATATGCGGAAAGTGCTTTTCCCGAAAGCACTTACTCAAGTATCACTTGAACGAACACGAAGATACCGAGCAGACTAATTTACCTGATGAAATAGAATTACTGGAACGTGCTAAGCAGACAATTTATGAACGGGTTTCGTATAAATGTAATACCTGCGAGAAAGTGATACTAACAAAAAGAGGATTTCTTCGGCATATTCGTATTCACCTGGGTAAACGACCCTGTAAGTGTGAGCATTGCGGCAAGTGTTATAGGATTGAGCAAGATTTGGCAAGACACATCAGGGACGTTCACGAGGGCTTGAAAAGATACGTCTGCGATATATGTAATCGACCATTTGCAAATAAAGGGGCGCGAGATGATCATAGACGAATCCATACAGGGGAAAGACCGTTCGCTTGTGAACATTGCCCAAAAACATTTCGTACCTTAAATTCAATCTATATTCACAATCGTACGCACACTAATTATAAACCACACAAGTGCCCTCATTGCGATAAACATTTCCGTTGTAGACAAAGACTGAACAATCATTTAACCACGCATACTGGCGTCAAAGCATTTTCATGTGAAATATGCGGGAAACTCTTTTCTGTAAAGGGCGAAGTCATGCGACACCGTGCTACCCACAATCAGGATAAACCTTACGTTTGTACTAGTTGTGGTTTAAAGTTTGGTCAGAAACGATATCTCAGAACTCACATTAAACAGCATCACAAGGACCAATCAGGTTTACTGTTGGCAGAGTTAACAGAGACGCGAAACTAAACCTATATTTATGTACATTTAAATATTAGTTGCCTTATCTTTTACATGAATCATAGAACGAGGAAGCATGTAATTAAACGCGAACTATTTCTTGGGACATAGACGTTTGTAAAAAAAAATATAACCGTGAAAATCCTCTGTACATTTCAATATCTCAATTAATATACGATAAAGTAAAACTTTACTTACTGTTACTGAAATTCTATTACATCTCCCATGTCTTTCTTATACTTACAGGTTTAACGATCACGATGGCTTCCACACTAGATTCTCCAATTTCACCGATTTTCGAAAGATCTACAGAGCGTTCCTCTATCCTTGTAAAAATTCTGTACAGCCTTCTTCAACTGATACACAACATGAACCCATAGATAATGGTTCCCTACCTGCCTCTAACAATCTAATAAAAGATTCTCGAAATAATGAAAAATCTCTCAAAGCCCTGATAAAATTAGAAAAATCAAACATTCCGAGTAACGATGAAAAAGAGAACACCGACGTTTCTAGCCTCACAAGTTGTAATTCAGAATATCTGAGCTGTGTAATTTGCGCAAAAGTATTCACCCAGCAAACACTTCTGGATCAACACGTAAACACTGTTCATGTAATCGAAACATGTTTAAAATCAGTGAAAAATGAGAGCTCAACAGAGGAATTGGATTCACCTGAACCTCCACCTCGGCCAAGCCTTGCAGTAAATCTTTTTGAATGCAAATTATGCCGCAAGAAATTTCGTATACAGGAAAGCTATCGGACACATATGCGCACTCATACGGGAGAGAAGCCATTCACATGTCACATATGTGGTAAACAATTTGGTCAAACAGGTAGTCTCTATTATCACTTAAAACACGTGCATGGTGGAGTTAAAAATCACTCATGCGACATTTGTGGAAGGAGTTTCGCTATGAAAGCTGCAATGGAGGATCATCGAAGGATTCATACGGGTGAGAGGCCATACATATGTGATTCTTGTGGTAAAACATTTAAGACGAAAGCCTCCTTATATATACATAGTAAAACTCATACTGATGAATATCCTCATAAATGTACCTACTGTACTAAAGCGTTTCGATGGAGGCAACAAATGTTAGGACATTTAACTATTCATACTGGAGAAAAGAATCATACATGCGACATTTGTGGAAAAGGTTTTGGTGTTAAGAATGATTTGACTAGACATAAACGTATTCATTCTGAAGAAAAGCCATACGTGTGCCAACAATGTGGCATAAGTTTTGGACAGAAACGATACTTGAAGAGTCATGAACGCGCACGACATAGATAAGTTACAGTTACATTAGTTATTTTATCTAAATATTGTCGGGATTTTGGATGTAAGGAGATTCGAAGAATAATACTAATCAGATGTAAACACGTATACAAATATTTTATTTGAAGGCACTTTGGTTTTAAGATATCTATTTGTACGTAGTGTAAAAATAACAAAGTGTCATTGTTTTATAAAGAAAATAAATGGTATTACATTCAGGAACATTACCGCGTACATTGATTTCTACCTTAAGAATATAAATCTTATCCTCAAATTTCTTACTTTTATTTGGTTACAATAAAAGAAAACATTTTTGACCAAGATGTCAGATGGCACGACATAAAAGAGACAAGTATCGTGTAATAATCTTGGCAAATATCTGAGGCCCCTGTTATTTAACGTGACTTACTACGTATTATTTGATTAAACATAATTGAACTACAAAGAAATGTTTAGTTACATTGTGGTAAACAAAAATAGTCATTTATCTTCAATTTGACATCATAATCATACATGTAACTAAAAAGAAACGCAGTTCAATGATAAAACTTGAAATTATATCTAATAGGAAAATAAAATTTCTTATTGAAATGTTAAAATAATGTGAAATATAAAGTTGCTGCCCCACTTTTGACGACACATTGTCAAAAGTATTTGAGCATCAGATGGCTTAGTATAGTTTAGACATAGATTTCTTTCCTCGGCCAATGCTCATAACAGAATTGTCATTATTTGAATAACCTTGTGAAAAATTGATGCCATTCATATTAGGAACATTATTATTCTGCAAAGACTGAGCTGGTGTAGAACGACCAGATAGAGCTTCAGAATATGAAAAACCACGAGGAGCGGCACATGTATCGTTAGATTGAGAATTATGATTTTGAGGATCATAAAAAGGATTAAGAAAAGCTTTCTGCTCAACATTATCTTCCACGCGTTCTGTTTTAAAGTATGAGTCGAAAAACTCATCCAAAACTGTACCTAATCGTCCATTTCCATTTGCAGATGCATCCTGCTGAGATGCGTTTGAAAAAATGTCACTAACATTGGGAATTGACTCTGCAGCGTCTTTGAGCATTTTGTGTATACGCGGATCAGCAGTTATAGAACTAATATTATTAATTTGTTCTTCAAACATTGCTTTCTTCTTTGCCAAATAAGTTGATATAGTGATAAGATCTGACATGTTTGACTGCATGTCTGTTACAGTATTACTCGAAGCAATAGATTCATTATCTGCGATTACTGATTCTGCATCTGCAATACTGAGATGTTGCAAAGACTTTGCAATGTCACTCTGTCTGATTCTTCCTGGAATTGATACTTCCTCATTTAACATAGGCTTCCTCATTGCATCTATGTTCATGTCACTCTTAATAGTTTCTACTATTAAATCCATATCGTAGTCAGTTAATGAGGTTGCTATAGACTCATCATCCCTAAAGTCCTCAACGTTTTCTCTTGGAACACTGAGTTTCTCCGTCTTTGCCGGTAGGCATGTTTCTTGCAAGACTGGCCCAGATCGCTAAATTATTAAAACATAACAATCATTGAACGTACAGATTTAAATCAATTCATATGAAATTAAGAATATAATTACTTTATTCTTCTGTAGATTATTTGATTGCATAGTTTTATTTTCGTCACGCAATGCTTGCCAGCGTCGTTTTTCTGCTTCCATAAAAGCCCTCTTTTCTGATTTACTAGCAACACTCAAACGTCTGTATACCAATTTATTTTCAGAATGCTTTAGCGGATCATAAGGTTTCGCTTCAGGTTCCTTAAGAAAAAAAAAATTTATCTTATAAGTATTTATAATATCCCAGAATACAAATGGGATACAGTAATCTATTCAATTTCTAAACATGCAATATAGAAATTAATTTGCCTTGTCCCAGTCTTCCTCCGTTGGTACAATATCCTTGTTTACTACATCCTCGATAGGAATAACATTTAATTGTTGAGGAGTATCTACTTTGTACATCTTTGTTAGCTCAATCGCGTAATCCTGGCATGTACTGAGATGAGCCTTTAATATGAATACACTTTAGTATCATTGAATATATTAGATAATTTATCATACTATATAAAGATATAAATAATTTAACTTTATACCTTATACTCCAATGGATCAACAATGTGCACAGCATTATAAGGACATCGAACTTTTCCAGATGCACGATGGTTTCTTTCACACTTTACAAGATGCATTGGCATCTTATATCTACGAATCCGATGTGATGGATCATATGGACATGTTTCTAATTCTATCGATTCTCCCATGATGATGTGCAACTATAAATTAATTGTTAAAAGCATATCGTTATCATATTATCAATGACAAAATAATAACTAAATAATTTATCAATGAAAAATGTAATACTTTCCTATTTCCATACAAATAAATTATTAAATGCTGAATTATTTAATTATTCACTGAATATTATTAAAATCGTGACAAAGCGATAATAATGAAAGCCAACTGCTTCAATTTCAAACCAACTACCATTGACCTTTATCGTGTAAGTAAACAAATTCTTTAATGATCTTTCGAAGAATAAATAGATGTTTAAAAGATAAATAAATGTAATACCAAATTCTTTACCGCAGTTAAATCGAAGCTGGTATGTCAAATCTATCGACAAAGAAAGTACTTCTTTCTCTTCTGGCTGCCTTCGAATGAATACTCTAGAACACTCAGTCAGCAGAAGTAAAGGCACATCTACAGTCCCTGATTTCTGCCGCAATGGCAGATCCTTTGTTCTCTACCAGCCCTTACAGAAACTATAAAACGTTCTGCTAGAGTGGGGAGCTGTCTCAGGTAACACTGATATCTACCGATGCTTAGAACTTCTTGCCATTGTATAACGTTATTTTTTAAATGTTTTTAACGTTCAATTTTATAATAATAATTCTCACCCACCGAGTATAAAATAGAAAAATATGGTAATCCCTTGGTCAAAGAAGAGGGAACAAAATATCGAGAAAAATAATGGCATAAATAGGGTAGGTATATAAAATAAAAGTGTATGCTCAAATAGAAACACTTACGTCGTCACAAATACAATCCATTGGTGGAAAATGGTCAAACGGTAGAAAGTAAACAAAATTAGTTAGTTAAAACGAATAATACGATTCTAAATATCATTCAATGTTTTTTCGAACATATTTTCATGAAATTACCCTCCAATGCTCATGTGGGGGTTTGAAAGACCCCCCTCATCTTTTATTTTTCGCGCCGCCACTAGAAACATTTGTTTTGCAAATATTTATTTATTCACAATTAATTTAAACGGTAAAACAAATGATTCTCTTAGCCATATGTGTAAATAACAATAATTTCTCGTATAGAATAACATTGCTACATTGGTATTTAATATATTTCATTAGAAATATGGGGTGTTTTCGGCCTCCACGCAAGTACTAACGTTATGAAAGCTGACGCGACTACTGAAAGGTTAAGGCAAAGCAAAAAATATTTATTTCAATGTAATTTACGATCTATGCTTTCTAATCGATTTTAAAACATCTGTGTAACTCGTGTTTCAGAATTCACTTCCAGATAAGACGTACTCTCCAAAAGTCGTTTTAAAGACGTCTAGTGTGACACAGGTTGTCTTTTGGGCATCTTAAAGATGACTTTAACTATTGCGTGCTGCCAGGGCTCTAAATATTATAAACTGAATCGCATCTTTTTGAATTTTTTTTTTAAAAAGAGCTCCGACGATGTCACAGCAATAAGTTTTGAGATGTCCTCATAATTTATATATAAATAAATAGAATACTCCGTTTTTTATTTAAACATAGACATTTTAGTTATTATTATTAATTTAAGTAGAATATTAACTGAAAGTTCTTTAATCTTAGCAAAAAACTTTTGAAGTAATATACAACTATGGTATGCACAAATTAGTTAGCAACAAAAAACACTTATGCAGCATTATTGAGAAAGTAGTTCAATTTCGAAAATGATGACGAACAGTATTTGGAAACACTAACAAAATTTTACATTATATTTAGAATCTCGTAAAACGTTGCGCAACTTTGCTTATATCTATCATTGTTTTAAATAAATTAGAAGCAGAATAATAGGATATTCAATTTGACATTTCTAGTCTATTGTTGAATATATTACGCAACATTTCCACTTTTTTATTAGTAAACATTTCTTGAAAGAAATTTGAATACCCGTTCATTTTGGGAAGCTGAATAGTATAGAATGGTGTAAAATAAGCATCAACAGGATGGAGAGGTGGAAACCAACAAGAGTAGAGCTTGACAAATATATCAGTCTTACGCCACATCGTTTCCCGTTAACAAGTTTTCGCGAGTCCCTAAAATATCGATAAATGAGCAATGGTTCGACTCCTATCGATTCTGTTGAACACAACAACACCTTATGGAAATGCGCAAAGATAATCACGAAAATTGAAGTTGTAATGCTCTGATAATTACGGAACAAAATTATTTTTAATCTGTGATTCATTTTCGGAACTTACGTCGCATGCTGGATACGAATAATGAAGAAAGCAAACGCACAGAAGTATCGGCGCAATTTACTCCCAGTATAAATATCGCGTTTACCAAATATATTTGTACTCTATAGTATGGAATCTTTAAAAATCGGATATTGCCATTTTTTTAATTAGGAGTGTTCGGTTATATTCTTTGATTAATAATTGAATTTACTTCAATAAAACGTTACTAATCCCGTTGCAATAAAGTTCTTTATAAAATGCATCAAGTCTTAAGCATTCAAATGGCTAGGGGTTTCGGAGAATCCAGTGAATTTGTGACAAAACGCATATGTTTTTCGTCACTCTTCTGTGTGGGATTTTTGTGTCTTCTGGGTGGATTTTTACTGGGTAGATTTGCTGCCGAAAGGCCCACGGTAATACAAGCGAAAAAAACAAAACTTGAACTTGCTGGCAATGGCCTTGAAAGTATTGGACACATACAAGATTTTCTCATTCGCCAATTGGCGGAAGCTTCTATTCAAGATTTTCAATCGTACGTTTTTTAAACAGTTTTAAACAATATGTTGTACATAATTCATTTGTATTATTTTTTGAAATTCGGATGCAGAGGTTCCAGTGAAGAAGAAGCACAAAAAGTCAAGAATATTCTTAGTGGTTTAGGCATTATTCGAAACATATTTGAAACCGAATCTTATGTTGTTGGAAATATACAGGGTTCTCGAGAATCTGGTAAATTGCTATATGTTGTTTTGCGTCATGCAACAGTACAATGATTCAAAAATATTTTTAGACAGGTATATTATTTTGTCTGTCGATGAAGACAATAGTGAAATTGTCTTGGAATTGGCAAGAATTTTTGACAAAATTCATAAAGATTATAATTGGGAATTGCGACGGACAATCGTATTTTGTTTCTTTTTTGGATTAACGGACGTTTGTCATGAAGTATTACCCAATCATATACGCTCCAAGATTTTGGCTTACATTGCAGTTCGTGGAAAAGCTACACAAGGTAATTTAAACTTTTGTAATATATTATTTTTACAGTTATGACAATTTTATTAGAATGAAAATTTTACTTGCAGTAAATGAGCGCTTAGTTGCGTCCGGGTCTGATATTGTATTGTCTACTGTATTACAAGCTATGAAATTGATAGAAAATCCCATTCCTGAATCTGCTACTGCGAATGGAAAGAAAACAATTTTTAACACATATGAGGACACCAACAGAATTGTATCTTTGTCACGTTTAAAATTAGATATACCTCATGTTGTTTTATCATTTATGGTAAATGTTTGGATTCAATTTGGTATATTGTGATTCTTTCTTAATTTACCTGAGTGTTCTTACACAGGGCTTCAGGAATATTTCAAGGAATGAAACCAATCATACAGGCAATGTCATTGCACATCGTAAAGCTTTAGCTCAAGTCATTGGCTTAAGTGTTTGGAAATTCTCTGAAAGTACAATACTTTATTGGAACCCAGAAATACTAAATACAACAGTAAACCAAGCACTGGATAGTTTGAATATACCTGCTCTTTTGAATATCACAGGTATATATTGTAAGTATATGTGTATATTATATGGTAAAATAAATATTGTTTATATGGTGCACAGATACCGTGAGCAAGTCGATACACAATTTAACACAAAAGGCAGAAAACCTGAATAAAAAAATTAATACGATGGAGCGATCAAAGTAAGATGTAGGATTATTCCAATATAAATTTATTTTGAATCATAATTTAAAAAATGCTTTGTTTCAGACCACTACAGGTTAGAATGATCAATGATTTATTAATGGATTTGGATCGAGCTCTTTTATGCCCTGATACAGATTTTAACTCAAAAACTGATTTGCACACATTTTACACTTTAGTTCAAAGTAATTCTATCAAAACTCATTTAAGAGAATTGCTGAATTGTTATAATCTAGTAAATCAACTCTTACAAGACTTATGATGAAATTCATATAAAATTTGGCATAAGCAATATGGATAATTGCTTTGCATTAACAATCAATGATTTGTACTTAATTATAATGATAAGAACAAAATATATGAAATTAGACATAAGTAACTAATAATTTACTTTATGACAAATAAGACATGTTAATAAAAACATTTGTATAAATACCATTTATTATTCTATTACACCATATTGTTAAAAATTCCTGGAGCCCTGCGACATTAATACTTTCATGTCTGTATTAAATGAAATCAGGTTTAAGAAACTAATGCATACTTGATGCTCCATATCTAATTTCTCTTTCAAATTGCTCAGCATTCAGCGTACCATCTATGGCTTCGCAATTTTTATTGAAGACCGAATAAGCACTGGGTTCTCCTTTCCTCTTTGGGCCTGTACGGGTATTTATCCATATCAATACCAAAAGAGACAATATGAAGTATACTGCTCCAAACTCAAATTGTACGGCTATTATGTACAATGTTGCCCAGAGGAGGAAGTATAGAAGATAAGTCACCTGCGTGACAATAGGATTCTGTGGTGGTGGTGTTATATCAATGCTGTCATCTGACTGGATACTTTCTACATCTTCCACATCCTGCAATCTTTCATTCTTTAATGTTAACGTTACCATTAGTTTGGAAGCATTTATCAGCCAATAACATGCAATTCAAAGAATTATAAGCAAATAAAATGACATATGCAATATAAATTTTATATATAACCTTACCTCGTCGGACGGTGAAATAGGTTTTTCGTTCCATGTCAAAACACCTTTGAAAGAATTTTTTGCAGTTTCTACCATTGCCTCCCTACGTTTTTTACTTCGGTATGCTGCAAGTTTTGCCTCCATTTAACGTTCAGACATTTTACTTATATAAGATAATTTAATATAATCGTGGCGATGAAAGATTTATATGAATGTCAGCTTGTGGCTATTTCCAATTGTATGTACTCTTGTACTTTAAATTGCCATCAATGTTTGCATTCATACTCACACATCAATGTCCATGAATATCCCAATCAAGGCATGTATTAAATATATTGGTGATATCATTACGCACTAATGAAATTAATTATTGTAAAATATACTTAAGAGAAGCTTAAAACGAGGTTAGATTAAATCCCCGAAAGGTTCGAAAAACAAAGGTATAAGTATGTACAGGACAATTCAGTTTGCAACATGGAAAAGTTTTCTATTGTGATGTGGAGGATGGCGTCCTATATCCTTTCATTTTCTAAGTTAATTAAACCTAGTAGGAGGAATTAGTGAATTTAAGTGAATAGAGAAATATATGTGAACGGTGGATACTAAAGTTATATGAAAGGAATCTGACATGTCAAATCAGCGATAAATGATGATTCATAATGGTTGGTGAGGATTCAAAATCTTCATCCCTGTCCGATGTGGCTGCGTCCTTCTTAATATCAGGAATCTTGGCGACAACATTTAAAACTCTATTCGCCCCTATCGAGAGAGTGAAGTTGATACTCCAGACACAAACCAGCAGTCGTCAAATGGCACAAGAACATAAAAAAGCTTACACTGGTTTTGTAAATGCTATTGTGCGACTACCAAAAGAACAAGGATTTTTTTCCCTCTGGCGTGGGAATTTTACTAATATATGTCGATACTTCCCCACTCAATCTGTCAACTTTTCCTTGTACGATGTTTATTACGAAAGTTTAATACATCTTTTTCAACCGAAAACTAAGAAGGGTAAAGATATTCTATCATTTTTGGCTGGAGGTTCAGTCGGCTTTACTTCTTGCATTTTACTATACCCTCTGAGTTTTTGCACTACACGAATTGCCGTAGACGTAGGCGATGGTAGAATTATTAAACGCGAATTTAATAATTTACCACACTGCCTGCGAAAAGTTTATAAAACTGATGGTTACAAAGGTTTTTATCAAGGCGTAGCCTGTTCCTCCGTGGGAATGTTCATCTACAGGTTTAGTACTCATAATTATTACTTTCGATCAAGTATAATCAACATACTTGCAACTTTCTATTAATCGACTGAAACCGCATTCCAGTTTAATTTCAGCATTTTCAGATAATTTATTTACGATTGTATTTACAGATCTGCATACTTTGGAATTTATACAAGTGCAAAAAGGTTCTATACGAATGACCCATTTGATTCTAATGAACGTATACTCCATGCTCCTTTTCTTGTCTCTTTGTTATTTGCTCAATTAGCATCATCTATATCTATGATTCTTGCTTATCCTCTGGATACTATAGCACGACAAGCTATGCTCCATACTGGACAAGGCCTAGAGCTCTATGCGACATTGCGAATGGTGGTAAGTTTATAACAAAATAAATCAATGAAAAATCGGGACAGATTCTTCGTAAGGCACGACGTCTGAAACCATGCGGTTGTATCTTAAACATTCATATTTAACCCCTTCCCGTTCTTTAACGTGTCTGACTCGTGATGAAGATTTTGACCCAAACGTAAACATCACGAGTAGGACTCGTGGACTGAAAATCGCGGGCCAAACGTCGAACTAAATGGCACGGGAAGGGTTTAACAAAAAATTAATTTTCTACACACTTTTTTTGCTATAAAGAATGTATAATACACGCTCGCATGTATAATGCTGTCGTGCCTATAAAATATTAATGAATTTACCAACATTCTGACAGAAGTATGATTATTTTTAAAGGCTGGAAAAATTATGCAGCGTGATGGTCCCGTTGGTTTCTATAGAGGTATGTTTACGAACCTAATAACAACTATATCGGGATCCCTTATCCTTGTAACCCATGATCTGGCGAAAGAATTCTACATTAAGATGAAATAGGTGAGAGTGTTGATCCATCGTCCTTTATGCTGTTGATAATATGCCACTCCTAAATTCTGGATTCTATAACGTATCCATAATTCAAATGAAATATGATTCGATCTCTAGACTATTCCTTTGCACAAGATATACAAGAAATCTATAAAGAAATTTTTTTATCTCCGCAAAAGGGTCAGGCTGATTATACGGAGTAGTAAATATGTAATTGTAATATTTGGTTCTAGTATAAATATTATTTAATCCTTTAAAGCATGAACCGCAAAAATTACCGGATATCGAATTTCATAATCATCGAGACGAACATAAATGTATGCTTCAAAAAATGAATGTTAGCATTAACAAATTTAATCCATTTCAAATGATTCCTATGTGTATATTGATAAAAAAAAGTCATGGATGTTGCTTTGTATGTGTTGTTTCGAGTATATAAATGCCATGCGTACAACACCCGAGTTATAATCAACGAGCTGCGAGTACTCAACACATGTTGGTGAGCTTGTGACAGAATAAACTTTTTTAGGAATTATTTTCGTTAACCAAATTACTACTGTGACAATTTTCAGTATTTTTTTCCCTTGATTTTATTTTTCCATTTTAATTAACTTAGAGAAATACTTCTATTATTATACTTAATGTCAATCATTGCTATTATAAGAGTAAAATTATTTAAAAAAACTCTAAAATTCATTTCAAGTGCACCATTGGTCTTCTTATGGCTGTATACAAATATTTAACTTTTTCAATACCGTATTAAAGCTGATTATCAATCAGTCAGCGTAAGATAAACTCGTTATCATTCGTTGTCACGTTTTTCATTATATTCATGAATTCTATCTTACTACAGTGATAACTAACGTCTGTAGAATAACAGTATAGTTTTTAATTGTGAAGAATAGGTTCCAGTCTGTGAGTATTATTTTACATCGGAGGATTAGGTTAAGCTGGGTATCCAGTGTTTAGTGTATTATAATTTCTGCCTTTTTGCTCTATGCTATGAAATCTGAAACTTAAAGTAGTTGAGACAAGTGTGTACCAAGTTTAAGCATTGATGTACAAATTTATCTGTATAAATGTTCCATCATAACCTTTAACTTTTAAATATTATTTTGCAAACAGAAAATAAATTATGTAACGTGCCTTAGAAATTTTTTTACGCGTATTCGTATAGGTACTTGAGTGTGAAGAAATAGAACACGTCATGAGCAGCATCCACTTTAAGAGGTTCTTTAATTTATTAGTGATGAATAGTGATCAAGTTCCGTAACTAATCAGTGCATAATCTGTCGATAATTAACGCAATGATAACAAATTTATTATTGCTTCGTCAATTCATACAGACTCAGAGCCTAGAAACTTATTAATATCTTCACCACCTGGCAATATATACTAAATGAACGTGTAAATAAATTCCACTTAGAAAACGATTTGCTTGCCATATGCTTCATGGCGTCAGATCTATCCTTATAATCCTACGACTTTGTGATATTTGACTTCTGTACATATTATTAACAATAATTCTTCTTTTCAACAAAGACGAAGACTGCTATTAGGTATCTTCGCTTCCAAGTGTTAAAGTTTCATTGAATTTTTTTTCCTACGCCACGTTTATTCAATTCGTATCGTTCAACGTTTGCACAACAAATCATTATATGCAGTTTTGTATTTCCGTATCTATAATGATTAAATTCCATAAACAGATAATAACATAAGAAGAGAATTATCTACGCTGATGTATCAGTAGTTCGTGAGTAATTTTAGCCGTTATCGTTCTATTGATATTCTAATTCAAATGTTTACAGATAGAGACGTAATATGGAAGCGTGAGTGGCAAAGATTCAGTAGTATTCGGTGAACCATTCGATGATACAGATATGTCTCGTGCTAGCACAATTACTAGAGACGATTTCTCAGACAGTTCTGTCAATAGCTACGACACTGGGGACCATGAAACACGAATGCGACGGAATAAATCTGTGGGACAATTGCCTATGGAGAATGAAGGAAGAGTGCTTGTACTTTATACGGGTGGAACTATTGGAATGACTAGGAACGAAAGTGGAGGTATTTATGAAGATGTATGAATAGAAAATAATAAAACTCACAACTATAGTGCTTTTAAGAAGGGTGGATAGTTTATTTTTGTGTAAATATTAATTATAGTATAAAGCTTCATGGGATACTTAATAAATGACACTTATATTTCGTTAATCTTTACAATTTCAAATATGGTTAACTGGTGTCGTTATAACAGTTATGTCAAATGGTCACATGTAATAAGTGCCACATCAAACGTTGCGAAAACTTATCTTTTATTCTGCAGATCAAGTTGTGCAATAAATTATATGATATAATAAACTCTCGCCATCAGATATTGACCTGCGTTTAATATTTATAATACGTAAAAGAAAAACAATGATGGCAAGTGTTACAGCAATATATGTTTCCTTTTAGTTCTGGTACCAACGGCAAATGCTTTTGTCAAAAACTTAAGAAAATATCCACACATGCACGATCGCAAGTACGCAGAAGAAAGGTTTGGCGCTATGGGACCACTGGTCCTGCCGTAAGTATATCAAAGTAATTTTGAAAAATTCTTTGGTACATCAAGTTCAAGCTTTAATTTTTTTCAGAAATACTGGTATTCAAAATCGCCGGGTTATTTACAACGTGCTGGAGTATTCGCCTCTGCGTGATTCCAGTAATATGACCATTGACGACTGGATTCGAATAGCTAGTGACATTCAAGTATGATATGTTGAACTTAATGGTTTATCTTACTAGGTCAAGGGGTTGCTATTTTTTTGTGACTTTCACAACAATTCTTGCTAGGAATCTTATGAGTATTTCGATGGATTTGTGGTGCTTCATGGTACTGACACACTCAGTTATACAGCTTCAGCACTGTCTTTTATGCTGGAATCACTTGGTAAAACTATTGTCATAACAGGTTCTCAATTGCCTATCTTTGACACACGAAGTGACGGTCTTGATAATTTTCTCGCATCTCTCGTCATTGCGGCGAATTACAACATACCGGAAGTCTGTGTCTTTTTTGGAACACATTTAATGCGGGGAAACCGTACAAGTAAAGTTTCCACTGCGTCATTCGAAGCATTTAATTCTCCAAATTCACCACCTCTGGCTGATGCTGGTATCGAGATAAAAGGTATCATGCAATTCTCTAAAATTAGTAAATAATTTGGAAAATAAAAGTATTTATGTATGTATATTTCTACTGTAGTGGACTATCGAGCTATTTTTCGACCCTGTACTTTGGAGAAATTTCACGTCCATACTATGTTAAATCGAAACGTTGGTTTACTGCGGCTCTTTCCAAGTATCACGTGTGACCTTGTGAAAGCATTTTTACAACCACCCATAGAAGGAGTTGTATTACAAAGTTATGGAGCAGGAAACATGCCTTCAAATCGAGCTGATATAGTAGAAGAATTTCGCAAAGCAACGAATCGAGGTGTTATCATCGTGAATATTACTCAATGTACTGAAGGCGGAGTATCGCATATCTATGAAACTGGAAAATTACTTTTGGAAGCTGGTAAGATTTTTGGAGACTCTTATTTCTTGGTACCACGTTTAACAAGGGACAACAATTCCTTTAACTAATATATGCACATACATATATGTATGTAGGTGTTACGTCGGGCTTCGATATGACTCCAGAGGCAGCCTTGGCCAAACTATCTTATGTATTATCAAAAACCGAATGGGATACGGAAACAAAAAGGTCTATGATGCAGACGAGTATAAGAGGTGAATTAACAGCAGGAAGGCCACCCACTTTACAGGACTGGGATCTCGTGGATGCTGTAGCGAGATCACTTCACTTGAGTTCGCCGGACGAACTTCAGGAATTGGGATCAGTCCTATTTCCAGCTATGTTAAATGCTGCTGTAGTTAATCACGACGTTCAAAAGTTGGAATCGTTAAAAAGCTATGTAAGTAATCAAATAACCTCTTCAGTATAAGATAATTATTTATTTCTGGCTTTATCCCCCATGAGATTTTTTTTAATCGCCTTGATTTTTTGAGGGCGCTGATATTTCACAAACAAATGCTGACCGACGAACTGCCTTGCATATCGCATGTTGCGAAGGAGATTTGCAAATGGTTCGTTATCTTTTAAAAATGGGAGCGAATGTTCACATGCAGGATAGATTTGGCCATACCCCTCTGACAGATGCCATAGATAACGATCGCCACGAGGTAAGTTACGCCCAATATAACAAACAAAAATAAATAAAGATTGTCATACCTATCATAACGTTTTATATCACTTTTATAGATAATCAAAGTTCTCTTACAATGTGGCGCTCATCTTCATGGAAGTGCACGGTTGATTGGAAACAAAATGTGTATCGCGGCTGCTGCTGGAAATTTAACGCGCATTTGCTCGTTCCATATAGCCGGTGCTGATCTCTCTCAAGAAAATATTTCGAAAAGAACAGCCTTACACTTTGCAGCATTACATAATCACATTCCTATCATTGAATTTTTATTAAATAATGGGGCTGACCCCAACTTGACTGATATGTTAGGTCACACACCGAGAGATCTCGCTGAACTTGTCGGTGGAACCAATGCTTTGAAATTATTACCAACAAGAAAATTGAATCTTAAACAAAATTCTATAGGAGAGGTAACAAGGGGACAAGGGGATTAAAAGCTGACTGAATGAAAGTAGTATTTCAAACATTTTTGTAAATTAGAATGAAGCCAATTTGAATGTCCGATTCTTTTGAATATTCAATATGTGGTGAAAGTGCATTCGTTTCTCAACATATGCTATAATATTAAGATGTGATGATCTTTCCCTGTATTATAACGTTTTTCTGCTCCATGCATCCAAATAATAATGATGACATGTCACCCAACTTTTAGTAGCACGCAATTTCGTAAATCTATATAAGACATATGACAGTCTAGTCAATCAGGTGTAACTATAATTTTGTAATCTTCATAAATATCATGGGACCCTTTTTAAAATATAGTTTTTTTCTGTTTCGCATTTGGCAATCACTAATTATTATTGGAACTCTGGCATCTAGATGATAAGATGATATTTTCCGAAGCCTGATTGATTATATACTTTTGTATTAATATATTTTGTTATATTAAATTTTTTGGAAGTAAAGTATACATATTCCAGGGGTTATATAAATATATTCTCTATGGTATAATGTAATTTGTCTGTGAAATACAAATGAAACACAATTACTACTCTTTAATGAAAGTCTTGAAAAACATTATAATATATCTTTATTTCTACTACGATCTCATCTTGTTTGTTTCGATTGATCTCACTATACAAAAGGTAATTTATATTTCTTTTTACACATTCTACATAGGAACTTTCATTTAATATAACAAAACAATATTTTAATATCAATATTACTCTATATAGGAACGATTCTTCAGGCAAAAAGCATAAGGTAATATATGGGTTTTTTTTCAGTCCTTTCTATAAGATTCCATAGTTCTTTAAAAACGTCGATAGAAGTCCTGGCGTGATAAAACATCCTGAATAAATCGATGAACAATCATCGATAGTATTTCGTCCTGCGACAACTGCATTTTGTATGATAGTACCATTTGTCATCGAATTGAACCACCAATGGCTAAGTAAATTGAAATAATGTAAGTAAGAACAAATATGAATTTCGAAAAATATTTATTATAATGGAATCATACCTGGATATACCATCGATAATTTTATCAGAACTCGTAGGATTGATGGAATGACTGGCTTTCGAAACTACCGAACAAATCGCATGCTGAACACATGGGGAAACATAATTGTTATAATACACCATATCGCTAATTGCGTCGCTAAAGAAGTTCCATTCAATATCTTTACCCGAGCCTGAAATAAAGAGTGATAAGTGTAGTTTCATCACACAATGTATACATTCAATACCTACGACGATCAAACGAAGAATATCCTTTCACAAAAAGTGGAATCATAAAAACAGCAAGAGATGTTATTAATCCAGCTATTGTTAATGCTTTAGTATTAACGTTTGCCAATGACGTGTCATAACCCCCTTGTTGTTGCTTAGACGTCAGCGGAATTGAGAGAAATGGTATCGATAGATCCAGATCAATCTAGATGAAAAATAAAAAATCAATCACCGCACGTAATCGTAACTCAATAATCTAAACTGAGACTATGCATAATACAAAGGACACTTACTCCAATTTTGTCAGAATCATCCGAATTGAAGGATAAAAAACGAGGGTTCTGGTGAAATTGTTTATATTGAAAATCGTTCTTAAATTTCGCATGTACAGGCCTTATTAATAATAGTGGATTCATCAAGTATACTATTAAAGGAAACCACATTAATCCAAAATTCACAATGAAATGTTTCATCTTGTTATTGATCTCCTACATGGAAAAAAAATTTTACATTGAATCCCATTGTCAAATTTTTAACCCTATATTATTTGAATATCTACAACCAGAATCACACCACATCCTTTGCATTACAATCTACCGTGAAAATAATGGACGCACGAAGGACTCACCCACAAACAAATTGTTTACAACATAAATGCTCAAATACTTATGGCCCTGCAACTCGTACGACTGCTCTATGTATAATCTTCAGCCCTCCCAGAATTCCGTGCAGGTTGAGCAACTTTTTGCAAATTGTATTGTTAACCACGGGTTTATTAATTATGCCTTTATATCTTTTGCAGAAATAGGAATCCCAGTGGCAATTTTCACTTGCAAGTGAAAGAAGGATGTATGGCATGTGCGTAAGTGCCTATGTCAGGATATATCAACTAAGACTTTCTTATTATATTTTCTGGAGCAGTCTCCAGAACGAGTTCCTTTTCAAACTGCTAGACTCGCCATCCATGAGCGTACAAATAGGTCGCCTTGTGTTAGTACTTGTGCTAAAAGAAAATTTCGCAAGAATTTCAATTACAAGAGAATAGTAAGCAATGTTTATTCTACAGTCAAGTCTTCCTGAAGAAGGGCTCTGTAAGTTCGCTTTTCTCCTCAAATGCTCTCTCTCTCTCTCTAATCCATTTCACCGCGTGGGAAATAATTATCCCACTCCTTCGTCTCGCAGTGTTTAGTCTATTCTGTCTCTGTCAAACACCCGCCTATCCGACTCCAGTGAGGACATTCCGTAAGATAGCACTATCTCTAGCATAGCGCGACTAAACCCTCACGCACTCTATCTTAAGGAGAATTGACTGTACCATTATTGTCTAGCGAGTTGTCATATTGATACTTAAAATTGGTCAGCGTTAAACAAATATATCTAATCAATGAATTCAGTAGCTATAAGCACATATTGCTTGGATAGTAAGCATTTGCTTTTACCTTTAAAGAAATAGAAGAAAAGCAATTTCACTGGAAATTATCTAGCACCCCAGTGCATGACATTTACTTTCAAATTTTATTTTACTCATCTGCATTCTTCTGACACAAAATCATATATCTTGATGGAAATCTATTTATGAATTTGACGCAAGCTATACAAAATTATCTCCATAAAAATTTATAATGTATACTGGATAGCAATCAGTCAACCACAGGGATACACATAATTGAGAACTTCCTTCACAACAAGAGTAGGATATAAGTTTTCCGCCAACTTTGAAAAAGGTTGTAAATCCTTGAAAAAAATGTCCACTATTTTAAGCCGTTTGCAATGGTATTGCGAAAGACAATTATTTCAGCTTCGACGCAACATTATTTTGGGGAGAGTTTTACCTTTCAGTGTATTGAGAGACAAATATGTGTATACTTACTCCTGTGAAAGACATGGCGAAGACGAGGTGAAGTCAAAACACCGTCACGCGTTGTAACATCGTCCCCTGGAAATCTGACAACGAAAGCGAAACTACCAAAGCAATTACGTCCATCGTTTGTCCATTTGAGATGATGGGTATAGTGCGCGGCTATATATGCCCTGAATTTTCTCGAGTCTTTTCAGTCCTTACGCTACATCACGGGAATTGTCAACGGAACAGCGGGAGAAGCCTAATTGACACTACAAAAAGTACAGATTACACTTAGTATCCAGTTGGGCACTAAGGTACTGTAACTGTATATTAATTACAAAATATGTAAACTTGCCATAATGAATTATTATAATTGTCTTATGTTGCAGATGACGTGCAGCAAACTCGATGCACTAGTTTTAGTTACGTTATTATTAATAGTATCGGTCGAGTGCGGTCCTAAATACGATGGAGGAGAGTAAGAATTTGTTTGTTCTATACATCGCAAAATAAATAAATGCACAGTAACTATACGTATTTTTGGTTCACTCTGCTTGCAGTTTCGTACCAAGTCCTTCGGGCTACATGGAAAAATTGGAAAAAGCACAGGATCAAATTGCAATGGCATCTCAAGTAAGAAGCGAGTCTAAAGCATCGACCACAAAGCGTGGGAGTAGCGATGTAAATGAAATTTCTGATCGTAATCAAGAACCTCGATTTGGATTTACTAATATCGGTGGAACGGGCACAGTAAGTGACACTATACAATAAACAAACTGATTATAAGCAAATCGATTTTTACATTGTCATATTATCCATTACACATTTGCATTACAGGGTTATGGTGTCAGCAGTTATGCACCAGCAAAAATAGATTTGGGTGGAGTTTTGTTAGGGGCTGTTATAGGTGTAGGATCTATTCTTATCATTCCAAAATTGCTCTATGTACTTTCTGGTAGTTACGGAGCATATGCAAGAAGTAAGTTATTGTAATTCTGTATAATGATAGATATTATTAATAATTTATAAAATTTCTCATAGGTGAAGATGGAAGTATTTCACAGACAATGACACGTCTAGACGATAAGCTTGCCCAGTTTGGTATAGATACAACATCATGCATGCAACGAGTTGTGTGCACGTATGCGCAACAAGCTGCTGCTGCGGTAAACGGAATTGATAATGACGAAGATGAAGAGAAAATATCATCCTTTGACAAAATAGTAAACACCATTACTACGAATCAGATGTTCCATACTGCTATGCAAGGTACAGCCGTTCAGGAAGCTGTAGAAGCTGGTAGATCAGGAAAGAGTTGTGGTCGTGTGTATCACCATTGTGGATTTTCAATGGAAACTATGCTGGCGCTTCTTGCAAACGCTGCTACTGTTTTTACAACACCAACTGCACGACCAACATCGCCTTCTGCTCCATTGTAACATCGATATTTTTTGGCATCCGGAATAGCAGTAATGATTTTTTCTATAATTTCATGTAATATTATGAGGAATTATGTATGGCCGTTTACTGTATGTATCATTGTAATATTATATTTCAATATTGACATGATGACTAATGAAGAGAATTTCATGTTCATCTACTACGTTAGTTCCAGTAAATACATCTTGTAACCTTTATGTTTTAACTATATCAATTTTATGTTATTAGTAAAGGAATTATGTAGCAACTATGTCAAAGTTTCATAAATATGGCAAACGTGTTCGCTGGGAATGACATTACTAATTGTAAGGCTATTATGCGAAAATATAATATTTATTAATATGATTGTATAATTATGATAAGATTGATTCGGTAAATTAGATTTTTCAAGAAGTAAATGAAAAACAGGAATAAGATCACGAATATGTACAATTATGTATATATTTATTATGCAGCCTATACTATATATATGCACATACACACACACACACACACACACTATGAAAAGTAAAATATGCTTCAGCAAAAGTTTATCATCAAGATTTCTTACGTTCAATAAACTACATTCGTCAAAAGGAATAAATATATTAGAGAGACTAGATTTACAATATGGTATAGTATGAACGCGATGATTCACATAACTTATAGATATTCGTATTTCTTTTATGACACTACAAAGTTAAATAAAACTAAAAATTTTTAACAGATTAGTAGATAAATCCTACATATACAAGTATGATTAAAATATTTTAATAAAATTTTTATCGGCGAGGTCTTCGTTTCTACGGAGATAAGAATTTTTAATTTTCTAACAAAATCCATGAAGATATGGAGGATTTGAAGCTAAAAGTCAGTCCTGGATGCAATATAATTATGGCGATCTTTTAATTCAATGTCGATAGGAGCAATTTATGCAGAAAAATAGCTCATTCCCTTATCAAGATTCTTTAACGAACTATGTAAAGTATGACGAGCATTGACATTGGCCAAAATTAAAATAGTAAAATAATAAAATAAAATTGTTTCAAATCACGAAATACATATTAAAGATTTGGCGTTATAACCATAGCATTTATTACTTAAAAATATTAATATCATCTAGCTACAATTATTCCTACAAATTACATTGTTTTTCGAATCACTAATATCAAAATAGTATTCATCTTCCTATAAATAAATTTAAAAATTCTCCGCGCATAAGTTCTTCTCAAACACTTTGTAGCACCTTCGTATACATGAATCCATAAATAACAGGCTTACACATATATTATATAATCAAATAGTATTTATACAATATATTAACTTTATAAATCGAATATACTATTTCATATATTCGCGCCTAGGTAGAAGGAGCATAACTCCAACAGCCATCAGAATATGCCATACGCTATGTATAATATAATAATTCTGTCGAGTTTGAAGAAAGGCATAACACATCAGCGCTATAAATACCAAGGCTAGACCAGCTGGTAGAAAAAGTGTCTGATAGGGTCTCGAAGGATATCGAAAGGTTTTTTTAACTCTGCATTTCATTCCCCACGAAATTATTACTAAGGCACTACCAGTTAATGCAGGCAGGAGAAATACCCAAAGTGCAGTACGATCCATTTCAGCACCCATGGCGATTATAATAGCACCAGCCATTTGACAGAAACCTGTAAGTCTGTAACCAAAAGCTGCCATAGCCACGAGCGTCACCCAAATAGATAATAAGGCATTAAAGAAATCACAAAATTGTAGGACACTCAGTCTCATGATACACAAACTATACACATCCTCACCAGCTTCACAGGCATGATAAAACGTCGAAGAGAGCATCACTGCTGTATATACAATTGCTTCCGTATAATACTCTCGACTTAGGGCGAGATAGATCGCACCGATGAAGGCCAAATTACTGGAGGTGAGCAAAACTAGGCTGATTATTATTTTGGTCCTACCAAGCACGTACGTGTCGTCAGCGCAATCAAAACCACGATAATTATCCGTACAATGACAAGCAGAAAATATAAAACCACCACTCATATAGTGAACACATCGTCCATTCGAATTACATTTTGCATCGATGCACGGCGATGAGGCCACGTTACTTTCGACTCTTGATGAACACTCTTTTAGGCAGCTGCACTCTTTGCACACACTGGTCAAACACTCGTTTGCACAGTCGCATTTTTCTTCTACACAAAATGATTTCAAACTGATGTACCATTGTCCAGGTTCCGGATATGGTATGTGAATGTACGATGGTCCAGTTTTGTTTACATATATATCCGGTGGTGTGATAGTCCTCTTATTCTCACAACTGGCAGTATCGGTTATGGGTATGTAATATCCGTGAGAAATACAACTGACAACAATTACATTCTTGTCTTTGATTTCTGTATCCGGTAACTTTAAGCCTACCGATACCGTACCACCTACGTCATATACGGAACCTATTTCAAATTGTAGTACAGTTAAAGATTCGTTTGTCAAATTGTGTGGTGACGATTTGGTATCGTTACCCTGTAAATTCTCGTAATCAAATAGGAAGAAATCTGGAAACGATCTTCTAAGTAGCTTCACGAATTTAACATCGGTGGAATTACTTTCTATGGTTTCCGTATCGAATGTTAATGACACGTTTGATGATTCTCCAGATACAAGTCGGAGTAACACATAATGGAATGAGTTTATATACGGTCTAAAAGTAAATTCGCTTTCTTCCGCTCTAAATGCTTTTTCAGCTAAATGCTCCAACGTGGTGACATTTACTCCAATTGTACAATTGTTTCCACAGGTGGATTTTACAGCTAAAGTTGTGTTATAGGCTAGTTTAGATATTAAAAATTGCACCATTGCAGAATTAGAAATGGAATCTAATTCTGTCCAATGTTCAGTCGTACTATCAATCACGGAAACAGTGGTAGGTCGTTCAATGAATAATTCTGCTTCTAATATAGTATCACAGGAGGGTCCTATGCCTGGAAAAAAATTTTATAATTTGGATTAGACTTATAAATACCCAATAATCATTACTATCATGTAATGCCATATATGTATGATATACCTTGCTGCGAAATCTGTTCTTTGTTCGGGTCCGACCATGATCTAAAGGCAATAGCGTACCAATCACCAGATGGTGGTGCATCAACACGAATAAGATGCTGCGTTTCATCACTTAAAATTTCCAAGTTATAATAAGAGTATCTTCGTTGCAAAAGTTTAGCTGCTATTGTCGAATTATCTGGGCGTACTAGCGGTAAGCTGCCAAATTTTAGGTATACGGATACGTCCCGTGTTGAACAACGACCTAATCCTCCAGTCCTCTCTTCTTTGGCGATAAATCTGAAATTACAAGAAAATAAGTGAATTTTAATTTTTTTATCACGTCTCCACTCAATATTAAGGATCTTAATAATACATACTTGAATGTAGCTGCAGCGGAATTTTGGGGAATGTTGAAGTGAACGATGGAGATGTGGCGATATGCGAAAAAATCTACAAGGATGTTGGACGGATGTTGGGATATCCTTTCTGTATTTCCAGATAATCCCAGTTGAATAATTAGACTCCATATTAAAAATGGGGCTATCTCTCTCTTTGGCATATTCTGACTTCAATCCTCCACCACATAACAATACGGAGGCCTTTGATACTGCAAAATAAAAAAAAATAAAAATATTCTGTATGTATAACCGTAACAAGCATGAATAATGCCTGCAAGATGGCACGATAATAAAATTCCTTATAACAGTTAAAACAAGTAGACTAGGTACTGGATGAGATCAACGATAGAAATAACGCAGATTCTCTTATGATTAATATTTCCTGCATTAAACAAATTTAATGGTAGAGTTAGCTTTTATAATATTACTGTGCCCGTACAAGTCTAATTTATAATTTCAACTTCCCACGTAATCACGTATACGCGTCATGAATTGACGCTCCAATATGAACCCTGCAGATAAGTAATCGTTATGATTACATGACTATCCAATTCCCTATATTGTTCATCAGATAAAATATGAATATTATTATCATAGGTTTATGCTATCCCCCATAACAATTATTTTAATGGATTCCACGTTCACAGATGTTTGATATTAACTCAAGACTTAATCTTACCAATGAAAACAATTTTTAACTTTTTCACTGTGTATAAAACACGAATGCACTGCATCAGACTGTACTGACACGCTTAAGAATCTCAAAATTTATACGATATCAATAGTAACGTGCCACAGGACATCTTTCCTTATAAAAGATAAACTTCGTCTTTTATCACGAGGTAATATGATTTAGATTAAAGTGGCGCGGTGATAATCAAAACACTGAATCGCTTTCTTATTCGCTCGATAATTTTCTTTCGCTTCGATAAAACGGATTTTGTTAATCTAAAAAATCTCTACCTTCGATTAACGATTAATAAATATAAGCTGAGAAGTGTAATAATATAACAAACACTTCAACATTAACTTGCAAACCTGTAGCGTTATGCGCTGATATAATTCAGCATACAACATCGATCGCATGTTCATGATCAGTACCATTAACTTATATTGTCCCAATAATAATGAAACCGCAATGACAATTAGTAAGCACGCGTAACAATCATCATGAGTATTTACACGTGTTCGTTAATGACCTCACCATACAGCGCTAACTTATCGCTCTAGATTTACTCCACATCAATGTATCCCTTCCACCGGTGATACTCCTTTCAAATGTCAATAATAGACTAGTAATAAACAACAATTGAATTTCCAATTAAACCAAGCCCTTTACGGTTTCAATGGGTGTTTTTTTGTACCAACACATTTCGACGCACTCGTATTTCATTTACGGTTTCATAAGATGCTTTGGACCTGATTTAGCCGTAAATGAAACGTGAGTGTGTCTCTGTGTGTCAGTAAAAGAAAAACAATCATTGTGTTGCTGAAAAGCCATCAGCGTAAGTTTTGAATCTCCCCAAATTCTGTGACTAAGCAAATGTCCGCCTTTACATCATACCACACAGCGCTCAGCATACCGATACTAAAATTAATCAATAAAAGCCTAGAGCGTCACATCGTACAATATTTGCGTCTGCATCATATTAATGTGTCAATTAACAAAAATGCTCGTATAAGTTACGAAAAACAAAGGATTCAGTTAATTCGCTTAATCAAATAAATTCATTACGTACCACGTTGGATAATTGAGATTTCTGCTAGTGGTGACACCCAAAAAGGAGAAATAACCGCGGAACGATGCAATCAACCGGAAGAGATATGATAACACGTAACACTATTTATTGATCGAAAATAACCCACAATTCATTGATATGTCGCTATGCTTCGATAAGAAGGTCGACTGGTACGTACTCCTGCTTGTAGTGTCGAATGGCTTGTCACTCATTTAATTATAGTGATTCCTCTCCGCATAGTGCATATATATAATCATTCTCTTACAGACCGGACGTTCCAATCTCACTCGATGACATCGGTCACGGGGTGAGGGTACTTATCTTGTACAAGGTACGAGACTCGACTCCGGGAAACAAGACGTTCATTGCTGCTCCAGTTTTTCGTAAAGCATATGTGTATATATGTAACTTCCAATGTACACGGCGACATGTATGCAGGAATGGTAGGAGTGAATCAGATGAGAATCCGCACAGTGACATCTTGGAAATTGCTAAGTATATTTTCAATACTTTTTAATATTATTGGAACCTTGTACGGTTATTAGAGCACAGGTTGGAATAAGCTTTAGTTGGAATAATTTATTTCTATTGTAAGAAATGAACGAAGAAATGCAGAGATTAATATTATGATTGAAAAGTTTTTTTATTTTTGATAGTGTATTGATTTTTTCTAAAAATAAATATGTTAAAAATGAGTAACAGCTGTATAATTAAGTACAAATATTCTTTTCTTTGTAAATAGTATCAGATTTAATATATAAAATATAATATTTCCTCATAAATAACCATAAGCATTGATATAATTTGTTATCTCATACATTGTTGTAATATCTCATAATAATCTCATTACATTTCTAGACAGTCTGCTGGTCTTTCAATTAATATAAAACTCACCAGTAACCAAATTGTTTTGTTCTTACTTATAGAAATGGATTCATGTTCTAAAACTCCCAGGAATCCAACCATCTTAAGGAATGCATTGGGCTTTCAGCATCCAATGCCGATGGTCCATCCATGCCATATGCCAATGGAGAAAATAGATAAAAACTGTAATTCAATAATTATTTAAATTTTCGTTAAATTATCTCAAGGATGCAAAGAAAAATCATTTACCTATACATAGTACTTGATATTACTATGCCAACTATTACATGATAAATAGTATTTCCAATCTTGCCAGGAAATATTAGAAGAATAGTTTCGATAATATAATTGAGAGTGATCCCGGTTAACATTGAACTGTAGAGTAATGCTGGAAAATAATGGTGGAAATACAAAACACGCGTCATAGCCCAAAACGGCACATAGTGAAGTAGCCATCCAATAAACAGCCAACTTCCAGCTTCCATAACGTTTTTTCTACGTTCCACTACACATTTATCCTCTTCATAGCCACGATGCTCCCTTACAGCAGCATGAATATACACAATGGTAAACAATATGAGAAATATAATATTTCCCCACCATATAATTGGATTACCCAACAAATATATCCGATGGTTACTGCCCGAAAAGAATTGACCCTATAAATAAAATAACATTGTACAATACGTATTCCAGGCTCATTAATCGGTGTAATTCTTACCCTGTAATTAATCGGCCATTGCCATGGTCTAGAGGATACTTCTCCTTCTTTTATTTTCAGATCTGAGTTTCCTTGTAACATAACTGCGTGTGACTCCAAAAACCTATCCAGGAAACTAGGGGCGTACACTCGAAAGCTCACGTTGGGAACTATTATCAAAAAATTATTAAAATCAGTACTCACAATCATATATCGATATAATTCATTTAGAGTAATTATACATACGTTTCGCATAATGATTATCCTCTATATTCCACAAGGAATTTTTGTCTCTCATATTAGGATTGCAAGAAACTTCTTGTTGGCTGTATCCCCTGAGAACGTCAATTAGGAATAATAAATGTCACTAATACCATTATTTGTATTTTATTTACTCTGCCATAATACCTACCATTTTGGCAATGTTCTGCCACTGCAAGTCAAAACGCAATGATGAAGATAATGTACGAATTTTAATTTACTTGTCACTGTTTCAACAACATCACCTTCTTTACCATTATGTATTAGTATTTTCCATACATCATTGGCGTCTCCTGTACCGTTCTAAAAATACACTTTAATATAAAGCTGGATACTCTCAAAATAAGTGTATGATCATTTAAAGTACATACTTCTCCATAACCAGTAACTTGATAATGTTTCTTTGAAATTGGTGCTATTTCTTTGTGCGAATGTAAATTTCGTCTTGTAATAACATGTTCTAAACGAATAAGATCACCATGTTTTACCAATTCTGATTCCGACGGCATTTCATCGGAATCAAATTTTTTTACCAACCATAAATTATTATCATCCTTGTGAGAGTACGTCGTGATCTAAAACATTGGTTTAAAGAGAAATAGTTTAAATAATAATCATCATATATTTATCTATAGTATTTCGGTATTAATTAAGTACCTGCTGCTGTCGGGCGCCGACTCCTTCCGGATAAAGATGCCAATGTGAATGCAAGTACCCGCCTCCTGTTCGATGATTTTTTAAGGTAATAGAGGCACCATAAGCCAATTGTCGAGGCATGGTAGCATTGTATAATGAATTTCCTTGAAGCAAGGATTGAAATTCTGAGCTATAAAATCCATCACCGCCACCGCTACGTTCAACATAAACAATTCAAGATTATACAAATATTGAGCATTATAAAATGAGAGGTCTGTAACATTATTTTACCTTTTATTTAAAACAGTAAGATGAATATAGAAAAATGCCATATAAAGACAAATTGGTAAGATAATAAGACACAAACACCTAGCCAGTAAGTGGTGTAATATGTATTTCTAAAACAAAACGTGAGAAATCGTAAATTATAACATATTTTAATATTTAGAATTAGCAAAACTAAATTAGAGAACTATTATGATACTGACCATACTTTTTGTCAAATCGCCGAGTTCTCTCCATAACTCATATATTGTATAAAGCCCAACAAGTAGAACAACAAAAAGTCCTACAAACTTAACACTGATTGTACAAGCAAGCGAAGTACCAGTAAATGATAGCCATCCCCACCAGGATAATGTGAATGGTTTATGCTTTAGCGATCCTACACGTACCATTCCCCATGTTGCACACATCATAAAGCACAATAGTATTGGATCCAGTAGTATATACTGATTTAATGTCAGTAAGCCAACATCTGAAATATCATAATACAGTCATTAATACATCATTAATGAATAATTTAAAATAACCAGAATTAATGTATAAAGATATATTATATAAAATATACCGCATAAAACAAATATAGCTGCAAATATTGAGGATGGTACTGACTTTGTCAGTTCCCATACAGTAAGAAATGATAGTGGTACAATTGTTGCTCCCAAAAACGTACAAAACTGAAAAATGGACAAATTTTAATATGCTGTGAAAAATCATTTTTCTTAATATGGATAAACTTACAACTCTCATTCCAACATAATTTACATTCTCAAATTTATCACCAGGTTTTTCAAATGGAAATGTTCCATCATACCCAGTTAAGTATCCAGATAATGCAATCAGCATCTGTATGAAAATATAAGATTTATAATTAACATAATAAAGACCACCTTTTGTATATTTAAAATAAAAAGGTCACTGCATAAAAGAAAACTAACAACCATACCTTTCCTAATGGTGGATGAACATCAAAGAAAAATGTTCTGTTTATATACCAGCTTCCCATTTTTCCAAAGTGTGTTTCATCCCAACTAAAAGAAGAAAAAATAATTAAAATATTATATTACAGAGACAGTATCTCTGTTCTACTGACATTGTATAAGTCTTACCAAACATGTTGCGGCTCAGTTACATTATAAAATCTGGTTGCAATAGTAAATATTAGTATTATTCCGAATGGTATCCACCAACTCCTAAAGTTTATACAAAATATAAAACAAAATACAAAAACTAATAATAGTTTTAGATGCATATACATACAGATCCTGCAGTTTTTCCACATTGCCTGATAATACATGATGCTGCTGAACATTTTTGGATTTTGGCAAACCCATATCTGGACTTTTATTAGATGTCATCTTTCGCCGAATCTTTTAATGTTAATTAGTAAAATTACAAAAACTCTTACATATAATTCTTTTAACTGTACACTGCTGCCGACAGCCGATGCATTTTTATTTCATACATGGGAAAATTAGTAGCTAGCATTGTTGCCGCTTGACGTTGGATATTTTTTCAATATCAAGATCAAACGTATATTGGAATTCATATTATATTCAATAAGAGAGTTTGTTACAACTGTTATGATAATTTTCTATAGATGGCAAAGAATTAGTATAATGATGATAAATTAACAAAGTACTGTAGTTAAAACGGCAACAAAGCTAACTGTAAATACTACACATTCCATTTCCTTGCATTTTAAATCTTGAGACATTTTCGAAACACGTAGAATATATTCAATGTATTACTTTATAGAGACAGTATCACAATGAAATAATATGCAAAAATATTATTAACAAATTTTTACTATTTCTTGTAAAATGTCAAGGTGCAATATTTATAATTTAAAATAATGACCATTGTAGCCCACATATAAACTACACAATGCGACAGTTAAGCCATGGTACAGTGTTAAACAACGATTGGTGATTTCGATTGGTCCCTAATTGTTCCACAAGAATAGACCAATTGCGACTTCAGAAAAGAGGCACCTACGTTGATCAAGTTCATGCATAGAGATTAGACCAGATTAGACTGTTCCTCGAGTATCGACATTCTTGACCGATATATCGAAGTGTTTGAAAATTATTTGTGAAATCCACGCGATTTCTTGTTTTTGCATCCTGTAAGTGTTTGATGCACTATGGTATAATATAATTGCTTTTGCGATTATAAGGTAAGTAATATTAAATCATTGATACGTTATTTGTATAATTTATGGACATCCGCTTGAATTTTGCTGAGCTGAGCAAAACTAGTAACAAAGAACATGATGAGAAAAAGAACGCGAAAGCTTTGTTCGTTGTATGCTTAGTTATTCACTTTCTGCTAATTAATGTCTGCTCGTCAAATTCATTATTGTATAAATTAATAAAGTTGAATATTCGAATAATTAAGAAAAATTGGATCCGTCTTTTGTAGTTTTCTAACATCATATTACATCAAATTACGTTTTGCGGATCGCATGGTGACTAGAAATTAAATTCACATGTAGATGATATATTTTATATTAATAATGTATTTTTTTTGTGAAATGGTAATTTATTTAATATTCGTTATTTCATTAATATTTATAATAATTTTTTCAGCAAAATGGCTAGAATAATGGATCCTCTGGGACTTTACCATCTTAGGAAGTCAGTTAAGGACCATATCTTACCTGGTAGAAGAAGTAGAACTATACAGCATGATCCATCTGCATTGGATAAAGCTTCCACGTCACATGTACGAGTGCCAGAATCGGGTACTGAATATGCTGAATCGTATATTAAAGAAGAAGAACGGATGCTTCTGCAGGTATTTAGCTTATACTATATAAAAGAAATATTAAAATCTTGTTATATTAATCCTTATTATCTTTGATTGTAAAAATTTAAGACACCAAATTGCATGGCATCTACTATGGAAGGAGAGACCAATTTGGACACTGTATCCATTGGAACTATACCTACAGTAAATGAAGTTTCAGATGAACAATTAAATAAAATTTATAAAACTTACAACTTTGCATACAGACCTAAGTCGAACTTGACTATAGTTAGTATGAAAGATCATATTGTGTCTATGATTGAAACAAATCCAGTTGTCATAATTCAAGGACCTACAGGATGTGGAAAGACCACACAAGTACCACAGTTCATCTTAGATTCGTGTTGCAAGAAAAAAGTACACTGCAATATAATCGGTATGATTTATAATTCTCTAAGAATTCTAAATACATCAATAGCAATGTCGCAAACTTAAACATTTTTATAGTTACTCAACCCAGACGAATTGCTGCTATGAGCATTGCTAAAAGGGTGGCTGAGGAGAGACAGTGGCCTCTTGGAAGTTTAGTCGGATTCAAAGTTGGGATGGTGAATAATACATCAACCGATACAAGGTTAACATATTGTACATCTGGAGTACTTCTTCAAAAACTTATAAATAACAAGAATATGCTGGATTATACCCACGTAATCTTAGACGAGGTTCACGAGCGGGATAAGGACATGGACTTCCTTCTTCTGGTTATTCGAAAATTGTTAAGGACAAATTCACGCACGGTTAAAGTTATTCTCATGTCAGCTACCTTCAATGTAACTAAATTTGCTGAATACTATTCGTCTCCTATTGGAAATAAATTGGTACCCGCACCAATAATCGACATAACTAAAAAGAATTATTACAATGTCAACATATATTACCTATGCCAGATGCAACAATTAGGAGCAGTATGTAATATTCGTTATCCTTATGTTATGTTTAATACAAATATGTATAATATTAATATTATTTTTTATTACATAGCTTCCAGCAATTTCAGAAGAGGATCCACAAGTAACATTAGAAATGATGAATTTTTGCATATCCCTTGTACTTATCCTCGATCAACTTGACAAAAATTCAGAAGATGCTGAACTGAAAGAAGACGGATCATACAACCGTCACGTAATTTTAATATTCTTGCCGGGAATTCACGAAATTGAAGAGATGCACAATATACTCATGTCCGAAAAACACGAACAATCAAAGTGGGATGTAGTTGTTTTACATTCTTCGATTACAAACGAGGAGCAGCAACGCATATTCGAAAAGCCTCCTACAGGATATCGCCGCATTATTTTGTCAACTAATATTGCTGAGAGTAGTATTACGGTGCCGGATGTGAAATATGGTGAGTGGGAGGCATTATATTACTTTACATTAAATTCACCCGTTCATTAACGCTATATAAGATCTGTTCTCTTACAGTGATTGATTTTTGCCTTACGAAGCAGCTCGTAACCGATCCAATAACTAACTTTCAGTGTTTAGAACTTGTGTGGGCAAGTAAAGCAAATTGTGATCAACGAGCTGGTCGTACTGGACGTGTTATGGATGGAAGAGTTTACAGAATAGTAACGAAAAGCTTTTTCGAAGTACTTATACATACGTTTTAAATATGCTGTTTGAAATATTAATATTATGAACTTTCATAAAATTTTCTTTTTTTTTTCGTTTAACTCATAGAATTGCTTACCGGAGGAAGGAGCGCCTGAAATGTTACGAGCCCCACTAGAACATTTAGTTCTCAATGCAAAATGTCTGGATATGGGTGAACCTAAAGCCATACTTGCACTTTCACTGGATCCACCTGATCTAAGTAACTTGGAAAGAACAGTGCTGATATTAAAAGAGGCTGGTGCCCTTTTACACAATAGTGATGATTCGCGACGTTTAGATGGCGACCTATCCGATTTGGGTAGAATAATGGCCTGTCTTCCCATGGACATTCATACTGCAAAATTAATAGCACTGGGACATGTCTTTAGCGTCTTACGCGATGCAATAATAATAGGTGCTAGCATGGCTGTAAAGAACATGTTTAGTAGCCCTTTCCAAGGGAAATTAGATGCATACAATGCTAAATTAGCCTGGGCACATAATACCAGCAGCGATTGCTTAGCTTTCTTAAATGTCTATAATGTGTGGACGAGACGTAAAGCCATGCGTCACATCACCAGCAACGCCGCAGAAAAAAGTTGGGCTCAACGTCAATTCATTCAGATAAGAGTATTGCGTGAGGTAGAAGCCTTGGTGCAGGATATAACTCTTCGCCTACAAAGAGTAGGAATCGTAGAAACTGTTGGTCTTAACAAAGTCGTTTGGAAAGATATTGACAGACATTTCATACTAAAAGTCGTAATCGCAGGAGCATTTTATCCGAATTATTTTGTTCGACGTATACCGATCGATGGCAGCAACGAATATGAAGCAATAAAAGTATTAGGTGGACTAGATCCTACGAATACTGTTTATTTTCAAGGTTGGCCGACTACACAGCCAGGAGCTTTGTATGCTAGAAGGATACTTGACGCTATGAAGCCATGCCTAACACAGTCGGAGGAATCCATGAAAATTTCTTTCGACGGTTCTTCTCGTATCTATGTCCAATTCGGCAAGGATCAGACTCCTGTCGATCAGGATGAACAAAGAACAGCGACAGTTCCAGGAAAAGTATGCCTTTCCGTATACAAGGCTATTAAGTTGAGACAACTTTTGCCGAACCTCTCAATACCAGTTTTGAATGAAAAATTGTCAAGTGAGAAAGCTGCTGCGTTGAATTTAAATGAACGATCCTACAATTCAATCATACAGAAGAATAAAGAACAAAAAGACCCGCCATACGTTCATGCAGTGAGACCAATTCTGCCTGGTTTTGATAACTCATACATCGCATTAAAAATCGTAAACGTATGTATAAAATCCTTGTATTATCTTGGAATCTATTATTTAGATAATTCGTTTCATTTAGATTGTGGATCCCGGTCATTTTTGGGCCCATGTGAAGGACAATGATTTATTCAATAACGTGAGAGAAATAGAAGACTATATTAATTCTCATGAAGGAGACTTAAAACCATTTTTAACAAATCCGGAAATCGGGTCTCTTGTGATCGCGCCTTACGGAGATCCCAGCGACATGAAAAACTACAGGGCTATTGTTAAAAGTTACTCAATGAAGGCTCGAGATCTAATAGCGGAAATCTTATTCGTCGATTATGGTGATACAGTCCATATGCGCTGGACTGATTTAAGACATCTGGAGAACTGGAATGGTATTGACGCTGTTCCAGCTCTAGCATTTGAATGTGTTTTGTGCAATATCTGTCCGTCGGCTCAGCACAATTACAGTGACGAAGAATGGTCTAGAGAAGCGCGTAGTGAATTTTGCCGGCTCATCACCGGCAATTATCAGCTCTACGGGAAAATATATTCAGTAGTGAATAGCATCGTGTCGCTGGAATTGATCTGCGTTGATACCAAAATGACCGCAACTAGTGTCAATCTATTTTTGATTGAAAATAACTATGCAACGCACAAAGAGGAGAATTATTTATCACGTGCAAACCATGAACTTCGTGAGAAATATACTGAGATGACAACGGAACAGCAGCGTTATTATGAAAGATTACAGTATAGTCAAAGTTACACACCGAATTACTATCCTGAACCGCCAAGCGTCGCAGATTGTCACAGTACGGTGAATCTAAGGGGTCCATTTTCTCCTTTGGAAATGGAACTTATTCACCTACCATACATAGGTAGAAGTAAGAGAGCCAAAATTGATTGGAGCTCCGTAAACTCTGTGCTATTAGATACAAATCCTGAAAATCCACAAGAACGGCTCTTAGTAGCAGGAACAGTCAGTCAATCTGCGAATGGTGATCGACTGATCTTGAGAAATACCACACTCTTGCCTTCTATTCCTGGATTGACTGCGTTGATCGCATTACTTTTCGCCCCTCAGATGGAATTACGACGTAATTACTCAGGAACTCATTACACAGGAGCATTGTGCGGACTAGGATATGATCATCGTAGAAAATCCAGTCTCTTCCCTGAACATGATATGCAAATAATTTTTGATGTTGAGATCTCATTGGATGACTTGCAAGACGTAAGTAAAATATTAAGTATTATGCGTACTGATAATATAGGGATTGAGAAAATGCATTTCTATATGTTGCTTGGTGTACGGATTCTTAGATTAATATACTACGTCACTGGATGAACATGGGAATACATGTGAATAAAGACTGTACTGATTGCGTCAACATGGATGAAATGGCAGTGTGCCAAAACAAAATAAAACGCTCCTTCGAAAAATTAATAGAAAAAACAAGAAAACCTCTCAACCCAGACCTTGACTGTAGAATGGAGTGTCTATTTGGAAAATGGAGCTTATATGACGACAGTGAACTTCTCCAACCAGGCAATTTGAACATGACGAGAAACAATATTTACAATCTACATTGTGCCTTGGAATTGTTGCAACAAGATGACAAAAAAGAACAGATGTTGATCCATCTAGCAACTCTGCGAAGTCTCGCATCAAAGTAAGTGAAACTATTAGATTAATTTGATATATAAAATTATCTCATGTTATTATCATGATTGACATTTAACAGGGATGTACGTGAAGTTAAAGAAGAGATTCTTTGCAAATTATGTAGCAAACAAATGTATGGCGTTATTCAGCTTCGTAATCATCTGTTCTCTGCTGAACACAGACAACAAGAAGAAAATATGGGTATCTTCAATTATTGAATGATTTCTTTTCAATAAAGTAAATTATTATGATTGAATAATAGACCACAAATCTACATTTTCTAACGAAGTACCAAAGAGTTTGATCTATGACATTTTATCCTAAGATAAAGTATTTTTTTTATTAATCTGAATAATAGAATAATGGGGGAAAGAACAATTCCTTCTTCTTTTTTGTTTACAAAACGTTAACATAAGTAACAGAATTTATTTGTTGTTTCGTTTATATTATAAGTGTAATTTGTTATAATATTGAAAGTATTATGTATTTTTCTTGTTTCATACTAGTTAACCAAACATATGTAACTTGATTTTGAGGTTCTTGAATTATGTAATAAAATATGTTACAAGCACATTTGTGTACATGTGGAACTAATTTTCAGGCCTGCCTGTTCTGAAGTTTGTGAAAAAATTAAAATTTTGTTATGATAAATGCACTAATTTTATTCAATACTAATACATCATATTTTGCAATTACTGAACTGTTGTTAAATTAGAGATACAAAATTACCATGTTTCATTTGAAGTTATAAGCAATTGGCATTACTTTTAACAAGATATGCTATATATATTTATATATACAATTAATATAATATACTATTTCCACAATTAATTTGAATATATATCAGATACATAAAACCACACCAGTCTTTAAACGTATTGAACTTTAGCATGGCATACAATTGCAGTAACCACATTCACTTCAAATACGTTAGACCTCGCGCTGAAGATACCGTGCACCAGGTTGTGTGTATAATAACTGACCTGGGACATTACCACTAGCAGCGCCGACGTATGTTCCTGGAGGCTGCGGCGGGTATGGTCCAGGTGGTGGCTGAGGAGCTCTCACCGGATATCCAGAAGTAATACCGCCAGTCTTTGCGCCCTGTAAACATAATTATTATAAATTATAATAAATAGTTACGTATGAATTTATTTTATATAGTGATTTTGTTTTTCCTTTCTAATTACCTGGGGAGGTTGTTGAATAGGGATTGCACCACCATGAACAGTAACGTGGCTACTCGGGCGCAGATAAAATTTATCTTCTGCATAAGCACCTTTCTGTTCCAAAGGATGCAGACTGGTAACATATGCTATATAAAAATATATAGAACAATAATTTTCATAATTACTGATTTAGTGTTAATATTATAGTTTTATTTAGTGAAACCGATAACTCACCGGCTTGATGAGTTGGTAACGTAGTCCTGTTACCCGATAAATATACTGGTTTACCAGGCTCAGGTTCTCTTGATGGCTGGGACGTAGGTACGGTGTATCTGTAGACGCTTGGACCGGCAGGTGCCGAGTAGAAACGGGAATCTGGATACTGATTGTTTTCTGCGAAATAGCATCAATTAAGTATTTAAAGAAGTGGAGGTACAGACTGTCCTAGTACACTTAATAAAATCTAATATGGTTATTGTTAACGGACTTCAATCTGTACTTGTTTGGTTATAATTATCAAATCGTTCAGACTCTGCTATCTGTAGGAATAAATGATATTAGTATTATTCTTCATATATCGCAATTCTGTTTAATGCCATTATTCAATTGGCAATTTGTTTCAGGCTTGTGCAATTCTTGTATATTGAATTAACCTGAAACGTTACGCTGCTCTTCGAATTCGGTTAACGAGGTGATGAAAAATGTTAAAGAACGATAATCCACTTACTATTCCAGAGGACGGCTCGGGAATCGCCAGACCTCCTGGCAGCCTCCTCCGATTCTGTAAAAATACAACCATCTGCCCTCAGTTTCCCTATTTCCTACCTCTACCCAGATTAATCGTCACCACGTTTCAAGGCACAAACGTGTGTGTGAGCCATCTCTATTTACACAATCTTATATGAAATGCCAAATACTACTTTGTGGTTCAATATATTTCAATAAACTTACTTGCTGGAGGTGGATTATAACTTGGGATGGATGGTGGAGGTTTGTAACCATACCCTGCATGATATGGTGAAGCTGTTGGTGGAGGTGATGGACTATGTGTCCTCTTTAATGGGCCCTACAAACAACAAACAATATTATATTCATAATATAGACAAATACTGTTAACTAGGGTAAGCAATAGGGATATAGTTACACTAGGGAGTAAGGTGTGCGTTGGTGTAGCAGCAGCCACCTTATAAAGGGGACTACGTGTTGGCAGAGGCAGAAACAACTGTGGATGCACAACATTTGCACAAGTACCAGGATATCCTCCAACAGCTGATAACACATCAGGGCAAACACTACACAATAAAAATTGCAAATTTAAAATAAATTAGAAATGTTTAAACTGGGATATTTTTGAATAATCAACCTTGATTCTTTAATCTGGCGCCTTCTATTGTCATCTTCATTAAGAACTTTTTTGAGTTGTAAAAATAATTGATGTTTCTCATCTTTCAACTGCGACAATTCATTTTCCAAATTAGAAATTTGTTCCCGAGTTTCTCCTAGAGTCATAACATCTTGCTTTTGTTGCCTTTCTCTTTCTTTACGTTGGCGTTCTTCTTCAGCATCTGCTTCTTGTTCTGAAGAAAAGATGAATGAATATACATGAGCATTTAATAAAGTACATGTAATATCCTTTATATCATTGAAAATTTCACCCTGTTTCTTTCGCTGACGTTCTCTTGTTATATGCGTTTTAAGGGCCTGCCACATTTGCTCACTGCGTTGTGGAGGCCCAACTATTACAGCAGGCATTTTGTTAGCGTGTGTACTAGGTTCTTCCTTAGAATTAAGAATATTACGACGTTTCTGTTCGCTCGTAATGTTTGTTGTTTTGGAGCGTGAGCTCCTCTAACAAATTCCCAATAAAATGTACCAAATTAACAGCCTTATATATCAAGCACGCCTATTTCTAAGGAAAATAAAATTTAATTTATGCGTTGAAACACTACTATGATAAAAAGTAATTGAATGATTTATATATGAATATATGGTATGTTATTCTTTTAGAATATTATACCAGATATTTTATTAACAATTTAGTAGGTTAACCATACTGTTGACTTTTCTTCTGTAATGTTTCGCCCAGAGATAAGTAGTGAGATGCACAACGCTACAGTTTTAGGCTGATTTCCTACTCATCCATGGGTTAGTTTCCACGGTGCAGAGTTTACACAAAGTTTAGAGGCCTGATTGGTCAATTCCATTCAATTCCTATAAGTGATTGGTTAATTCTGTTAAAACTATGCACGGTGGAAACTAAGCCTTTCTTTGGTATGAAATCTGCTAATGTAAGCCTGAAACAGGCTGAAATCCCCAGATAACGAAGAATACTTCAAATTCAAAGAATAGGGAAATAGGTAAGATTCAGAGCTGCTTAAGTAATGAGGAAATTGAAATCACGGCTCCTTATAATGCATTGAATTTTAAATTGTTATAAATTACAAATACGTGATCTTATGACTTCAGTGAAGTTAGCCGGACAGCTTTAACTTTTTAACTTTTTATCATACCTAATCGATTGGTTATCGTTTGGTGGTCATTGGTGGCCTAATTAAAACATTTGGTGGTCAGTCATTCTTTTATAATCAAGTAATGAAAATTTGACCGTGAAGTTAGCCGAAAAATTTTTTTTTCAACGAATTAAGTTTTCCAGGTGCTCAATCGATGCGTAATCATTTGATGGTAACTAGCTAGACTGCATCGTTTTTTTAATTTTGTAGGAAATCTATCGACCACCAAACGTTTTAATTATGATATTCATTACCACCAAATGATTACGCATCGATTGAGCACCTGGAAAATTTAATTAGTTGAAAAAAAAATTATTCGGCCAACTTCACGCTCAAATTTTCATTACTTGATTATAAAAAAATGACTGACCACCAAATGTTTTAATTAGGCCACCAATGACCACCAAACGACCACGAATCGATTAGGTATGATAAAAAGTTAAAAAGTTAAAGTTGTTCGGCTAACTTCACTGAAGTTACCATCTGTAACGTATTTTCTCAACTCGACACCTATAGAGAAAATCGGAGAGCTAACCTACGTCACCTTCGGCTATCCATCGTCCGTCCATGCATCCGCATGACAGGCGGGCGCAAGCCAATTATTTTTTCACCGAAAACTGACCGGAACTGACAAGCCGGTATGACCTGGGAACGAGTGAGGTGGAACAGTCTCGACTCTACCAAAACGAGAGTTCTGACAGAACCTAGCAGAATAGACGATAGCTTAACGGTTGTTGGTGACTTTTGCGGGCGCGTAGAATCAACAAACACAACTTAATAGTGTCGGAAACAGAGAGCAAATAATCGAGAACGAATCAGAGCTGTAAATTCGGAATCCCTCTACCAATTAATAAATTGGGAATACTCATCGGAGCTGATTCAGCTGATCCGTGAAGGCCAAAAACTGCATCCAGGGGATACTCAGGTGGGCACTGCATTACAGCACAGAATTGCATCTCCGAAACAGGCGCATATAGTAGAGCAACGTGAGAACCACACAAGCGAAAACTTTCTACTCGTATTGGAAGCACAGCTAGAAAAACTATTAACTTTAAATTAAAACTATTTATAGGTGGAGTCATTTTGTAACCGTGAGTCGAAAAATCATGTTACACATCTTATACATAATATCGCTTTTAGAGGTCACTATGCATTACCTTATCATTATGTGGTACGTACTTGATACCGCATTGCCCCAAAATGGACTCTTGACCAAATTAAAGCGCACTAGAATAGGTTCGTTGAAACTTGTCAGAAAGTGGTTAGGTTAGGTTAGAATAAACCATCGGGCAAACTATAAGGTGTATTAATAAAAATGTACTGCAATGCGAAGAGAAAGAATACAAAAATAATAGTAAAACTACATGATTTTTTGCCGTCCGTAACACATCTTAGTTAAAAGTGCGTAAAAAAATGTTTGGTCTTTCTTTATCACGATTAGACTGCTTTTAAGGCTACAGAAATACACGTAAATGGATAAAAATAGATTGTTTCATTAATATTGATGGATTTGGCGTGCGTACTCCGGTGAATTACAATCGTATGCTACTAAGTTTACGATTGAAGCAATGACGGGAATGATGTTTAAATATAAACATGTTAAAATTGGTCACGTGTAACTTCGGCAATGACCTGTAGGCTCAATCGGAGGTCAACAGTACATTTACAGCATAAGTCATGATTGAGCAATATTGGCAGCGATATAGAATTTTTGTATAACAATCATTACTATCATGGTTTTAGGTAACTATAGACACATTCGCGCTTTCGCGCGCGATTGTAGATCAATTTGCGCTGCAGCCCTTTGAGTACAATTTTATTATCCCACTGTAAAATTATATTACAAAATTACATAATCATAATCTCGGGCAACTAATTTATCCATCAAACTTCGAATGTAATATATTCCAAATTCCGTATGCTAACTTTGACACTTCGCACTCAACACTCTGAAATGATCAAAATAAAGTTCCAAAAGGTTATCCTTTCCTCGTTAAGCACAGATAACGTACATTATCCAAAGGATCATTTAATTACTTTATTAAAATTTATTAGTAGGAGATTAGTTTTCGTAAATCCAGTAAAAATGGGACACATATATTTTCCACAAAACTCTTATATTCTCTTGTATATCATCTGCCTTATTTAATTCACTGAAACTACTTTACCATTTTCATTCAATAATATAACCTTTTATATTTGTCAAATCGTCCACTTTTTATTTATTAAGTCATCATCACAATCGCAACCGCGATCTTCATAACCCTGATCTGTCAAACCGATGCCATGAACTGCGTTCTCTCCGAAATAGAAACATCAAGTTGAACTTGGCGACTCACTGTTGACAACACCGGCAGCCAATGAGCACTTCGGAAAAGCGACAACAATGCTACAATTGAAACTTCGATAAAAACCTGACATGGTCTTTTTAGAAGAGGGTTTTAGGTAATTTTTGTAAACTGGATCTTACTCGTTCATTAGCATGTTTTTCAATTTTTTTTCTTTCAATTGTTTTTATAACCTAATATAATCTGTAATTTCTTCTTAGATCACCATTAGTTCTCGTGACTGATTTATATGTCTTTGATCTATGGGAAACGGGAGTTCAGTGCACGCGCTTACCTATAGTCCAGATTCGTCAACACTGATCATGAATTCAACCAAAAAAGCGAAAAATGGAACCCATATAAATCTTAATGGAAAAGTAACAAATTTCGAGCATGCCGATGCATGTAAAACTAAAAATTTGAACGAAGTCGTGAGTTCTTCGGAATCCACCACATTAGTCGCAATCAAAAAGTCGGAGGACTCGTGTATCAGAAGAATGCAGAGTTTTGATAAGAACATAATAGTAGAAATGAAATCGGGAAATTTAAAAAATATTTCTCACAGTGAGTATTTCTCAAAACTCAATGATTCGTAATACAACCAAAATATACAATTTCTAAATACTATTTCACATTAAATTTTTTGTTTTTTACAAAATCAAAATCACTGCATTTATTTTCAGAAATATGTCAAAGTCATAATAGGAAACTGCTTAACGATATTTTTGAAACTGTTGCCAATCTCGAATCAAGTTTGAGTATTTCCCGAAATTTGGAATTCGAGCATTGCATTAAATATTCCACGTTGATATCGAAAAATGTGAAATTGCATCTTGATTTGCAAAATGCGTTTAAGCGTAATAAAACTATGATCAGTAAGTTTTAAAAAATTAAACAAACAATTAGACAATCAGTTTTCCATTATTTATGATATCCAAAATTACGATAATTTTTACAGATCTATTTCGGCAAAACGTTGGATTTGGAACAACGGCCCGGCTGCCACGTTCACTGAAAAGAGAAATCCAGCGAACGTGGCATGAAAAGTAATAAAAAAAAAATGATTTCGTATGATTTATTAAAAATTTTCAGTACGATTATACGTAACGCATTATTATTAGTAATAGACACCATGTCCAATTAGGTACGATGCCTTGTTAAAGGAAAATTCACAATTGAAAAAAGCAGCAGAGTCAATGAAACTCCTAACGAAGGAGAAGGATAGTCAGGTTCGTTCCAAAAATTAATATTCTGTAAACTATTAATATACAACTATTACATTAATCAGATAGACACGCTCGAAGAGAGGCTTCTAAACATGGCCGACAGCCTCCTCGAACGAGAAGAAGCAATAAGGAATATTTGTATTAAATATTTATCACTAAAAAATCGCAAAGACGAACAAGAGATATTACTTCGAGGAACCATAGTGACTTTACAAGTGAGTTTCATATACCGGGTGTCTATGATATCGAGAAGTGAAGAAAAAGTTTCAATCGAACGCGAAGAAATAATTTTAAACAAAACTTTCCGTGTTAAAAAAAATATTTCTCACCGGTTTCAGGATACGTTACAAAAGATGCAAAACAAAAATCAAAAACGCCATTAAATCGTTCATTACACATAAAAGTGGTTGACCGCCGCGAAACAATTCTGTACCGTAAATATTTGATCACCACTGTGATTTTTAATGAATATATTTTCATCTATTCAAAAGTATTTTTTTTTTATAACACAGTCGTAATTTTACACCCTATTTCTCCTACGCGTAGATACATTTTATGGAGTTATCTGGTCTAACAGAAGACAGGAAGGAAACGAAACGTAGAAAATTATGTCAGTAAATGATAATGCAATTATTGGATTGCGTCTAATTGGATTATGATTTTCTCAGTTGTGCAAGTGCTTCTCTATATGAACATCAGGGTGGTCAGCTGAGCGGCCAGTTAGTGCTCGGGCACAGCGTCAAAGTGTACTGCCATTTTTTCCCACTGTAAAATTTCTTACGTAAGTTTACAGTTTTATTTCATAATACCTAAATCTCGTGAAATTGTTCGAGGAACGACATAACATAATTTTTCAAATTTGATTTCAATTCGAAATCAGTAATTAACGAGTTACCATTACATCCTTCAGATGGAGCTAACAAATTTCGAAGATTCAAACGAAGCTTGGAATATTTTTTGGAAAATATTTAAAAAAGATTTTCTCAGTTACGATTCCATTGTTTTCAATAATGTCACGAAAACTTTTGCAAACGACGATTTTTTTGGTTAAAGTCCAACTAAACTTGTAATTGCCACCGGAATATTTATAACGTGTCTTGCTGATTTTCGAATATTCAATTTTAAGGTGCATTCGTGGTTTTAATTTTTGAAAAAAAAATTCACAAAATTTACATGATAATGTAGTTATACTGTAGTCCCACTCCTCTTCTCTCCCACGAGATAACGTTGTAATACTGACATTATTTTTTGCAGAACTTTCCCAAAAATTCTTTCGATTTTCGATATAAAATAGGAAAAATGACAGTAACGATATTTAATTTGACCTGCTTCTGTTTATTGGCACCGATAGTCACCACAGTCCTAACGCTTTTATACGCTTATCGAAACCTAGTAAAGATAATTCTTAGTGTTAAATACAAGGATAAATTTGTGGGACTCCTAGATGGTACAGACTGCGTGTGGGCGCTCGAGGAGCCGACCTCTTTATCCGTAGTGAATATCCTGGCAATTTTGGAAGAGGATACTCAAATGAAAATTAAAAACAACAATGATATATTAGAGAATTTTCGTATGCTGGCAAAAAGCAGATTGCTGACGACGAAATTTGAAAAACTTCAGTATCGAAGAAAAAAACAATACGGTTACTTTTTCTGGGTGAAATCAGATCCTGAAACCAATCTTGAGAATAGGATCAAGTGGCTCCAGGACGAGCATATAGAATGCGATGGATCTTGCGACAATATTAATGGCCATTACTTAAGAGGACTTCTCGCTAAAATATGCAATGATCCCCTGCCAGACGACCACGAGGCATCCTGGGAAATTCTCATCGGCAGGACGTGTACCAAAGCGACTTCAGGAAGTGTTCGTCGTATGGAGGAAGGCCGGATATTACGTAACGATATTCATTCCAGTGATAAGATAAGGACGCCTATCCTTTTTCGAGTTCATCATTCTCTAGGAGACGGCGTCGCGTTACTGAGGTTGCTCATGGAAGCCATAGCTGATCCTGAGAATATCTTGACCATACAGAGCGAGGAATCATGGAATGATAGTTTTGATTTTGATCGGCAAGAAAGTCATTGTCAAGACATAAAAATTCCTGTTCCTGTCAAAACCGAAAACGGAACTTGGAATTCTTACAACGTAGATATTAGTTCGGATTTTAAGAAAGAAGTGACTAGTAAACTCGTTACATCGTATGAAGATTTTTTATCACGTAGAAAGGATATTCTCAATGCAACAATGCCATTCACGTCGAGTATTGCAATTCGAATTACCGGAAGATCGATACAAAATTATATTTATTCTTATCTGAAATTTTTTAATCACATAAGCGTCCACGATCTCTTGGCTTACGTAATTAAATTAACGAACGACCAATGGAGAAGATTGACAGGGTGGAAGGACAGAATTTTTGGAAACATCAGCTATTTTACTGAAATCATGATGATTCTAATAGAAGCACCTTTTTGTCTCGTGGATCAAGCCCTGCGAAGTATGGATAACAGGTATTGATTAATTAGCGACGGATGAAACTAATTAATAGACCTAGTTAACGGTTCGTTATTTATTAATGAATTAATTAACTTTTTTTATTAAAACAACTTTCCTGATTATCACGTCGACCGTACGCTGGTTATAGTCGCGTCGAAACTCATTAACTGATATAATTATTTAATAATTCATGTTATTTTAGCGCGATACACGGTCCAAAACTCACCGGTGAGAAAATCATTTCGTGCTGGATAGAAAGCGATTTTGAAAATAAAAACGAAGAGACACTCTTGCTTAAAATACGAAGCATAAAAAATGCAATTGGTGCCAGATTTGGAGATGTTCTATTGGCAGCCCTGTCTTCCAGCTTACATAAATATTTTATACAGGTAATACTGTCTTCAGAATTATATCTTCATACAATAACAGAATTGTCTATTTATCTGTTTTTCAATTTTTAGGTTAACGAGAGCATTCCAAAAACTGTCACGGTTATATTACCAGCACGGATGTCATCAATGAAAAAGGATTTGTGCCTGGAGAATGGATTTTCCGTGGGTTTACTTCCACTTTGTGTCCGCCAAGTAAACGGCGTTTGCATTGACGCGCCAAATGGAAATTTCCAAAGTTTTCAAAGACTTTTGGACGTGTCGAGATGCTCTGAAAAATTACGTAGGGATCGGGATTATCGAATTAATTATTGGGTAATGACGTGGCTGTCTGCGGCATTACCGGAAGTCTTTCTGAAACCGATACTCGAAAGTCATAGTACTCTGATCTTCAGTAATCTTCCTGGACCCGAGGAAGTTCAAATTTTGGGTCATGTATTGAAGAGCATAGCTTTTTGGATGCCGCACAGGTATATTATATTTTTATAATGAAATCCTGTGTTATTTTATTATAAACTTATTCTGGATTCACGTGATTCTTATCTGTTTTAGAGGCTCGACTGGGATCGGTTGTTCCGTATTGAGTTATAACGGAAATCTACATCTGTCATTGATTGCTGATAAGGCAGTGATCAGTAGCGAAAAATTGCTGAGTGATATTTTGGAAAATACCGTTCGCGAAATCGAAAGATTGTATGATACTATAATATTGACTTGTTTTTCAAGAAAATTGCATAGGCGGATGGCAGCACCCATGTGAAGAGGTATTATTATTATTATGCTAAGCTGTGTATATATATATATATATAATACATTTTTAAATGCATAAACTAATAGAGGCAATGACATTATTATATGATTACAGGTACCGGAGTGCTGCTTCTTGTAATTTCAAAAAGTTAAGCAAGAATTTGAAATTTGGATAATTTACGTGGTGTTACAAAAATCTGGATATATTACTAAAGAACTACTATCAATCATTGCATATCTTGTACATACATATATTTATATAAAAATTTATATACATACCTGAGTTACCGAAATTCGCAATTACGAATAAGTGGGTAGAATTATTGAACTGTACATCTTGTTAAATTGATGATTTTGAGTATACATGAAATCGCTTTTAATTATTTGTTGAAAGCTCTTTCTTTAATTATTGACAATATTAATTATTGATATTCCCTTACACGTCAACGATTACTTCTAAAAAAAAAAAGCGGCCAAAAGACTATATCGAAAAGAGCATCAAAAAATGAAAAATTATTTCTCCGACGTGCTTTGATCTTCGGTGGACTGCGGGAATTGTTTGTCTTGGGAAATGGATTCGAGATATTCTTGGGATGCGAATTTTTTGGCAATTCTTTGGAATTTCGACGTTTCACAGGTGAAATATTGTCGCTACTGTAATCCGAGAGATATTCTGGGTCATCAGTACTCGAATGGACGAAACCATTAGTTTTGGAAAATCTATTTTCAGATAGGAGGAGAAACAGAATCCTTTTATCACCTATTCCAACTACGAATTGCATAATAAAATTGAATGAGATTTAGAAGGAATTTTTTTAAGTGGTAAACAAGATAGATAACTTTTCACTAAGCGAAACGTACTTTGGCACTTTTGAGACGTACGATGTCATTTCCTGAGAACTTCGAGAATCGCTTGAAGGATCTCGCATTTTTCTCATGGGAGTTCGAAAGTTTTGATCGCTGCAAGCGCGGCAGGGTCGTTTCAATTCGTAATTTCGATAAACAATCATGGCCGATCGTTCGCCAGTATTGCCAACTGTGGCTGGGGATTCATCAGTGGAAGTTATTCCGCGATCGATTTCCGGTTCATCAGTATATTCCCCTTCAGAAATTATATCTTTTGCTAACTTAGACCTAGTCAATATATATATATTTTTTATTTATATATTTAATTTCGCCAAAATGAAATATCAATATCCCTTACTTGGATATTTGACGCAAAGCTTTGCAGTCAGTCTCGCCCTTTGACGATGTCCCCACCTCGATTTTCTCAACAACTTTCTTGAATGTACTTCCCTTTCCCTCGCATTTGCCAAAACTGAAATAAAATGGTAGGAAGTTGCAAATCTTTTTATTATTAGATCTATTAAAATATTCTGTATGTTGTTTTTTAGATTTGTCTTACTTTCCTGATTTAATTCGAACCATTGATTGTTTCGAATTTGGACCATTTTTAAATTTACTTTTTAACGAATATCGGGGAAACTGTTAAAATAAAATTTCATTTGAATCAGGGCGATCAACTGTTACACATTCAATTTTACTCTTAACAAAAACGTTCCTCGTAGGCGGATATATGCGCTCACAGTAAAAGTGCTTATTACTACTGGCTGAATTTAGACCACACTAATAATAAGTGCTTTTTCGTTACTCCGTTTCCCACTCAAAGTGTTAATAGTCCAAATTAGAATTACGCACTGCACTGTTTCTTTTCGAAAATTCCATCCTTGCGACCTTTTTTGGCTGGGATACTTCCTCCTTTGCATTGTTCGATTTGTTTTTTCGTGCAGAATTAGGTACTGGGATACGACTGATTGTATTTTTCATGAACGCTTTCTACGATAAAAAATACATTTTTCAAATCCCAGATCAAATGTTATTTCCACTATTGGTATTTACCCATTGGTGATTACCTTTTCGAAATTTGGTGATGTATTATTATCCGTAACCTCGCTGTCATCCTGCTGAAGAGGATTATCAATAATTTCAATCTCCTCTATACCGTGTGCAAAACTATTTTCCACGGGAGCAGAAACATTTTTCGACATTTTTTTTTGTATTTCCGGCATCCACTTCTTCCGAGGTACTTGATTGTTGGTTACTGTAGTACAATGATATTGCATTTCTCCGTTAGTCGCATAAGAATTTTCAAACTTTGACTGCCTCGCAGAAACATTACGATCGTATGTTTTCGATTCACTCGGCTTATTTGAATCCGAACATCTTTCGACCGGAGAAATGACAGAATTTCGGTTTTCAAAATTTGAGTCAAGTGTACATGCCATTTTCTCACTCATACTTTCCACATCATTTGGATGTCTGCTGTATTGCATTTTAAATATATTATACATATTACGATTTACAGTAACCATTTTTTAAAAGTCTAATCAAAACTCACTGCTTGATTTTTGAGGATTTCCGAGAATTCTCATGTAGCTTCAGTCGGCTCCAAAGACTCAAAATCGTTTTAATTCCCCGATTTGATTTCCGACTCTTTTGCTTACGTTGTGAATAACGAGGATGAACAGAATCACAAGGATCCGTTTGATATATGGATTGCGAAGCCACGATCTTTGTGGCGTCACGCCGCCATTTTCTCACGCTACCTCGCGACTTCAAAATGGGCACTAAGAGATAAATTAATTTCAGCTGAAGTCGTTTCCAGGTTCCCTTTGAATTCGCCAGTATTGCGGAATCTAGTTTAAACTCAAGCAAATACTTTAACGTTTCTACATTTTGTTGCAATCTCACGATTCTAGTTACTTTTCCATTTTTTTCTCTTCCGGCGATCAGTTTTGTCGCTATCAGGAAGTATAGGTATTTTTACTCGTAAAAGAACTCTATGACATGCATCTTCAATACATCGACCGTATTGCTGTTGCTTTATTATTGCTGACTTGTTTGTCGATAACATACATGAATTGGCTGTTTCGTCACTAACGTCAGTCAATTTAATGACAGGTAATACGAGCAAAACAGGCGTTGTTGATAGGCGTACCAACTTTCTTGAAGAAAAGTTCACGAATGTACCTGGAATGAGTTATTTTAGTAATACAAAGATAAAGAAGTGCAGTCACGACCTACAGAACGAAATTTTATTCAATCTTCAAAATTTATTTTTAAGATAAATATTTCTTAGTGTCAGTTTTGCTTTTCCTTAATGCATTTTTTAAACTTAACGATCGCACGTAATAGTTCTCTATTAATTACTGGATTAATATTATGAATGCTAAACTCCAAATTGTAATCCAGTCTTAAAGTTCTAAGCCCTCAAAATGAATTATATCTCATTGATTTTCCTATGTATTTTTGTTAAAAACTTATCGTAAATGCGGTCTGTGCAATAACAATATGCGAAATACGAATGTCGAAATCTTCTCATAGGCCAGAAACATTAAAGCAGCCGTAAGTACAGTTTGCAGAAGTTTGGCCTCCATCCCTTTGTATAGGCCGCCGAGTCCTTGTTTCCTGGACAGAGAGTAAAAAAAAGTAGTCCTCAAAATTTTCATTAATCAAGTACTGTCGTACAAAGAAAGCTTTGACAAATATCTTACTTTATAATAAAAAATAGTAATTGCAAAGCGCCAGCTTTTGGAGAGAGTTCAGGATACTTATGGCCATGCTGAAATAGAAACAGATCACATAAAAAAAAAGTTAGTAATAAAATATTGCAAAATTATGATTAAATTATCACAAACGATAACACGTATGACAAGCTACAAAAACAATACACAAATTACCCTCTGCTTTGTCTGTACCAATTGCAATGGATAAGTGATGACAGTTGCAATGGTTTTTGCAATTGCACCTATTGCAAAAAATACCATAATCGGTGGTTGTGATCCGGCCCAAGATGCGCTCACGCGCCTCTTAATGCTCTCGTAAGTCATGAATTGTATAGCTGGATTAATGACTAGCATCAAACTGGGCAAAGTCCCAGCCCAGAGACTTTGTAATCCCTCAGTTTTCCAAATATGAAGAAGACCATCTGAGCCATTAAAAAAGTAAAAAGTAGAATCATATACGTATATCAAATACATAATCTACCTAATGATATGAAAATAGTCTTAAAATATACGTTGAAATTAATAATATTGGTATGTACCATAATATAAAATATTCAAAGAGTATTTAGCAAATGTTTGCGCATCAGTACGTAAGAATCGCACGTGAGATCAATATTTCATGTCAATGATAAATCAGTACCACTAAGAGATTGCTAATGAATGAGTAAATGTAATGATAATAACTCTACGTCGGTTTAAGGCTCAATTTAAAAACTCATTAAAATAAAAAGGCACTAAGCACGTAGTTTTACCATATGGATAAATATTTTTTTTAAAAAGCATTTTATCCCAAAATTCAACCAAAAAGCAATACCGAGTACAGGTAACATATTAAAAATGAATTAATAATCAATATCACAAATCTTAATAATAAACGAATACTTGTACTAACCATATAAAGTGTTGTAGTTGTTATTATTCTGTTCTCCACTGGTACCAATGCCTTTCATCTTCAGTCTCGTATTCACCACCCATAATGGTGTCGTGGTCAAAACATTAATTACACCTAAAATTAAAAGATTATCAGTGAATAGTGGTAACACCTATCACAGTATGACTGCAAGTATGGAATTATCTCGGTACAAGCGTAATCATTAGTCGCAAGTGTCAAGCAACGATAAATACTATGTACCTGCGATTGAAGCAACGAGCAAATCATTGCCGGCCGATTGTCGTCTTGAGCTTCTTAATAATTTCAAGCCGTGGAACGTATAGAAGTACACGAAGTTGCTGGCGCACAGACTTTGTAACACTGGCACCATACCCCTGTATAGAGTGTGACTACGAGGATGAAAAGAAAAGAAAAATAAATTTGCATGTTTTCCTTGATATTTAAGTTGCCTATTTACATAAATCGAATAGGTGCCAACAAGGTGAAAACTATATTGACCAAGACAACATATATGCGTTCCTTACTTCATATGTAAACGGAGGGTTAGAGTATACATATATGTACATATGTAAATTTGGACGATAAATTCCATAGGGACTGAACTGTCCATTGATCATTGAATAAGCATTTCTCCTTTATATTTCTAATGTTTGTAATGGTTTCACGAAGGATTTAAAATTATTATTTATACAATTAATGCTGCAACGAGAAACTTGAATATTGAGTATGTGTACGTGATTACGAAATAATTCTCTATGTGTATAAGTAATTGCCACATATTTCGTATATATCTTTACTTGAAATTCTTGAAGATTTGAATATTATTCAATCAGAAAAACTGACGTAACAGTTTCGAAATAATTAAATGCCACTGGTGGCAGAAAGTTGTTCACCATATTTTGTGTAACGAAGCATATTGTATCGTTATATTAAAATTCTTGCGCGTCATTTCATTATTACTTTCCCGGAAGAAGCAAATGCTAAATGTCAAATGTTTCGATTGTCTTTTATATTAACATTGAATAAAAGTGCCCAAACATACAATCCTTCCTTTGAAACCAGCTCGCGAATAGTGGCTAATGTGTTCTTCGATTCGCGATCTTCCTCCACTTAAAACAGAAGAATACAATTATTAATTAAAGTCTAACATAGGCAAATTGTTGATACTGATAACAAGTTTGTGGATACTGTAATATCATGATATTATTTTAAATCAGCAGCGTATTAGCATGTGACGGGCGATGAGGTGATAAATAAAAACTAATGTAAATATAAATAAAGGCATTGATGAAGCATGATAAATTGATAGCAAGGATACCGTATGCGTCGACATTTGCCAATTTTTCATAGTACAAGTCGTTAATAAGTACCTATATAGGTAAGATTATAAGCAATATTAGATTTGGCAAAGTAGTGCAATTGGCTGTTATTTACGAGTCGGAAATGAATCTGCAGAAAATCAAATTGAAAATGGGGTTGGCAAAAACTAGTTAGAACGAGTAATTCGACAGTGAACTGATGGAAAATAAATGAAAACATGGCGCAATGTGTTCGATATAGAAAATGTAATGAACACGATCATCGAGACGGAAATACGTTAACGATGATTTTTTTTTTAAACAATTCTATTTCCGAAATTAGTTACTACAAAGGATACATATTTGTACTTTCGTGGTAATATGAAATTGTACTGATAAAAAAAAAGCAAATGTATTAACATCGTGGGATATCTTTCATAATTTTTCAAATGAATAGTTATCGCGTGAGAGCAACTCGATAACCAGTAATTAAGTAACTTCCTGTCGTTCAACGTATAACGATTATCGCGTACCCACAATGTGAAGTAAATGACAATTATATAATGACTGTGCGATATTACCAAAACGCTTAAGATGCATTGACAAATAATAATAAATTTTTTGACTACTTAAGTATAATACTTACATTGCAGTCGACTGCGAACAGTATCAAGGGGGAAGAACGTAGCCATAGCAACAACGCTACCCTGAGCGAAAGAAAAAAAAAAGAAGAAATTCAAAGATAAATTTAGTTACTTGGGAGATTATATATATATAATATATTTTGTACTCACGGCAGCGCCGGAAATTGCATGGACTAAAGTCTCGTAGGTAAGAAGATTCCTATTATTTCCACCCGTCATTGCGAAGATCAATAACCAATCAAAGCATTCGAACCAAGAATTAGTGCCAAGTTAATTTACGAATAGAATTGAATCTCTATCGTCTGCTTTCACCGCTGAATAAATGTTCTCTGTTTACAACATTCAATATTACCGACAAACATACTCTCACAATCAGATTGAGTCTTTTCACATATGAGGTTAGAATATACCGTCGCTAATTCTATTGATCCAATTTAAAAAACTTGGTTCAATATCCAACTGTTACTCATGCCCTAACACATATTTAACTAAAGTGTTTGAAAATAATCACCGAGATAAAACTACCTCAATCTTTAAAAATTTATTGTCAAATTTCAACTTGTCCAGAAACAACGATATACACCCATCTATTCGCAGCCATGTGCAATGGCAGACTGAGCTCGGTATCTGCGCCGCTCACTTATATAATATTTGTACGTAATAGGTGACAGTGTCGTGTGGTCACAAGAAAGCGAAATTTATGTACTCAGCGGCCTTCGCTCGTACTACGCTATTTAAACTGACAGCGTTTATTCGAAACTTTGCTGTCACGTCTTCCGAATGATTCCTTCTTCTTTCAGATTTTCAGTGGTAAAGTGCGTTCCAGCCAATAATGCTACAGTGGCGCTACCAGCGAATACTTTTGGAACTTTCATGTACATGCGCAGTTATGTCTGTGATATATTGATGCAATGTATAGGGTGTACCAAGTATACAGTAAAGATTAGCCGCAGAGTGTAAGCGATGTAGATAAATAACACGTACTACACAGTCACCAGTATTATGAAGTATTGGTCTTACACTGTGCAACGGTCTGATAGAAATTTGTTCTACGGGATTTTCTACTGATAAATTGAGACGAGTAAAAATAAAGAATAAACCTGTTTATCATAACCGGATTAGCAATGAGTGACTACTGATCTGGTGATATCAGCTGTTCAATAAATAATATTCTCTTCCATACGAAAAAACTATAGATAACTTCAAGTATCTTACAAGTTAAATATGAATAATATGATCTACCTTATCGCGTACCTGACGTATGGTGCCCTATCTCGAAATTTATGCTTAACTCCGATAAGTCCTTTATACCTTTTATGATACGACTTTCATAATGGGCTCGAGATACTCAGGTAACATGCGTTATCCGCAAGTCAAAACAAATGACTTAGGCAGTTGGAAAATATTATTTTCAAAGTTTAATGATACAATAAATTTCGAAATTCGAGCATCGACAAGAGAAAATGAAAATCGTAAAATTTCTCCTAAACTTATTCTATTGCACAAATTCCTAAAATACTTTGAGGCTATCAAGAGGTTTCGACGGTTTGTCCCGTAATTTAATTAAGCAGTTTATGCCCTCGGAATTTTTGCAAGTGAGGGGTAAATCTTCCCTGCAGTTACGGCATAAGAGATGTTTGTGGTAGTAAGAAGGTAGATTAAAGGCACAGTGCTTACCAGTCTTTCCAGGAGAACAGATTAACGCGGCCAGGAATTGCGGCAGTTTCGCTAATTGCGTGACGTGGGGTATCATTTAATTCATCGGCACATCTGTCGCGTCCTTTGTTCCCGTTTAAAGTAGGATAAGGAGAAATATCGAAATTAGTCAAACGCAAAATGAATCCTAGTTTCACGAGTTATTAGGGTGAAAACATGTTTGGATGAATAGAATGGAACAAGGCGGATCCACCTATATGGGTACAAAAAAGGAAGATAAACGGCTGACGCGATATACCACTAATTACAATGGGGGAACAGAAATAAAACCATCTAAATAGGGATGGGAATAGTACTCTCTATTTAATTAGGAAACATTGAACGCTTTAGGAATTCGAAAAAAAAATACTAATTTCAATGAGATATACGTAGACGCTTATCTCATTGAAAATTAAAAGATTTCCATGAAACGTGAAAATTGGTTGGAAAAAAAGCAAATACTTTTTAATCGTTTCACGCCTGACGATCACGAATAACGTGTGGGAAATTGATCAATGGTATCTTGTCTTAAAATGCTCACTGCTTCATTGCGTCATTGGAGGCTAAATAGATCCTTATAATGATTTCAAGGAAGTGTTAGTATACTAGGCTGTACATAAAGTAGCTCCAGAAATCAAAATAGGGTTTGGAGCTATACTTGTGCATACATTAACGTAGCACTGTGAAGAACCTAACCTAACCACTTTCCTTCAGCCCTGCCTACCCGCGTAGTGAGAGAAGTACGCAAATGTCACAGGGTCACAAATAATATGAATGCCCGTCGCTAAGCAAATCATAGACAATTGGCGTGAAAACGTGCGATGAATTTTTTTCTTCCGGTGGCTTATATTTTATTTAAATAAATTAGTCAACAGTAGGTTGATATGAGAGAGCTAATACGATTATGAATAATCGATTATGTTTCAAGCTACCATAAGAACAATGAGTCCCTGTTTTCTATTTTTTTTTATAAATTACTGTCTGCTGTCTCAAGGAAAGAAAAATTGTTTTATAATTCACCGGAAGTCAAAGTAAAGCTGATTCTCGCTCATAATGACTGACAGGTAAAAACAAGGGCCGAGCATCGAAGTTTAAGAAGGAATTTTGATGTTGTGGCAATCTGGTTAATTTTCGGTATTATCTTTATTCTTGTTTTATTAAATAGAAAAAATGCCAGCACAAGAGTACGCTCTCGAACGACTATGGAGACTTCGGCAGTTTCCGGTTACCAGGAAACAATCGATGTACAGAACATCGTGTATACTCGATACGTGTACTCAGGCGGTATTGGAGCACAAAGAGAACCAAAAATGTTAAAGAAAAAATGCATACTAAATATAGAGAGGAAAATCGATCTCGTCTTTCTGGCTAAATTATCTTCTAGTACATGTATACATTTACAGGTATGTGTATTATATTGTTTGGTTTACGTATAGTAAACACTTGATTATTGCACAATCGTAACAGTTTTGCAAATTCCATTTTCGAGCTTTTAATGTAATACGATGCGCAGAGGTATTTGCAAATTGATTGTACAATGGTAACAATAACAATGAACAATTATATTTAAAAGGATAACATTAGTATGATTATGCTACGAGATTTTTAGAAAAATTGCGCTAACAATTAATTTTTAATAAATTATTATTTTTGTATAAAAAATAACATAACCTTAAGTCTGATAAAGTAGTTTTAATAAAATGGAATTTAATGGTATACAGCCATTGAGGAAGGTACTAATCATATTTAATAATTCGTTAATAGGAACAATAAATGTAATCATTTATACTAATTCTACGAAAGTGTGGCGTATCGCTCTTTGTTTAAAAAGTTATGTTAATAAAAACCGTCGCTACGTAATGTATGGACGAATGTAAAAACAATAAAGACTCAAAACATCAGTCAGAAGGTATTTAAAATTATCGAATGTCATGTCTTCAAATAAGATATTTGGCTAGTAGCTGAAAGCACCGCCAGAGTGAGCATAATCGCCCGATGACGTAATTTCCGTATGGTATTGTGGAAGGATATGTGCAGTGCGTAAAGATTTAAATTGATAATCTCGATATCATGGGCCTTATGTACAGGTGATATATTGATAAAATTGCTTAGAAATATTTTTGGTTCGGCCTGTATAGGCAATTACGCTTTCAAAATTACTTTGTGAATAAGGCTGCTGCGTCTACGTAATAGAGGTATCCGTCGAGAGACATTGAAATTCTGTGCATCTGGTAACATTCAAATTTCCCGCCCTTTCGAGCAAATGCATTATACATATAGTCACGTATACCCACTTAGTATAGTACATCTCCTAGAACTTCAGCTATATGTATATTATATAATTAAAATATCGTCACAAAGTTTCATGAATTATTGCCTAACTCGAAATATTATTGCTTTCCGCCACGATGATCAGTTGATCACTCTCTACCTCAATCAGTGTGATTTATTTGCTTGCAGATAAATGGTTATGGAAGTTTAATCGTGACCATCGGATTTACGAATGGCGAGCCTAATCTGGGAGATTAGAAAGTATTTGACGAAGGGGTGTCGTTTAGCGGATTGTAAAATATATATAACTATACATATTAGGATTGTTTTTTTTTTCGAAGTGAATCCGGCGAGTTATATAGCAATTATAAGCTCTCTTCGTAAAGGGACGGGAATTTCAAATGTACTTATAATATATTTTAACCGGGATTTTCAAATACGCTATCTAAGGCGTTGGGTGGTTTAAAACGGTCGACATTCTCGAAAATTCCTATTCTAATTTTTGTCTCCTTCGTCACTGGATCATGCATGCCTTCCTAGGCTCGGAACTCCTCAAAGTGATACGTGATCCAGGAGTGTTATTTTCATTTCCGGTTCCAAGAGAACACGTTTTGGTCCGCATTATCATCAGGTCCGTTCTTATACTCGGTCGACGTACATTTGGCGCGACGACACCGCAGGCATCGCTCAAACGACGCTTTATACTAAGCGTTGCTTTGTGTTTCGGCTAAAAATGTAAGAGAAAATTTTTCAAGGTAAGACTGAATTGCCAATAATTTGGAAATTCGACAGATCGATGTTAAAATAACTTTAAGAAAAAGTATTCAAAGAAATTTTCAAATGCGAAAGGACATGGGACATTACTTGAGATGGTGGTAGCATTGTTGGAGATCCAAAGGTCAACGGTACTTTTCTGTGGTGATTCGGTGCCATTTCAAGTGGCAATCCTGCCACTACAAAAAGCTGATAAAACAATTCATCGACGTGGTGATTCCCTTTGGCTGACACCTCCACGAAAACACAGCAATCATCTTGAGCCGAGCAATATTGTTGTGCCTCCTCGACGGTGACAATTCTATTCAAAGAGCCATCAATCCATTTCCAATCATCCCTAAGAAAAATCCTCGCAAAAGGAAGCTCGGCATAGGTGTAAAGGCATACGAGTCTGCATAGTACACAGGGTGCAATATAACAAGCGCATTTCAATTGCGTGACGGAACTCTGAGTGAGAGACAGAGTAAAAAATGTAAATACGAAAATTTTGTACTGTTAATAATGACCGAAATCATTTCAAATTTTTCATTGACACTCAAAATATTGCTTAACCCGAAACAACGTTTTGCGTAATAACGTACACTGCACCCTGTATATAGTAACGTCTTCCATTATTTTTAAGGGTTAACCTACTTGATATCACGATCGCACTTGTTCCCTACTATCACCATGGGAACTTTTAGGCTGTGGTGACTTTTACTTCTGCTCTTGGCCGAACCTTGTGTGGCGCTCAGCTTCGTCTCCAATATGGCTTCCCGAAGTCTTATCGCCTCCTCAAAAGACTCTCGACTGTCCATGCTGAAGACTACTACGAAAAGGTCTCCTAAAAGTGAATAATAATTATTTGTACAGAGGTGTAACCTCAGCCGAACTATTCACGACACACTATGTATGTTTTCTTTAAACTGTCATGGTTTTTTTTACTTTCATCACGCGTTATATCTTTCTGGGCTACTTGTATCCTGTACTTGCACTACCACATAACCAGAGTCGTACAACATTGTATGCACGCGTTGTATCATGTATCCTTCATATCAGGATGATTTATTTACGTTGAAAGTAGGCAGCTGTATTGTTTCCACGCGATACGTCGACTACAATTGTCTACCGGCCGTTCGTTGTTCCGCACTGCTTGGTCGAAGTAACACGAAATAGTCCCACAGCAACGTAGAAGGGGATGGTACCCATATTCTCTGTGGATCGAGGTCGCCGATTGGGTTTTCTCATGCTTTCCACGTATCACGGAGAACTCTATCAATAGTTCTTCAATCTTTGCGAGCAACAATAGACTATTGCGAATTGTTACAATACATTGAAAATACTTCTCGAAGATGGCGCTAGTATCGGACAGTCTACTGACCCGACATTCAAGTCGACTATGTATTGTTTTAAGCACGGCGTACATTGGTACATCTAACAACCGACAATAAGAAGTCAACCAGAAAAAAATGTCTCCCACTAGATAAGTACTGGCAACTTACAATAAGGCGGGAGATTCAAATAATTCTTGGCAGAGTAAGGCAATTTGTCAAATAACAGAGTCAAGCAATTTCGTAAAAATAACCAAGGACCTTCCGACGCGATTTCCTTTGCGAGTCAAGCCGTTCAAGCCCACGACGAACCGCAAAACAAATACATACCATAGCCTGTAAAGCGTGCAAGACTCTTCCGCCTTTTGTTCCATTCTCCTTTACTTTTATTTCCACTTTCTTTTTTCTCGTGAAAAATTCATAAACTTCGACTCTTCCGTCCAGACTATCGTTGTCTTTGACTTTAACACTAGAACAACCGACTATTGATGATTAATGATTATGAGAAATGCAAATAAAGTCATTTTTACCCCCCCCCCCCGCTCGCCCCCGCCCCCACCTTGGCAGATCTAGTGTTCCAGTGTAGCTTGACAATCACTCAACGGAATGTTTCGGAAACAATATACCACGCATGTAATTGAATTTCCACTATGACGTCATAGGACACTGCAGACTATGGTACTACGAGAGAACCCAGTCCGATCTTGTGCGGTATGAGAATCAGAAAATATTCAAGTAAAATTTTGGTCCCTCTCGCTTAGACGTTAACAGACAACTTTGTGAAAAGCACTGCGACCAATGACAAAAGCACTGCAACGTGCCATACCGGTAGGTGATAATTAAAAAATATATTCTCGGTGGTCACCTTTATATATTAAAAGTACCCTTTTGTCTGTAAATTCATTCGCCATGATTACCAACTACGTATACTGGGACGAGCTAACAATTAGAAGGGCAATTTGTGGCGCTGAAAGCGAGCACTAAACATAGACTGAATAATTAATGATTTTTATAATTAAAAAGTCCCGAGTCTGGCGGATTCGTTCGTCTTCTAACGCGTGGAAAATTTGTATGGCTTGTATTCACTGCAATGCATTCGCTGTTTTAAAGATTAGTATTACCCATCGATACGTCAACACATATTTATATAGAGCAATTACTCTAAAAGCTTGCCGAACCTAATCTGACATCGTCAAGTGAAACTTATGTACTCCTGACGGTACTAAATTCTGTGTAACGGTGGTACCACCACTGTGTAAACCCAGCGCGACCTCACCTTCTGTTAATATAACCTAATCCGAGTGCGACTAATGAGAGAGAACGATTTTTGTAAATGAAGTCACACCTAATTTACACACGTAAAACGTGACAAAAGCTGATACTTTGTCACTGTCAAATGACAAGTCGCGTTTGATTCGTCGTATGATCACTTGAATGGCAGAAAAAAAAAGTTAAAAATTCGTTTCATTTGTTAAGTGACTGTAATCATATGCTTAGCCAATTAAAAATTATAATATATCACATTGATTTTGAAAAATCGTCAGTTGATTTACATTTACTACAAATCAGTATTGATCTTTGGTTCGCTTCGGATAATTCTGAGAGTTGCTGTTTTGATTATTTAAATAAGATATATGAAACAGTTGGTAATATTATCATTTGATAAGACATGATACAGTATTTTTGAGTTACGGAACATCCCTTAAGCATGTAAACATGCCTTGTGACTACGTCAAGCAAACGTTAGATCAAAATTTAAGCTCAGGCCAAATTCTGTTGACGAGGGTGGATCGATATCTTGATTTACCTTGAATTTCCATATAATCTCGAAGCGATGAGTTCCCGTTATTGACTGAGAAAATAGCACGCTTGGGAAAATTAAAATCTTCACTGCGGCTTTTCATGTATTGGAGCAAAATTAAAGAATTCAACTAAAAGCTTTCGTTATTCACGCAAGAACCGATTGACATCTTATCCTTTGGGCTCGACCATTAATTCGACAGCTCAGCCATACAATGTTGCTCAAAAGTCAATGTAGCTCTTTAATTAAACCAGAGTCTGTATCTTTGACGTTTACGCTTAAAGTTATTATTGTACATTAACAAATATTGTACTTGATATGTTAAAGGGGTTAGTTCAATATTTAGAGAGACGTTAAACCGTCTTAACTCTTTGTTTTCGCAGTCCTACCAAAACACCGAACATTCCAAATCCTCCGGATCTTTTTATTATCGTATATCCGAGTTTGCCAGTAACTCAATTCCTAGCCGGCAGATACTCGTTCTAACAACCATCAAGACCAACTCTCAACAATGTCTCCTTGGTATAATATCCGCGGGCTCGTAGTCGTTTCGCAACTTGTTGAGTTTCGTTTTTCGGTGTCTCGCTAGAACTAGAACTTATGCTCACCAGTTTCTTAGAAAGTTTCTACGATTTTCGTGCCACGAGATACGTATAAAAATTTGAAAGCTTGTACCGAAACTTGAGTTTATATCTTTTTTTTTTAAATCGAATTTTCAACATTACTTACCGGTTAGGAAGGACAGACGACGCATCGCCGGAAACGGGTGATTTCCGCTCGTATCCAAAATATCGAGTTGATGTACCTCACCGCGTATCCTGTACAATTTTCGGTGAAAGTCCTCGATAGTGGGAGTGTAGCTTTCTTCAAATTTGTTTGATAGGAATCTGAGAGACAAAGAAAAAAATATGATATAATACATTTTCCAAAATATATATGACGCTGCGTTTACCATAATGTATGTAGATTCTGGAAATTTACAAATTCTCGTATACTCCGAGAGTCGATTTATAATATCGCGAAATTGCACTCTGACAGTTTCGGCCCTGACCTAAAAACCTCAAGGATCGTAGGAAAGAAAAATTACCGCGAGAAAGTCACACCGTCGCCCTTTGGGTTACACGTGTTTACGACAAACGGTCCCTTTTCATGAGAAATGAATAAAAATTAGTTACCAGGTATTTCGAATTCGACATTTCGACAAGTGTGACTTTCTTTTTAAATACTAATAAAAGCGAAAGCTTGTTAAAAACAGAGAGCACGAAATATGTAGAAATTTTTATTTCCAACGTTGAACCTGGATAGTAATTTTTTCCTCGTTTTCAGACGACATAAAATATGAAGAAATTCTTTTACCATACGCGAGGGTTAAACGAATCTGTCTCGTTACAAATTATTTATAGTCTTTTATACCTGCAGTATTATTTATAATATTTATAATGCTAATCTGGTTTTTATGAATCTCAAGAATACCTTCCTGGCATATGTAAAGATCACGAATTTACAAGTGAAAAATCTGCAAGCTCTCCATCTTGAAACTGCAAGTAGTCAATATATGCAAACTTTGCTGTCTCATCGATATTCAGAACTTGACTTTTGCTCCTTTCGATAATATTCAGCAGTAGGAATTTCAGATAGTCAATTCAAGTGAATAAATTCAACAAATCTCACAGTTTCATCAACGTTCGGTACGATAGTTTTCTATTAATTTACAATTATGAAAATTCAAGAATTTCGAACAGAGAGACAACAGGTGGATTTCGAATGCTTTGTAATTTCCAAAATTTTGTTTAAAAATTCTTACAAAAAAATTACGTACCGTGACACAATAGCTGTTTTTCCGACACGCGCGCTGCCGAGCATAACGAGTCTATAGCAGTTCCTTGGCGGTGGTTTACAAGAATCCTCCTGGGAGGATGTGGAGGCGGGACTAGGGCTAACAGGTACCGGAAGTGCGCCATCTTCATGTCCCGTGGGCCCCTCGAGCGTGGGGCCCGCCTGCGCACCCCGTCTACCCCTAATACCGCGATGCTCGCCTTCCTCTTCCACGAGTGAATTTCCGCTGCCGCAGAGCCGCTGCACGCACAAGAACAGTCGCCCGCACGCCTCCAGCTGGACAAATTTTTCAAAATTTTATCAATGAATTTTCGGGTACGAATAAATTGTGGTTACAGACAAGAAAAAAAAAACCAGTATACAGAAGGGATGGTAATGAAATGTGGTTGAAGGAGGACATAACTTTTTATCAATGCCATCCCGAAAATATTAATCATCTCCTTGAATAGGGTCGGTCAGGTCTCACGTCAAAGTTTTAACATACCTCTTTCCCTCTTTGGACATTATTCCAGTCACCATCAGCTCGATAATCCCAGGGATGACTTTTCACCCCCCTGCTCCCCCCCCCAACCCCACCCCACCGAGCACGAAGTTCGCAATGACGCACCCTGAGAGTGCTTTGAGAATAACGCGTTCAAAGTTTCACGGACGATAGAGCATTCTTGCAATTACAAGAGGGTTCGCATTTTCGCATAGGTCACGATGCCATTGTGACCACAAGTTAAAAAGTTGCCACTTTATTAATAACCCTCGGGACAATAGCAAAGTTAAATATCCACAAGATATACGATTCGTACAAAATAGATACGAGAAGATACGACAGATCCAATAGCAAATATAATATAAAGTCAACCATATGGCTGCAGAATTCAATTATAGGAAAGCAATTCGATAGATGGCAGCAGTGTATCAGCATATATGCATAATGTCTGTGCTTTGATCTTGCCGCCAGTGTGATCTAATTATTTTCTAATGATACGGCCCCTACGAGTATTATGAAGTATACAGAGTTAGGAGTGTGGCTAAAATACAAGGTAGAGGAGGAATTTAATTTTCATACTGTGCCAGCAGCAACTTGATACACCTATAAATTATGCATTGTGCAATAATTACTAATATATTTACCTGATACCATTGCCACTATTCATGACACTGATCACTACACCGTGCACCGTTGACAAATGTTTCAATAAATGAAGTATTCAACAATTACGAAAACTGCTGTCATATGTCACAAAGTCAATCGGATCTCTATTAACTGGCAGGAAGTCTGATTGAACGAAGTTAGCTAAAACTGACAAGTATAATTATTATTATGTCAATACAATCTTGAAAAGTAGAGGGAGAATGCAGACCGATAAAGTACGGGTAATGTAACCGTTAACGAAGGATTAACTGGAATAAGCGGGTCAGGTGTATTTCTGTGAACAGATAAAGCTTCCGTCGTGACCTTGTGAAGGATTCATAAGCGCAGCCGGCAGTAATGGCAGTGAAAACGAGATGAACAGATGGAAGATAATTATACTGGTTCATAGACGTGATTTGCAATAATTAAGAACTCCGTTAGCGTGGGCAGAATAGCCGTGGATCGTACCAGTGGGTTTTCATTTGGACGTTTAATTTGCAACGACTGCAGGAACAATCGTCGACGTACCGGCGACGTTTGGGAACTGACGATAAATAATCAAGTAACCAGCGATGCGCTTGCTTCGCTGTGCATTGAAAGCAACACAATCAACAGGCCCATTGGAAACGACAATAATTAATCACTCGATGCTCGTTGACTTATGGACTCCTAATTGTATTTTCAGTACTACGTCATAAAGTCACGATTGAAAGGATTGTTTTTTTTTTGAAGTCTGCATAAATCTTTTTTAAATCAAACAAAATTTTACTCTAGATTCCATTGTCTTTCCATCGAAACGAATTTGAGTAAAACTTCAGAAGCTGTTTTCCTTGAAATCGACGGAAAGGCACTTTGACGGAAAAGATATGCGATCTCATTTGATTCAATTACACGGGAAACGAAGCCGCTTGTCGAAATCGCTAGAGGCGCGGCTATAAAACTGATGATGCCCATAAATATTACGGAAATCGGATATAAACGCGAGAGCGACAGCAGAGGAAGGGCCCAGCCTCATAAATAATATTCATTAATGATTTGCCATTTTTATTATCCTATGTACCGTTAATTAGCGTTGAACGCTATATCGATAAGAAGTTATGTTAACAGGGACGTTACAGTGACCAGGAAGAAGAAAAAAAAACATGATCATTTTTTTATGGTTACAGAATGACGTCACAAATATATTAGTGACGTACAGTCAGTAAAGGTATTTGAAATTAAGGTCAGGCGGTGTATACGACTTTTAACGATAACCTGTAAAATATTAACACTTCGGCAATGAATAACATGCTTGCTGCACGTCAGGAGAATTGCAAATAAATGAACGTAAAACAATTTACTGCATAATGAGAACTTTGCTGTAAATTAATTTTCCAAGAAACTAAGGAACCTTTCGTGCTGGTATCGAAACAACAATGTAACTCGCACCGGTCAGGTCGATAAAACAGAAAAATTGGTTCAGATATATTTATTTATAATATAAATGATAAATTTAAAGTATACCGGGCTATTCAGCAGCTTATTTGATTCTTATGACAAAACCATGATCAGATGGTGCATTTTGGCTGAATCAGTATACGTGACTCACAATTAATAATGGATTCTGAGGTTTATAATAAAACAAATTTACGATTTCATGATAACTCGATTAAGATTGATTTGTGGTAGATGAGATAAATTCACATAAAATGCGAAATAACTATTTCTATGATTTTTACACGAATATCCAAAATTGTCTGTTTCCTGTTAAGGAGAAAAAAAAGTGTTCGCAATCCAGTACTTTAACAAGTGTTCTGAAATCTGATAAAAAACGTCTATACTTTCTCAAGGGAGCCTTTAATCCTAATCTCGCCAATCTTCCAGCATCCCTTCCCAGTGTCTTCAACCATGCCATTATTTAAGATGCGAGTACCGTTTTATTCCAAAAAAATGTCGTCACGACCGATTCATTCGGACAGAAGCGCAATTGGTCTGTAAAAAGGACGGAACTGCTAGCTCTGTTTTCTTAAGGAACAGATGACCTTCGCCCCATCTTACTAAAGCGGATCGTAAGAGTTTCGACGAGTGCTTCCTGGAAGGAGATTACAGGGTGGGGGGGCGTGCCATAAAACTTATAAGTCGTCCGATTGGTCGATCCGCGATGATGAGGGTACCAGAGGGGTAGAAGAAGAAGCATATAACGCTATAGTGATATATCGATAGGTAGGGGGTATGTTTGACGTGTAGTGGGAGGCGATGGATATTCTTAGGTGGTGGAAAGTTTACTCAAACAGAACAGAATATAAGACCCCTACTACCACTTCAGTATCCCCTTCGTGTCTTCCCACTCGGTATTTCCGCCCCTATATATATAAAGTAGCTCCTAAATAAATTTGTTCTGTCGAGCCTTGGAGGCTTCTCTATGGCTCCACAGGAGGTTACATTTTTACCTTTTGCTTTATTTTGAGTCTAACTTTTTTTTACCTCATTTTCTCTCGCTCTATGCGAAAGGGTTGAATCACTCCAGGAATGCGGGACTACCACCGGTTTGTTTTTACCCTATGGTCCACGCACTCTGTACCGACCTACTGCAAAGTTATTTTATCTCGTTCTCACTCGCTTTTGTTTTTTGCCTGTCTTGATACTCCATGATTTTTCATGGCTCTTATCTGTATTTGTTCTTGTTAACGTTTCTTTGACTGTCAGTTGGTAACGGTGGGAAGATAAAAAGTTCGAGTACTTCGCTAAGAAGAAATCTCTCTCCTTATCGTTCAGTCAGACAAATAAAATTCAATAAAATCACTCCTACGGCAAAATCCCTACGTCCCTGACCCTTCTTCTTCACGCCAGACTCCCCAATTTGTTCCCTCATGGCTGTTCAGAGCTTCGGCCATTGGCTGCTTTAATTTTATTGAATTTCCACGTCGACTCCTCGCGGCTAACACGCTAGTCCTTTTTTTTACCATTACTCCTGCTGAATTCTCCTTGTCGAGTTTCATCGCAGAGTTGGATGCAGATACTGGGTTAATACGTTTTCTGCTTTGTATGGTCGGTAATGCAAATGGTTCAAGATTTGTCATTGTCAACCGAGTGGAACTCGAGTTTTGCACGAAATGGACTAAAAAAAATTTGCAATCAGTTTTTACGAATATTCATAAGTCAAAGTTGCACAATTTTCGTCCTGGACTATTTCTTGAAGTTTCACAATGTTTAACCCGCTCCGAAATCACGTTAAGTGGATACAGCACAGACGTTTGTCAGACAATCGGATGCGCCTACAGGAGCTTACATGATTCGTGCAAAGAATTTTTGATATTTAAAATGTCCTTAAAATCTTATGAAAAACACGACGCGTGATGTGCATGCGAAACGTTGATTCTCTAAGGGCAGATTTTCGCAAAGAACTTTTCTATTTCGCGTCTGGCGTATTCGCGTGACGCGAGAGTACGTACTTATTGCGCTTGAATATGAACAAAAAAAAGTTACTAAAGAGAAACTTCTTAACCAGGGGTGTCTAGTGTCTCGAGAAAAGTTACCGAAGTAAAAGGAGTAAGTAACGAGACACGTGGAACAGAAGATTGGCGGAAGCGGAGCAAACGGAAATAGAAAAGAATGAAAAGAGATTAAAACGAGTAGGGGAAAAAACTTGTTTCCAGCGTAAAATACTAAATTGTAAAAAGTATGTTACAAACTCTTAGCGATAATAGTGAAAAGTTATACGAAACGTCCAATTAATTGTAACGGATCGGTAGGGAGGGAAATGCTGACAGAGTAAATTGGCTATTAAAATACACACACATATATATATATATTTTTCAATCCATGAAAATCTAGTCACGTAATAGCAAATTATATTTATAGATTACGTTACAAGACAAGAGGATTTAATTGAATAAAAAAATGTATTGTATTATTATAAATAAAAAAATTTCAAACAAGAAAAAGGTGTCCGTTTGTCGGACGACATGCGAATAACGTGACCATACTAACCCACCTATCTACCGAAAAACTTATTTAAAAAGGGTCGTTTAACCCACCCTAACGTGACGCCTGACTAAACCCACGATCAGCATTTTCCATAAGTTCGGTTATCACTGCGAAAATCCACGAAATCCTAAAAAAAACTGTGATACGGTGTAGATTACGAGAGAATGGTAACTTAAAAAATAAAGCACGACGACAGTTGCCTATCAGCCATTTACAAGGGTTATGCAAATGGTAATGACACCAATGTACACATACGGCTGGCAAATGTCAGCTATGAGCGTAATCTCCTATCTCGTATATACCCTACAGGTGTACCAACCTCGTATGAATAAACTGAAATCGTCAAATGAATTTACATTTTGCTCCGAGGATATTGCATACAAGAATCGAGGTTAACGCTGATTATTTTTCATGATCAATGATAATTGGGAATTCGTTGAATTCGATTTTACAATTAAAAAGTTTCACGTAGTTCGTACATTTACATATGTACAAACGTATAAAATTGTTATCGGAAATAATCAATAAAGTCACAAGAGACAAAGTGACGTAACAACCGCGTTTCGATACTGAGAGAAAATCGAGTCTAACGGAAAGTAGACATTCGGTAGTAACCAAAATTCTACGATCAAACCCAATAGAGTCAACGAATACAGAGACGACCCCAGTAAAGATGACTAATACTCCAAGGAGAAATGGTCGGGAATTACACGGGCTGAATGCACAATGAGAAATGTTGGGTTCCCTGGTCTATATACGTGATCTTTATACGAAACTTATTTTCCTAGATTAAGTCTGCCTTTATGGGGGTTATACGGGAATGCCTGGTATATTCTAGAGTGCGTGTAGGTATGTCGTTCAGAATGAATTGCGGGCTCTTTTAATTCAAAAATCGTAGAAAATTGTTGAACATTTTTTACTTCGACTGTACGTACCAGACAACATATGCATGAAGCAATTTCGTTATTTCGCTAGAGAAATTATGAACTCGTTTCGCTTCTTATTGTCCTCCTGTTCCTTTTCTTCATATCACCTTTAATATTTCCACATTGATTTTACGGGATACTTGTGTATCTATTTAATGAATTCTTTCGGAGAAATAGGAGAAAATCATACATTAAAATGGAGTCGATTTGTTTCTTCGTTCAACAGAATACACAAGGTGAGGAATAAAGTATAAATTTGAAATTGCAATAAAAACTTGTTCTTTCGTTAGCAGAGACGGTTGTTGGGAAGATGGAAAAAAAATTTAATTTGATTTTTTAGTATATTCATTGAGCGAGGTTAATTTGTTTGCAAATTGGTACCTGAAATTATTTTTTTATTATTCTTCAAAATTAATGCTTTTTTTCATAACTTTCTTTGATCCTTCCTGTTTTTTCTTCGTGTTTGCTTATGAATTTACGAAAATTCGTATTTTTTACAAAACTTTTCTTTATACGTTTAAATTTTTTTTGCGAATACCGAGATATCATATTTAACACGAAAATGGAATTCAGCTTCTTATAGAAAGAGCCTCGCAAACGTTTCAAAGGACAGAATGGAGTGTATGAGAAGTGAAGAAAAGAAAGAAGAAAGGAACGAAACGGTAAGTGAAACGGAAGAAGGGGATGTTGGAGTGGTCCAGAGCTTCCAGTGACCACGAATCAGCAAGCAGAAAGCTGCTTGAGTCCGATTTAAAGGTGAAGTTTCGTACTTTGGCCCAAGAGTAAATTGATCGTACTCATAAATGCGGATTTAACGTAATCAACTACACTCGAGAAATTGCAGCAGTTGCAGTTGCATCCATTACGGCACGTTTGCAAAGTCAAAAAAAAACGTGACCATTAAAAATCCAAAAATATGAAAAAGTCTTGAAAATGTAATTTGGTACGTTCAAAATAATTTACAATAACAAAACCAGTAAGTCAACGGCATACGATATATGACCTGCATACAAAGTTCCTTACGCAAACAAAAATATTATAAACCCCACGTTCCAATTCAATTATCCAAATACACTGTACTACGTACACAGTAAATTTAATAATTCACAATTTCAAGAAACCTATCCTGTTTAAAGCTATTCAATGAAGCAAAATCAGAGTCTAGCATTGAGAACGTCAGGCTTGTCCTGATTGACCCCCTTTTCCTCTGTCTTGCCCCACTTCCTTATCTCTTTCAACATGTTACTTCAAAAATGTCATCCACCCAACAATAACAACAATATATGTATTAATGGTACACAGTAATCATATTTAAACCGTAAAATCATGTTTCATAGTGATAACGCCTTTTTGTGCGTTAAATACACAGTAAATATTTACCATGTCAATACCATTACTGATAATGAAATTTCTGAAAGAAAATACAAGGGGTTCCTAGAAACTAAGTATTAACATACAACTCGTACAAGCTATCAGCCATATGTACAAGTTTTATAATACTTAAAATATTTTTCAGATACAGCGGAAGATAATAAAAAGAAAATATAATAATAAATATAAAATCAATAAATATGTACCATGTCAATACCATTACTGATAAAGATATTTCTAAAAGTAAATACAATGAATTCCAGAATCGAGGTATCACATACACGAAATTACCCCTATAACATGCCATGCAGCCATATGTACAGCTGTTATAGCACCTCGAATAACTTTCAGATCCAATGTAACAAACAGGGTAGAAATTGAATTGTGTTTCACTGCATTTCAGACCACGTTCCGGTCACGTCCAGTTACGCAGCAAGTTTTCTGCTTGTTTTTTTTTTCTTTGTTCTTCCCTACCTCTCCCTCCCACCAAACTCGAACCCTTTACTTTCTAGCTGCTCTTCGTTAATTCCCTCACGAGTTTTCACTCGGTTTAGTAGTTAACAGGCGAGGCGATTTTTATCGGTAGCCTCGCACAACTTGGTTCTTTTATTTTTATATTCATTCTCTTTTTCCCTCCCCATCCTTCCTTTGTTCACCACGCATAGCCGCCATGCCTACGTGAAATCGATAATAAAAGTGTAAATGAGATACTTTCGAGTTAAACATATTATTTATGACCGAGGATCTTTCAATGCCAATACTTCATTTGTTGTCACTACAAGGCGTTAGGGGTTGATTGACAAAAAAAGAACAAGAAAATTTTATAAACTTTCTTAAACACATTGATTTTTCTTGATTGATTTCTATTTAATGCGTCGATTAACTGCGATGTTCGTTCAATAGTTTTCATAGGGCAAATTGATTTTAATTACGTAAAACTTTTAACAAAATTGATTTATCCGTTGGTTACGTGCTTTCAAGGGAACTTGTCAGAAAGAATCTTCAATTCACCACACGAGTGCATTATTCAATACTTACAGCGACGTCTGCCTTTGAATTTCTTATGACTGGTACCTAGAGTAGAATGTAATATTTACGCGCAGATGCCTGCAACTCGTAAGAAGCGAAACCATCGTTATGAAAATTTGTATTTGGTAGAGTGTTGATTAAAAAAAGCGAGGGGGGGAGGGGAGGCGGGATTCAACGTTATCCTATGAGTCGACAATTAAATTAACTAATGTTTTTAATTTTTTTCAAATTTTTTACCCGGCTTCACCTCGCTCGATAAGCATTGCGGTTAAGTAATTACACTTCGTGCGATATATAAACATATATACATATATATATATATATATATATATTAACCCGATTAGGCAGGAACGAAATTGACGTTTACGAGTAATGCGCTACATGCCCGTGCGAGGCTCTTTCACGACCGGAAACGAAAGCAGATTTCGAGGTTTAGAGGACATAGGATATTCCCGTAGGATTAGCAGGGAGCCAATAGCAAGTGGGTATAACGGTTGTCGAGGTAAGCGTTTTCTCATGAACCCACGTCTGACTATCTGGTTTTACTACTACTTCTCAATGTACGGGTTTATCGGAGACCAAGAACGTTTCCCCATTACCTAACTCTTGCGACTGACTATACACACACTTTTACTACTACTCTCCTCGTACATCGTTTTGCCGTTTCATTTCTCACTGCCTTTTAAATTCACGCGCTCACGAGAAAAGGCTTTCGTATGGTATGCAAGTATCATAAGCGCACATTAGCACGGCTTTGATAGCAACTGACAGCTTCGTTTAGCTTTCGTGCAGTGCCTACGATTTTCATTGAACGAATTACATTTGACGAGTGAAACTGTCATTCTTATGATTTCTTAAAATTTCATTCATACATTTGACGTTCGATATTTAACGATGCGGGAAATTCAATTTATATTTTATAACGAGGTAATGCAAATTGTAGTACAGAATTTTCTCAGGCAAACGTAACCCCGGGATCTTAGGTGTGGCTATTCCTGTCGTTTACTACTTTCGTACATGTCAGACTCTTACCTGACTGATATAGAGCGGGTCTTTGCTGTTTAAGTCGTGGCTGAACATAAAAGTACTTTTACCACTTTATGATAAAACGTACAAACGCAAACGTCACGTTTTCTGTGTTATTAACAGGATTTACTGACTGAATACACCAAAAAAAAAAGTGTTCCGAGTGAGATCCAATAAAATATTAATACGAGTAATTTCCAAATTCCTTTTTTCTGCCCCTTTGCACAATATTGACTTGATTGATATTTCAGCCGCCTAAAATTCAATCTAACGAAATTCTACGATAAGACAATTACAGTTCTTATTAGAAAGCCGATAATTAATAATTTCCCTATTGTCATTCAAATATCCTAAAACGATCGGTCTCCGCAGCCTTATCGGGCTGGTCAGTAACTCATGCATCTATTGCAATGAAATCCTTCGTGCACTCTCGAAGATTGCAATCAATAATTTTCACGAGGTACATACAATTTCGAACAATTGCGGATTAATTAATCTTAATTGTTCCGATTGATTGGCAATTGGAGTTAAACAAGGAATCGAAGCCGAACGTAGCTGTTGTGAAAATTCGAGTATTTGAGTGAACTAATTGTAAGTCACTTAAGTACATAGATGAGGATAAATAACCAAATTATCGGATTACGATAAACATATAATTGAATGCAATTTGGTTCTGAAGTATTGGTAAAATTGATAATTTTTTAATAGATATCCACAAATAGATACGTATAATGAGTTTCTTTAACTGTCTTATTTTAATATGAAAGTTAATGATTTATTGCTCGGAAACATTTATGTTCGCAACTTGTCGAATAAATTAAAACTTTTCGGGCATCCTTCGTAACTACAAAAGTGAAGGCACGTCTGGCTAATATTACGGTTCGAAATTGGAATCGATCATCAATTAAAGTTCATTTCAATTGTTCCGGCAATCTGGATTAAATCACATTCCAGAAACCGTTTCCCTGATATATTTTTTTAAATCCTTCGAGCAAAATCCTTCTCCCAATAAAAAGAACTAAAAAAAATTGGGCATTCTAAGTGAAATATTACTTCAAATACACGTAGGCGTATGAAGAAAGACAAGACACGACAAAATTGATTAAACAAATAAATAGTGCCAATACTTTTTTAAATAACCCTATACAGTAAAATTCCAAGGAGGAACTTGACTACGAAACAGATATCGAACGAAACGGATTCCGGAAAAAAAAAGAATGGCGTTCCATTCCACTGTAAAAATTCATCAAGCTGGGACCAGTGGTTTATGTGTTTTCACGTTTACAGGTTCTTTTTATTCTGTCGCTTACTCACTCCATTTATTCTCCGATATTCGCTACCAACCTTGCTAAAAAAAAAAACGGGGACAGTTCAACACACCAGTGGTAGAACGTAAAACGCAAGTTCGAAAAAAAAGAAAGTAAAAAACAGAATAAGTTATAAAATAAATAATCAAATACCTAAAATTGACATGGTAGAGGTAACGATGAGATCGATTAACGACGATCAATGCGATCATAAAAAATTGCTATCGTTCAGTAGCCACTTGACGAAATAAAAATCCTATAACACAAGCAACACGTAACGTCAAAAGTCACAAGGAAATAGAGAAAGAAACAAACGTTCGAAAGGCGAGAAAACCGATATCCAAAAAAAAAAATTCGTACAATCAACGAGTGCAGTTTGAAAAATGGGCCAACGGCTTCAGGGAAACGTTGATCGGCGTTCGTCCACGATTACAAAGTTTGTAATAAATGATTGTACTCGGTATATAAATTGTATTTTTCTCAAATAGATTTGCATTACGAAACTCCATTTGTTCAGATGGCGGGGCGCTGCTTTCTTTAGTCGCGCGCGTGTTGCTCTTGTACAATATAATATTACATGATATGGAATGCTGTTGATACACAGTAGCGAGTTGAACGTCAATAGTTGAGGCTGTTCAAATAGGGCGTCAGGACACTTTCCACGTTTACGGACTTTACGACACCCCTGCAAATATCCACTCCATTATCATAGCCATGCTTATACACTTACCACTGGCCCCACGGCGCTACTATCAATACTCCTCGCGTGCATGATAATACAGGGGAAGCAGACTGCTCCTTGGATACGTGATATAAACTCTATTAACCTTATAGAATTCCACGACTATCGCTGATATCACGTTTATAGGTTAAATCACTAACAATGGTAAATTTGTCTTTTTCTTAAGCCTTAAAGCAGCAACACGATCGTTGGTTTCGGACGCATCGATTATCCTGTCGGACATTGGTTTGCAATTATTATATGAGGGTGGAATGAAATTGTCTTTTTATCGTAAAAAAATAAAAGGGGTTGAATAAAGTGTCGTGCCGTGTGAGCGAAGAAGATTTATTATTCACAGGATAAATTCATTGTACCGACGCCTTTTTTAATTATTCAGATAAACCAATATCGCGCGTATGTACCGACCAATGGTTTTACTGAGCCGTGATATTTTTCATGAATAAAAATTTCCTCGCGATTATCGAATCTCCGGGCATTTCTTGGCACGTCACGCTGTAATTGGTAATATTGAAAAGGTAATCGAATAATAATGCATACAAGAAGAGGAAAGCGAACAAACGTAAACTTCAAAATTATCATTTACATCGTACAACAAACATTCCTGCTTGAAATATCTTGTCTGACCTATGCGAAAAATTATATTACAGGGCCATGAATTAATCAAGTAGAAGCATTGGCGGAAATAAAGATTGGTGAGATGAAAAAGTCAGAGTGCTTCCTTTCGATTGCCAAGTAATTCTTAAAGAGACTTGAAGTCTTAACGAGCCCTTTAAAGTTACATTAAGAGAAGCACGCGCGAGAGACAGACTACGTTTCCTGTGCAACAAGTACAGTCACAGCCGTTTCATTGTACATACAATGACGTATATACATACGTATACAGATATAGAGAGAGTATAGACTTGGCACAGATCCAGAGATACTTATTGAACTTAACCTCGAGAATAGAAATATACTGGGTCTAGGTATTTTTAGAGTTTCTTGATCCTATCGTTAAAGTGCAACAAGTTGACCAACGGCTCGAGCATTATCTCTGTATATACATATACAGTAACTTGAGACTTGGCATAGATTCAAAAACACTCAGAGAACGTAACCTCCTCGTGCACAACCTCAGACTTGACCTAAGCTAGCATCAGGAGTCTCTACGCAACAAAGGAATCGAGTGATCATTATTCATATATACTGGTACAGCTTGGGAAGTCCGATAAACGAAAACTCCCTAGAGTGCTCGAACGACGTATAGAAGCGTTTCCATAATGCATTGAAGAAGATAAGAATTTATTTTGAAAATATGCATTGGCGTATTAGTTAAACTTCTTGGATGAAATATAAAAAAAAAAGAGAGAAAATTTGTCTTCTTACTACCAAGTACCAATCTGTACAATCGGGTTCTTTGGTTAAAATATTGTCGAGTGAAGGGGACAAAAAAATAGAAAAGATTAGCGTGACAAATAATAGGAATAAACGGATTTATTATAAAGTTAAGCATCCCTTCCTTGTGAAATATCTTCGCTATTCTTGATTGGATTTACGGAAGGATATCGAATTGCCGGTTAAGGATCCGCTCGAGAATGTCCTGCCAGGCAGGAAGTCCTGGGATAAAAGGATTTATTCGCGCTACGCTCTCCCATAACTGATAGCCTTGATCATCCTTGTCTCTTATTCTTGAGAAAGATTGAATTATTCTTTTATGTATTTAAACTGGCATGATAGAGTATATATTTATGGTAATATATTAAACAGCCTGCACACGTGTTCAAGGATGTTAAAGTGTAGCTGTTAAATGACAGTAGAGCTATAACGTTTATTCGTGTTAATTACGTACATTTGTTTTTCTCGTCCTCAAGTACCGTACTTTACCATTGACTCCAATTATAATACAGTGGAACTTCGATAACTCGAATCTCAAGGGGAACGAAATATGCTTCGAGTTATCGTAGTTACGCCCTATCCGGGGTTTCAAGTTATAAAAGTAAAAAATTCGAAAATTCATACTCTGAAAGAGGTTTTCGACTTATAGAAGTTCGAGTTATCGAAGTCCCACTTTAATTATTTATATCCGGTTTACGTTGAATTAAATAGCCGAAATTATCAACAAAACTTCCATGTAATATTACGCAAGGAATTGACCGAGTGTCGAGTATGTCAAAATGCGGGTTCTCCTGATAACTAAATATTTTGATGAAATATATACTTTAAGGTAAACCTATAATATTGGAATATTCATAAGGGCGGTTGGACCATCTGGAAAAAGTTTTTACGAAAAACCAACGTTTTTCGAAAATGATTAAACTAGGTCAATATGAAAATCTCTACAAAAATAAGTAAATGTTAAATGTATCGTAATCGGAGTGTACCAAACAGGTATCACGGTCATTAAGTGTTTCATGAATGATAAACGAATCGAGCAATTAATCATATTCTCGCAACGAAGGCATGGAATAAAATAAAAAATAAAGATGCTCAGTCTTATAAAATATCAATTAATAACGATAACGAGAGCTTAAACTTGTTCGTGTACTTTATCATAGGAATAACCCCGATCATGCGATGAAGGAAAGCAAAAATAAAAATAAAAGGGTCTGTACCGGAGACGGTGACAGGGTTGACGAGAAAAAAAAACAAGGAAAATTTATGAAATTCGAAGGAGAATTCCCTCGCGTCAAAGAAATTTGCTAGAGTCAAAATTGAACCGCTGATTATAAGTTCTCTTGATTGTAGAAAAACGATATGAAAAAAAGAAGAAATACATTGCGAAAGAAAAAAAAAACTTTTTCTTAGAAAAACCTGCGGCTGGTATCTCTTATCAAGACGCTTTACTCAGATTAACGAAAATTTATATTCAAGCCATTCGTTTCATAAATTCGAAAAGGCTTTAGAGATTTTTGTATAATCTAAATGAAAAAGAAATTTACATCGCTGTTGCAAGAGTAATAAAAAAAAAATATTATTCAAACTCACCTCAGGGACGTAGACAGTTCTTTACGTGACGAAACGAATGGCTGCCGAATTTGAGACATGCACCGTGCCGCTTTTAAAGGACCCAAAAAGGTCCTTTTTTTTATGTATGTGTATCACACAGCCGTCCAAAAGAGGCTAACACACGTACGGAAGCACGCACACGCACACCGCTGGAACAGACATGCTTGTAGTGCGTTAAAGATACGAAAAAAAGGAAAAGATTGATTTTTAAAAATTATCCCCACCTCGGTAAGAGGAATCAAAAAAACTTCACTCGGAGGCACGAATTCCAAAAATTTTTTATCCCTGGAACCCTGTTGATTATTCGAATGCTACCGAGAAAAGCTCACGGATTATGACATACACGACCAACGTGAACCCAATCAAAGCACGGTAATACAATCTTGACGAATATATAACAAAAAATCCAAATTTGTAAAAATCGAAAAACAATAACCTCGACGAATCTCTCTTTTTTCCCCCACGAGGAAACACCGGGTCGATGTGCACTCGAGCGGGCCGTGACTACGACTGCTACGCTACTGGCTAGAATATACGGAGCTGCTCCGATTCCCGTAGTTTCCTATGCCGCCTATAGTATACTATACTGTGCTATATAATGCTGTACTATACTGCATACCTACAGTACCATAGACGCGTACACTATATATGGCAGTAGGGTAGATACCCACACGGTACGGTAGCTGTACTGTGAGTGTACGCGATACGGCTTACATAGGGACCTACGGGGATCCTACGATCCTGCGCGGTAAGGTGGGTACCCAGCTTTAAGGGACTATCCACACCAAAATATCGTCGAATGGTTAGTACGAGTGGGTACTACTGTCGACGGATTAGTATAGAAGGTAAAAGGGGTCGGTGTGATCTGGGGTAGCGAGTGTCGAGTGGTGTGAGTTCCACTTTAAGTGAGGGTCAGATTTAAGGGGGATTCACAACGGATAATATTTTTTTTTTATAAGGAAACAAAATGTTTACCTCTTGCGTGATTGTTATCGAATAAGCACTGGAGATATAAAAAATTTACATTAAGTGCTTCTCACAATTGGGATATAGTTTTAAGTTGGTGTGAAGGATTCGTTATTTTTTGTATCAGGAAACAAATTCAATTCTAAGCTAAAAGCAAGGAATGTACATATGCGGATATATAGAAGGCACTTAACGTGAAGATGCCTTCACACCGAGATACTCTTAAAGGATAAGTACTGGTCTATATATACATGTATGTGCATGAGTACCCATCAAGATGATGGGGTCTTGAGGATTTTCCATCCTAAGAAACATGTGCTACGTGAAGCAATGATACTAAAATCTTAAAGCGACTTCACACTAATTCGTATTCACGATAACTTTTACGACAGTAAAATTGTTCATTTGAAGAGTAACGCTTGAAAAAGGTATATAGTTTAAGCTACTTTCATAAGGCGTAATGTTTGGTATGATACAATTACATGGGAAATACAAATAATTAGAAGAATTAGGTTGTTCTGAAATGAAATAAAGCTGTCCTCGCACCAAATCATATTTTGATATGTAAATTTCTTATATCTTCAAGATTCTCTATATTGATTGAAAAAAAGATATATCCTGGATGTAACCTAACATAAGCTAAAGCTAGTGAATAGTACACACTATTTTCAAACAAGGGAGCACCCTTAAGCCGCCTTCACACTTAATCGCATTTTTCGCATTAATAAGCATATACATATATGTTATGTATAATACGGACGAGATTATATAATCGAAGTCATTTTCACATTTCATTGAGTATGCTTTGAATAAGGTACATACTCTTATCATTAGGGTTTCTTCACACCGCCGCAACGGAATATAGATATTCAAGATTTATTTGCATAATCCTATATACGGAACGGTAATGAAGTTGCTCGTAAAACGGATTCGATGCTTGAAGAACAATGGTTGGGTATTTCGAAAATCCAAAGATTCGTTTATACCGAATCGTAAAGAAGAGTCCCGGATAAATTCAACATAAATGCCAACGGAATACTATTACCATTATTAAGGTACCTCGTAAAAAGGTTTCGAAGTTTTCCGACACTCTGGTATATTTTAAAGAAAATTATGTTCCACTCACACCGAAAACATCTTGAAAACATAAATTCGCCCTACCTCCATTCCCATTGCTAATATAATGCATAGGTGAAAGGAAGTCATTGTTTCGATCAAATAAACAATAAGCATACGAATCAAAAATATCGTCTGATAAATAATTGCAGAAAATTTGACAAAAATTCAATTAAGAAAAAAAATCTTTTTTTTTAATACACCTTGCAATAAATTCTAATAAAAAGCATATCACTATAACGTTTTCATTGGTTGAGTACCACTGAGCTCCCTTAAACGGGTTACCGCTAATTCGTCGTTTCATCAAACGAACGACTAGCCTTTTTGCAACGTTCCGTAGAACGACCTCGATGTTAATGAGCGTACGAATGCATAATTTGAAACAGCTGTATAAATAGCTAATCAATTCAGCGTAATAAGTCAATCCAGATATAAACTATATAAATACATATATTACAAGTCAATTAAAATATTACCGAAACGATTTATTATATCAACAGAATATTCAAGATTTTTGAAACAGCCTGTACTGTATTATAAACCATGTGTACATCTAAACTGAACAAAAAATTAACATGCAAGTCCAACGGCACGCGACCTCACATATCGTACAAGCAAAGCATACATCATGAAATGGATCGAAATTCATAATTTGTCGCATGTAGTATCCTATAATTAAGATAATATCCTGCGAAAGACAGAAAAATCGGATTAATTAATTTTTTATTTATAAAAGATCGCTAAACTCTTTTTGACGAGCTCTATAGAATTGCAGTTGGCTGTAATTTTAAGCGTATGAAAAGTCAATACGAAACTATGAATATCATGAAGTGTAATCAACTAATCACTAATCAGTATGCAAAAGAATAACGTCGGTTTCCCATTCTTCAGTAGGTTGAGTAACCTTCTGGAAAATATTACCTATCCAACTATACTATAGTATCACGTGACCGTTACTACTATAGGCTCACACATAATATGGTAATACAGGGAACCTCTTGAAATTTTACGGAAATCCCAGGGCTTATTTTACAAAGCGTCCACCGTCTATTGGTGTCCCCTCGTTTCTCCTTTATGCGAAAATCATTGAGTAAACTCTCTCGGACGTCCCTTGGGAAAGTTCGTAGTCCTTCGTGATGTCATAGATCACAGGAGGGCTTGCGTGAAGATTCGTGGGAACTTTTCATAGGGTTACAAAAAAAAAAAAAAAAAAAAAACACGAATCGAGTAAAAAAAGGATTCGTGGTAATGATTGAGGATAAAAAGAACAAAGGAATGAAGGGATGATTGACGCTCTTGATTATAATTATTGATGATGTAATTATGACTTTTTATTAAAAATAAAATAATAAGTCTTTTTCTTAGTTGCCAAGTGAGTTATCATTTATGCCTTCCTAGTTCACTGAATATCATATCAATTTCTAACGAAATTTTTACATGGCCTTTTAACCCTCATTTTTCTGTTATTTATCTTTCCATTTTCTCATATAATTTCCATGGGATGGTATATATAAACTGTAATTTCGGATATGATTGCGCTATTCTATAGTGTTTAGGGTCTATGGGGTGCAAAAAGCCCACGGGGTGTTACACTTGAAACCCATCAAAGAAACAACCCTCTTATGATTGTGTTATCCCGGCCAGACCACAATAGGTTTGGGAAACCACTAGTGGCACCTTTTTATGATAAAACCCAAATTCTAGTTGGACCGTACCTTTATTTTATGGGACATTTTTTCGGAATATTAATTGAATTTTGGTATCCCCAGGGGAACTGCCCATTGATGATGCTTTATAATTTCTTAAGAATTCTTGTGAGAATTTTCCAAGTTTTGTCGTACTTTCAAATTGGCGGATTATACTAATTTACATATCTAAAACCAAGAATTTAAAGGAAAAGTCTAACAAATATTATCTTTGAAGAAAAAAATTGTCGATCATTTTTCATAAGTTTATCGTTACATGCACATGATTTTTTAAAATTCTAATAGTAATAATAACTTTATAGTCTTAATGTCAGAAAGTAAAAATTATTCAATAATATCCACGAAAAAAGTTGCAAGGAATATAAAATTTATAAAAAAACCCATGATACGTAAGAACTTCATAAAATAGGGATTTCGGAAAAAGAATGCCAAATTCACTCGATCACAAAAAACACCATAGTTATTAGTAAAGGCTAGAAGCCTGGGATTAGTAATTAGTATATTTACACAAGGATAATGTAGTACAAAAAAGGAGACAGAAAAATTTCTTCGATTTTTCTAAAAAGTCCCTGAGCGCGCATAATGAGTGTTTTTATACAGGATATTCCCAGCGGGTCCCACTCAGTGTACGAGTATTTGTTCTTTCTTTTTTTTTTCTTTTTCAGATTTATTGTGGTGAGGTCGACAGAATATATACTATGTAAGGGGTGTAACACTATTTCCAGATAGCAGGCACGCAACGCGATTGTGCGCCACAAATTTCCTAGATACAATGATACAAAAAATTCCAATAATTCAAACCATCAAAAAAGCGACAGCTTCTCCCTTGTAGGTACATTTTTATTTTAGGAGTTAAAAAAATTATTCCTTGTTAAAATCCACAATGAAGGACGCATTTATTTTCAACTCTTCGCTAGAATAGCTTGGGTGTCAAACATCCAGAACTGTGTAGAATTGTTGTTATTAAAATAACATCAGTCGTACTGAATATACAACCTACCCTCAAAACATAAAAGAGGTATCAATTTCATATAGATAGAACTGGTATAGTCTCGCATTTGATAACTAAATATCGCTGTCGGTAGTTACATATAACACAAACAGAACAGAATAATAAGCAGATTTGAAATACACATGGAGTACCTAGTCTCTGAATTGGGAATAATGGAGATCTCGTATGCGCAGACTATTTGAATAAAGCAGCCATATATTTCATTGAAATAGTATGATCAAAACGAACGGAATAGTGAAAAATTCCATGTTAACGTTCGGCTATCTGCCACAGGGATTGGCACTGTATATTTATTCTATTTGAAATTTCACTCTCACGCACTAGCGAGCAGCGGCTCAACACGAATATGCTTAGTCTCTTATCGATTATTGCAGATTCAAATATTCGAGTCACTTTTCACTTTTCCTGATTGCATTTGTATTGCGCACAATAGTGAATGCTGACAGACTCTTGGTACAGTCATTGCGTGTGAAGGGATTTAAAACCTTATTCTAACTTTGTGTGAGATTGATTAATTATAGTTTTTATAAAATCAAGAGCGTCAGCATCGACATCTGCAAGAAAATTAATTCGAAAATGAAAACCATATGTGCTGCAGTGTCCGAGGACCAGGTACTTACCAACATTTCTGTACAGGGAGTCTTGTGCAGGAAAACGATTCTTCGATAAAGACATTATTGCTCCAATCATGGTCGATATTATCGGGAGCCCATGTCATGCGCTTTTCGCTATATTCATCTGTGAACAAAGAGTTTTACAGATTAATGCTATGCAATTTTGTGCTCGTTTAGTTAATTTCATAGTTATCAGACTCACCTTTCGTTTCTTTATTGTCAGCGATTGTCCTTTGCGCAGTGTTGACAGTGAATTATTCCAAAAAATGTCAACGATCCTTTATCCTTGATTAAGCGACTCATTTATATTACTTATCGCTTTGTATCGATCTACCTACTTCCGAACAGTCGTTTGACTTATGTAAATACCTTGCAGCAACAGCGTAAAACATTATTGATCCTTTCGGATTCGTACACAAAAACAGTGCTTCAAATAATTCTGCGTATGCAATACTCATTGGAGTAAACTTTCGATTTACGATTTTCTGATTCTCTGAGCGTTTTATTGAATGACTTACTGTAGTGCGTATCAGGGCACACTATGCCTATTGCAAGTATGTTTGCCATTTCTACTCTATGCGGAGACTATGAGTTATCGACGTCACGCTCTTGTTAAACTGCAATATTTACGATTTTTTTTATTATAGAGATTTTTGACATGGACAGATTTATAAAGTATTGCCTCTTCTTTGTATACATTGCAAAGTAATACGAGGCGAATCTCAGCTTTACGGATTCTTGCAAATGCATAGTGTAGCCTGCAAGAAACGAACTTAGAGTGAATTTGTAATCAAGCAACGCTATTGCGTGACACCTTAGACACGCAATTCATTTCGAACGAATAGCTCTTGTAATGTAACGACCCAATTTAACTTAATGTTTCTCATTGCGCGTCCATATTGCGTATAGAGTGTAAGGTTAGGCGAATTTTTCTATTGCAGAATAAACATTTTTTTATTTGAAAGAATTGATGCACGTACTCAAATTTTTATTTTGCTTTCGGTCTATTTAGAATGTACTGTGGGGAAGAGTTGAATGCAGTTAAACAAAATTCTACTTTATCGATAGTATTTTGTGTACAGATGTATATGAAAATATAATATTTAGCTTGTATTTTACTTTATTCATTAGGAATAGTGATACTTTGCAGTGGCCAATGCTATCTTAAATTTTCTATAAATAAAGGTTCATTTTGATTCTTTTATAAGATTTTCTATAGTATTGTGTCATTAAATTCTTCTCCCCACCGAGATTTCCCTTAATATTAATATCGCGTGTTCACCTTTATTTTATTTTGGTAAAATAATATCCATGGGTCTGCATTTCTATAACACAATTACCTAAAAAATCTCTATCGCACTGTATTATAATACAAATGAGCTTTAAGCAAAGATGTCTGTAGTATATTTGCAGTTTAAAGTTGCACAACTGATCGATTAAAAAAAATATTTTTGTATCTAAAACGTTTAACTAACAATATATTCATTCATGTTTGATTAATTCTATTCTATGGTTCATGGGTATTTTTAAATACCACAGATTCTATGGAAGTTACATAATTAATTTTATGAAAATTATGTTCTGTCCTCAAAACATCAAAACCTTAAACGTTTATATTGTATGTAGCTTTTGACATAATCTCCTATGATATTCTCTGTATCTAAGATAATTTTATGTTATAAATCTTATAAAACGTTGTATATTTTACTATGTTATTTCTACCTCAGAATATAGTTCCAAATTCATTGCTACTATTACGAACATGGGTATGTCTCATGAATAAATCATAAAACAATTCATCAGTAAACAATCTTTCTGGATAGATGATCTGAGTGACTTTCAGTACATTCCGTGCTATTATAAACCAAATACGCAATAAGTAAGATTTGATAACTCATTTATTAAACTTACTACATTGATAAATGTTTTTATTTCTTGACATCTAGACCACTGACATGTTTTATTTGCTGAACCCTTGGATCATCTGGTCTTAGAACTGTAATAAAATTCAAAAACTGTTACTTGGTACTTTTGTATTTTTTTTACAATTTGGTTCATTTAATCTGAAGCAGTTTTAAAATAAATCAATTGCAAAATCCTATATGTTACTAACCAATTCAACAAATATAAACATTATACATGCAACGTAAGTTACTATGTAATCCAAAATACTTATATTACCTACCGATATTATGAATCCTATACTTTTTCGTGAATGCCTCCGTGTTGCAACCAGTCTTGATGAGTACATAACTGATTAAAGCCAACCCAACAACAGCATGAGCAGTACCAAAAACGATATCCGGTGATGATTCGCAAAATTTCATAAGAACTTTCTTTACAGGTGCTGCAAAGTTCAATGAGGTTAAAATTAATTAGGTTAATTATTACTAACATTAAAACTTTTTCCTGACATACTTTTCGGAATCCAGAAGGTTGCGGTAACCATTTTTGTTTTTTGTTACTCCTTATTCAAAACGCAAAAATGTCTCCTTATAATAATCTGGAGGAATTACAAACGATTACGACATCCAGCCACATCCAGCTGATTTTCACACTAAGTACAACGCTGCTGCCATCACAGTCACGCGTAGACATTCTGAACCTCTATGAAACTTACCGACGTAGCACAGCATGTCATTCAAATTTATAAATTTTATTATTGGCTATTTCACCCATAATAATAAAAATACCAAACATAACGTATCAAGAAGTTAAAATATCATTTCGTTTTTGCAAAACTATAAAATTGTATATTATATTTCTTGATGACGAAGTATTGTTATTAAAAATAAATAATTCCAAATACACCGAATAAACATCCGTCCTTACTAAGTTACATGCAGGATTTATCCAGTATGTGACTCTTTGAATTAATGTTAAATATAGCAAAAATTAAAAATTATGTTTTCGCCCGGGATCGAACCGGGGACCTTCCGCGTGTTAGGCGGATGTGATAACCACTACACCACGAAAACCCTTACAATATTTTTTATATTTCTCGAGACTAACTAAGTAAATATTTGTAACAATAAATAAACTATGATTATACAAAGCATTAATAATGTAAAACCCATCTTATTACGTGCATTGATTCCACATATTTTTCATTTACTTACCAACAGAGCCACGATTCCCTTAAGTCTCTCGTACGTTCATACATCGTTAATTTATATCAACAAGATTTCCTTAATTTCTGTTTGTACACTGACTTGTCATAACAATTAAAACACTTACTATAATGCGATTCTTATACCATGTCTTAGTAAAACGACACTGGCTATTTTTCCAACGGTGTCAAAATAGAGTAGCAACACGTTAGTGTACGTACATTTATAGTTTAAAATCAGCAGATATACAATATACGAATTTCGGTTCTCCAATTTTGTTCCTGGCGAAAACATAGCCGCTGTAACAAAATATATTATTTCATCAAACCAAAGCCTACCAGTCCATAGTTAAATCTTCGTGCTAACCCTGCAAATCTCTAATGCCAATACAACACGCGTGTTTCTTTCTCCCTTTTTGTATATATACGTATGTCTGTTCGTTATCCTACATGTGCGTTTGCATCGTGCGAAATATACGCTACGACAATCTCATATGACACGATGTCTCGTAATGTAATACGAGAGTCCGCTTCGAGTTTTGCTGCTTAAGAAATACCATGAGCGTGAATTTTGCAAGCGCTCTCGAATTTCGAATTGAATAAAGGACGACTGCTTTTGGTTTCCAATGCGATCCAAAGCTGCTTTCGCTCGCGACAATTCTCCCACGCCTGGACAACTCGGAAGTCATGCGAGTATAAACTTCGATAGGACCGTTCAGAGACAATGATCAATTTGTCTATTATGCGAGAATCTAAAAGTTAAAAGATTTGCATAATCTGCTATTTATTATTTCCTTCGTGTTCCATATACGAATTTATCTTTAAGCAGTCCTCGAGAACTTTATTTTGAACATAATGGTTTTACTGTTTTTCAAAAGAAAGAAACCGCTATACGTGAGAATCATTGTAATCACGTGCTTAATAATATCACTATAATATCTACAATGTACTGTATCATGTAGTAGTGTCCAATTATAGCTGAAGATGCAGGAACAAAAAAAATTCCGCGGAATAATACACGTGTTATGTAAATTATATACATCGGACTGCTCGTTAGGAGTCTTAAGAAAATTCTTAGCAAGGATTCAAGATATTCCAAAGAACACGTTTGATTCTTGAGGATGCGCAGTCCTTCGTTCAGGTAATTGAGTCTAATCAAACTTCTCCTTGTATCCATTGACAATGTCAAAACAAAGATAATAACTTTATTCAATAATTACAATCGAAAGTGAAATGGTTACGTTAATCCGTGACTCTTCTATTTTTAGCGTGATGTTATTATTGTCCTATCTTAGAACCCACGCAAGTGAAAGGACACAGTGTGACCACCAATAAGAAAAGAATGCACTAGGCCAATCCGCATTCTCTCTTTCCGACATCTTGAAGATTCTTTTGGGGTTATCTTCCCTTCCCCTCGCCCTCCTTCCTCCTTCATATATTCTTTTCGTTTCTCATTCAATGTAGGTGGGCCCATTTCGACCCAGATTCATTGCTCTCGAATATCGTACCTTTCTCCGCATAACGAGTTGAATCTTTCACTTTGATTTCTTTCACTACGGTGAACGGTAGAGTGACCTTTAAACTCTGTAAGTGCCGATTTTATAGATCAATAAAATAATAAGCAGCCTGCTGATGAAATGTCACTGATTTTTTTTTCAAAACTTCATCGGTACATTGCAACGAATTTGCTTTATTTTTACTATGAGGAAGATACATGGCAGATAAAAATGAAGGATCGACAATTTAGAATGATTTGAAGTCATTTTAAAGGCGCGTACACACATGAGCACGTATATGCATGGTGGGTACCGTAAGGTTGTTACGTTATAAGAATTACTGGAGTCAGTGTCAATGCCACGATTATTATCATGGTTACTGGCTCCTTAAAAAACGGTAAATTCTCGGGAGACATGAAAAAAATTATTTTTTTATTTTTCTTGTAACTGTACAAGTCGCCAATGGTCACGTCGATAGATTCTTCGATCGTTTTAACGGACATTGAATCAATTTTTAAAGATCAAGACAAACCCTATCATTTTGAAAGGGCATTGACTTTTTAATTTATTCTCTTTTTATTTTTCAAAAATGAATATTCAGATGGGTGCCCTTCTAAGTTGAGAGAAAGTTTCAAAATTTATATGTAATTTCCTTTTTGTAGACGCGGCTACTTAACTAGAATGTGGGCAAATTTCGAATGGAAAGGCGAGGTCGGTTAGGTTAGGTTTCTTTATATTCGGGTTATTTTCGGTTACACTAGATTGGCTTAGGCTAGGTTAAATAGTATGCATATTATTTTCTCTCTTAAAGATCATCAAAAATACCGCCTTGGATTTGCTCGAGGACGTTATCATGTATATATAAAGAAGTGGGCGGGTTGATCGAAAGTCCAAAAAGAGATCCGTTCTTGAGTTGCTTTAAAGGATTCTTCGAAATATTCAGCAACGTCAAATTATTCAAATTTCTTAACGCTCCTGGTCGAATGTCCGATATACGATTTCCTTCGAGTAAAAGGATTTGCAATCCTGGTACGCTGCTCAATGTATACGAATCAAGAATTTCTAATAAATTTTCATTGAGATTAAGAACGATCAAAGATTTAGGCAGTTCGACCAAAGAATCCTTTTCGTATCCTGTTATCTTGTTTCTGGCAAGTAAAAGGTCCCGGAGATTCCTGGCATCCTTCAATGAATCCTTCTCGATGACTGATATGAAATTGTCATTGCAGTCGAGTGTCTTCAGCTTCACCAGATCCTTCGAGAAACCAGCTTCCAACCTTGTGATTTTATTGAACGCCAATTTGAGATTCTTCAAGGACATCAGACCACGAAATGCATTATCCTGTATACCGACTATATCATTTTTCGCGAGATTCAAAAGATTTAATTTTCCTTGATTTTGGAAAATTCCATCAGGAATGTACAAGATTTGATTTTGTGAGAGATATAATTCTTCCATTGTGTCAGGGAGGCTCGATATGAAACTCAGATCTACCAATTTATTTTGAGACAAATAGAGACCATAGAGTTTCGTAGCACTGAAGGATCCATTTTCAATATTTTCAATAAAGTTGGCGTGAAAATTGAGAAATTTTATAAATTCATTTTTTATTGTCTTATGTTTGATCTGCTTGATCTTGTTATGCCCAAGATTCACCAGGGCAACATCTTTTGGTAGATCGTTCAGTAGTTCTTGTGTGATTTCTTCGATGGCGTTTTTCGATAAATCGATTTGATAGATATCGAGATTATGTATTTTGAACCAGCTCGAAGCGAAACTTGTTATATTGTATCCTTGAAGATTCAAACGTCCTTCGATGGGATGAACGGTTATCCTTTTACATCCTTCGTTTAGAATTTCGTCCTTTTTCAAATTTTCGACTGTTTCCAAGGTTCCGTTGAATATGCATAGTTTGATTTCCTGCGAAGGTCCTGCAGTGCGATTAAAAACAATTCCTATCTTTTGTAAGAAAGTTTCGCTTTCCAGATAACAAAACGTATCTTGTTGACAATTCGAATCATCACTCTCTTGATCCTTTATTTTTTCTAATTTCAAACTCGAAGGATTTTCGAAGATCCTTGTATTGATGGTCCACAAACTGTTATTTTTTATAATGATTTCACTGGTTTTGGGAATCCCATAGAATTCGCCGCCATTCATCACCTTTATTTTATTCTGGGAGAAGTTCAATAACTTCAAATTGTTCAAACCAGAAAAGGCACCTTCCACACTCGAAATATCATTCCTGTCAAGGTATAGGTATTCGAGATCTTTTAAATTTTCAAAAATTCCACCGGGAAGATTCGTTAATAAATTTCCCGCGAGATTCAAAATTTTCACGTTCACTTCCCGAAACGCGTCAGGATGAATTTCCTTTATTCCATAATTAGATAAATCCAGTTCGTCCGTTTGGCCCGTTTTGCGAACGCTTCTCAATATTCCGTTATCGATCGTAAATTGAAAATTTTCAAAATCAGCTCCGCCTCGCGTAACCACACCGAGAACGAATAAAATCCAAAATATCGTCATTCTCGAAATTGAAAATTCGAACACCAACGATTATGCGTCTCCACTGTATCCCTGAAGATTTGCGGGAAGACTGCAAGTGATTCTGAGCGTCCAGGATGAAAACAGGTCCTGGCTATCTTTATATAGGTAAGCCTTGGTTGAAAAGATCTTAAGTCAGTATTACAATCGAGATGCTGTAAGGTCCCTTGAAGATCACCTAGAACAGTGAAATAAGCTTCAATATTAAAAATCACTCATACGTTTTACCATGCAATAATAAAAGAAAATAGTATATCAGTATCCTTGGCTTAAAAAACGAAACAGTGAACCGTCAGCACTTAAAATGCCATAATCACTTGTAAAACCAAGTTGAAGCAGATATAGTTAAATGGAAAAACCAGTTTCTCATTTAGCCACAGATTCAGGTTTATCAGGTACAGCCCCCCTTTATTCGTGAATTATTTATTGTGACTAATGTAAAAGATAAAATAGATCCCATTCTACACCCGGGAATGCCAAGTATAGTTCCTTCATATATTTTCCGACGTCAACAAGGGTTTTCCCCTAGTCACAGTTCTCTCAACTTTTTTCCAATTTAAAACCCACCACGTATCACCCATTGGATACATCATAATAAAATTTCCTAATTACGAAACAATATTTAAAAAAGGGTGATCTAAAAATATCACAAGTTCCACACAGCCGATCATTCCCAGTCGGACGACTGTAGTGCGTGACATGGAGATCGATACGAAAATAATTTTCAAACGATCAATAAGTATCTATAATGACGGACTAAATCAGTCCAACAGTATATCCATGGATCCGTTGATCCATGAAAGATAACAAAGGACCACCCAGCATCCTTGGCATCCTGTAACTCAATTTACTTTTATTTGAAATTACGCCAGTATCGATTTCGCGAAGAGATCTCGATCTTTCCATAGATCCGATCTACCCCTGAGATCGTTAAGGTCCTTTCCACTTGAAAGAACTATATAGTCCAGAAACATCCTATACTGTATATACTAAAGTGTCGAGCGTACCTGATCAATCCAGTACGCTTATTCATGAAGAATCGGTTAGCCGATCGCTAGATCACGACAGTGGATTAAAAAAGGGTCATCGCAGCATATACAAAAAATCCGTAAGGCCCCGTTACGGGGCCTGAGAGTCTTCTGCCATTCTTTATATTACTGCGTAGAGGTCGTCGACTCCGACAAAATTTCGTGGCCCGTTTCGTTACTTCTTGTACTAATTATTATTATTTTACACCCGTGCTCGTTTTAATGAATAACAAAAATAATAGTCATTATAACGCTTTGCTATCCGATCCTCTGTGTATTAACGATACCGCAAGTAATATTACCAAACGCAGCTTACGCATGCACGGATATATTTATAGAGGATTCGAAAGAGCCACACCATCTCGAGTCCAGTGAACCGTCCTGAACTTCCTGAACTGTTCCACATACTGAAGGAAGGGACTCCTTTCGATATAGTCACATTGCAGCATACACGTTTTTAAAAAAAATTCATGAGTAGGCGTACTGGTCTCTAGTAATCGAGACCAGGGAGAACCGAGTAGAGCACCTCGAGTAGTGCAGTATCATATACGTAAGTGAGTTCATATACGAAGGTGCATGTACACGGGAACGTGCGAGTCTGTCAGTGAATTCTGAGCATCGCTTGTGTTACCCATGGTGGTAACCGCGGTCTTTATGTACAGAGTAGGAGTATAGAAGACCGATGGTATCGGCAGTCGCATGCGGACCAGCCTGCAAGTCGGACTGAAATTCTGAGGCCGCGAGAGCGAGAGACGGGATCGAAAATCAAATTTATGACTTAAAAATACATGGGAATTATTTGAAGGACGGAGAAGATATTTGCATGAGGCTGGAATCATCGTTGGATTTGAAATTTTTTATTCCATTTCGCGAAAGGAAGTGTCCCAGTGTAGTGAGACGTGTCGAAGACGATTAAAAAAAAAAAAATTGATAGAAACAAATTTTTCGAAAATTTGCTCCCTCTAACTCAAAGTGAATGGATCGTCCAAGTAGGGAAGTACCGTGAAATGCGGCCTCGTTCGACCGATCCGGGAACGAGATTGACGTTAAAAAAAGACTAAAAGTATAATAAACGGCACGGGTCATCGAATCCGTTCAATAAGTTAATTCCGGAAATGCATTTTGAAATATCACGTTTTTATTTTAAAAAAGTTAAATTGTCGTTAACGTCCAGTTGAACAATTGCGTTGATCGATCGATTCAATTCGATAAGAAGTAATTGGCATTCAAAAATTCCTTAATCGTTTGGGTGGTTTATGAGAGAGAAAAAATAAAAAAATTTATGAAATTTTAACAAGAAATAAAGATCAACGATAATATGTGGAGACAAAGGCGAATCGGTGTATCGAAAAGGTAATTTTTTGTTTTACATGTATCAGTACCATATGTATAAACTACGTATGAATTTAACAGACAAGCCTAAAGTATGAGAAGAAACAAAACACAAATAATCGACACTTGTTACACCGGCAAAGAATGGTTACTAGGCGAGTAAACTCAAGCATTCCAAGAATTCCCAGTGGAAGCTTCCGCGTGTCTACACGAGTGCGAATGCGTTTGTTACTACAAGCAATTCCCTAAGGAAGCAACAACCTACCTACCCAGCTTCCTACCCAGTTAACAACTGCACAAAAGCAACCAGTTCCCGTTCTTACACTGATACAACCGGCTAAACTAACCCAGGTGCATAACCCTGACTCAGGATCACCCGGTAAAGTGCATCGTGCATACTAAGTGCAACCTCTTGTTCCGTAGAGTCGCCAAAGACAGCCGGAATAGTGAGAACTGCTGCTACGGCAGTTGCCACTTCCGGTTTTTACCATGAAAACAACATTTTCACATTTGAAAAATACATAAAGAAAATTATTCGATACCTTAATCAGAATTTAAATTGAATGGATTTTTAGTCGATAATAACAATCATAATAACAACGATAAGACATCTTTCATTAAATTTTAATCTCACCAATGAGTCATGCATTCTCGTACTGAAGTGTTACCCTGTTTACGTAATATAGCCATTGTTGTCATATTCGTGCGACATGCCATTGTCAGAGAGACTTCTTTGAGCTAACGATAATGTTTTTCTCCTTCGACAAAAGAATGCCAGAAGCACGATACGGAAAAAAAAACAATAAGCTTATTCGAATTTGCATTCTTGGTCAAAACCAGAAAACGTGTATGATTCGCGTGCTGAATCGAAATTTTCATCTTATGATAATAGTACGTTTATTTAATGATATTGCGGTACCGAAAGCACGTGATACCGTTATTGCTTGTTAATTTTGACGCTTTGTAATTTTCCTCGTTTTATCCGTTCAATCAGTGTCTACTGTCAAGCATCGTTACGCGATTTGAGAGCAAAGCCCAATTTTTAAATCTCGATAATGATGATGACTATTCGCGGTACATTAACCCGTAGAGTAGAATATAATATGATAAACAGTTTAATAAGAGTCTCAATGAAAATATGCAAAATAGGTAATGCAGTCTCTCTTTTATGATCAATAATGGAATAGCTCTGTTTGATCGTTGGTCGTGGATTTCATACTTTTTAATAAAATATGTCTACATATGCTGGAGCGTGACAAGGTATAGGAGAGCTGACGGAAACTGGTTTCTGGAGCAACGATTTTCTTTAGTAACATGTATTTTACGTAGCTAACCAGACGCGATCATTTGCGAACATTGCGATTTTCATGATGAGGCCGGAAGTAATCGATTATTGCAATTTATAGAATTTACGATCTCGCGCTAACTGCTGTGTATGACGCAACGATTATTAATTTAATGGGACATATAAGATACCCCGTGACAATATTTTCCGTACGAACGTTGACGTTTATTTACGAACATTTTTATAAACATTAACAATGATGCACGACATGATTTTCATAAACGATTATCACTTTTGTTATTTCTTGATAAAATTTGAACAGACGAATCCACCTAGTTTTAAAAAGGTGACACACGATTAATGTTACACTACCGTTATGTAATTGACATTCAAAAATTAAAGAATTTTGAAATTATTCGTAAATCTCACGAAAAGCCTGAAAATTCGAGTAACGTTTCAATTGACTGCGTATACGTGAATTTACATTGCAAAGATACGAATTACAATCTCCCGTCCAAAAAAATGTGGGTGTTATTAAAAAGTAATCATACCATCTGCACGAACGTGCAATTAACACGATTTTCATTTATTCTGAATTTTAATGACTGAGTCGAGATGATCGTCTGCCGAGTAGTTTCACGCGGATACAGTCAGACACCAGGATAGCTCATTGTAGTGGTAAAGAATTATTGCGCAAACTATACTGTCCGCCCTTGCGCCATTTGACACGATCGACTAAAGACGCAACTTTTAGATCCGGATCGAATCACGTTTCCTCATCATAGTCAAAGTAGGAATACACGAAGCCCACGGGAGTCACGAGAGTAAACTGGAATGACTAGAGATAATAAAAAATTTTTTTTTAAATACAGTAAACGAGGTAAAAAGTTTATAACACTCGACAGACATTATCAGTTCTTAAGATGAAAACAGAATCTTGGTGGACAATCTCCAAGTAATTTGTAAAATGACGCCATGCCCTGGTTGCTACTCTGCCAACCCAGATGGCAGACGGAACGTGACAAACGTAGTGGTCGTATATTCTTTTTTTTTTAAAAAAAGTCTGTTTAATAAAGAAAAATGTGCCCTGCTCAAAATACACAATTATTTATATCATTCTTGTACCCTTTACTTTTAGATATTCTTTTTTCGTTAAACTTTCAGAACCAGCGAATTGGTAGCACTGGTTGCGCTCTCCAGCACACTCTTCCTATTTCTGCACACGCGGGATCTGCATTCTAGATTACGTGAAATGGAATTTCGACTTCAGCCAGAGGACGACGAAGCGTTAACGGCAAATCAGCTATCTTCCGGTGAGTGTTTAGCTAAAAGTCCGGCGAGGCATAACGAGAAAATGAGAAGAGAAGATAAGAAACGAAAAAAAAATTGTTCGCCGGTAACGATCACGGTTGAACCGGAGAACATAAAATTCCTTAGGTTGGATGCGTTTCTTCCGCTTACGTAATTCTTCGAGTCATTAGGGATGGAAAGGAAGGGGAAGCTCTTTCAGTATCACAAAGGTTGAAGATGAAATTGTAAATTCACTTCCGGCAAAAGGGAAGGTCGATGATCTTGTAAAAACCAAAAAGTAACTCTTAATAAATTTTTTAAAATAAATTTAATGACTGTTACGCCATTTATAAACAACACAATAAACACATATATATATATATATATATATATATATATTATGCACGATACCATATGCTTCGAGTATCACATGTTTCTTAGTATCTAAACTGTGATCTGTTCTGACTTAACCTAATCTGACCCTCCTCTGAACTTGTAATAAAACATATACTGTATACATGTGCGCGTCGAAATTCCTGAGATTCGCGAGTCTTCCGCGTGGCTAATCTCGCTCTCTCTCTCTCTCTCTCTCTCTCTCTCTCTCTCTCGCCGTCTCTCCTCACTAAGGATGAAATGAGGAAGAGGAGCTAGATTGAGAGGATCGGAGGAGTAAAGGGTGGGGACTAAGGATGCAAGGATCGAATAAGAGAGAGAGAGAGATTGATAAAAAAAGAGCGGTTCACTTCCGAGTAACGGGAAGGGAGATGAGAGTGCGGATATCGGCCCAAGGGGCCTATGGTCCTGTGAGGTTATATTTCATTGGTGGGACCTCATCTTGGTCCTCACGTGCACATCGTGCCGGATCAAAGGACTACGGACTCTGTCTGGGAAGTCATGCGCGAAATGTGTAACGCTAACGGTGAATACACGGGAGAATCGAGAAGCGCCCACTAATTGGACATACATATGTAAGTCTTTCATTAACAGTCTTTGTTATATATATTTGCTGTTGGGCCTGACGCGCGTTAGTCTGGCTCGAAATTTAAATTAGGCGAATCACGAGTAAGTCATTGTCGAGGTTCATGTGAAAATTTTGGAGTAAAGGTGGAATTAGAAAATTTTATTATTCGAGTTGAATTTTGAAATTTTTTATCTACGGTCTCTGTGTAATATTTTTTATTATTTTATACAAATTTGACTTTTTATCTACTGATCCAATTTTTACAGTGAACACAGTGCGAAATATTTTTTGTTAGATTTTGTCTAGTAAACTATCGGTAAAAGAACTCAATGTAATTCTCATAGTCGCGGTCCAATTCTCATAGACGCGATACATGTTTGTAATGAACTCTCCAATTAAGGACCAGAAGAGCGGGTAGGGATACGGTGGCTGTTCGTATGCTTTTTTGTGTAACCTCAGTACAGTTAAGGATGAGTGATATTCTTAAGCCGAATTCATAATTCACGGTACTTTTCACAAAAGAGTTACGCTCGCTTGTACATGAATCTTGTATGACTTAACTTTCGAGTAAATTTCATTTTTACTTATCTGAATATCATCGCCAGTTTTTATCTGCTAAATAATTGCATCTTATGTTAATGATACTTTTTATTTCGTTTCAACTTTTTATCGCGGTTGAAACGTACAGAGAAATCTTTGTGCATAGCAGGAAGTATATTATGTAATGGAATCAAGTCACCGATGAACTTTTTTTTTTCAAAGAACTGAAAATCTCAACGTTTTCGAAATAAAAATTGGGCGAAATCGAAATAGAAATTGGCATGTTATATAGCAGTATATTATTTAATGTGAAATGTCTAGGAAGTTAAATAAAAAGATTTGGTATCTCGTAAGAGTGATTTTCTGACTGAGAGTACAACGAAGTGCAATTACCTTGTGCTAAATAATTTGTCAATAAAGCGTGTAAATTGCCTTGAGCTATTTTTTTTTAATTTCATTTTTTTTCAAATGCCTCGTGCTACGCGCATCATGAGAATTGGCGAGTGAATCTCGAGTACAAAAGTGCATCGTAGAAAATCAGGTCGATCTCGTCACTTGTATTAGAACGACAACGAGCTTGCCGAATGCATATCTCAAAGTGCATTACTCTTCGTTGCACTTATTGGTATACGTAAGCAAGACTGAAAATTATCATCGAGAGTAACGGGATCAAGTGTACGCACGGACGAATCGGATAACCAAAGGCGTATAAAACAGATAGGATGCAATTTTGTACTTTTATAGTACTTCAAGTAACCAGACGACTGACGAAAGTTTTTTTCACTCGGCATATGTATCACGTGAAATTTTAAAAAAAAAAATAAGAACGAGTCCGACCGGTTTTCTTAATGGCTCATTATATCCAAAAGCGTCAAAACATATTTCTAACAAAATTCCAAAGTGATCAGAGAATCCGTGATATTCTTGACTTCATTATACAACTTTAGATCTATGATGATCTAACTCCTTTGACCAGATCAGTAATCTTCTTAAATTCTAAAAAAATGGAAATTGCATAACCAAATTTCATCCAAATAAAAAAAAATCATCAACCATCGAACGTGGCATCAGGAAGAGAACAATTTTCAAAAACAACCAATCTCAAAGCTCAACGTGAAAGACGTCAAAATGAAAGTTCGCCAATTCGTTCCGAGCAATTAGACAAGAAGATTGAATTTACAAAAGCAGAGATCGGCGAAGATCTTCAGCAATCTTAGTGAATCCGTTCTCTGAGGAGGGCCGTAAAGGGGGGCCGTAAGGCCGCTTTCCCAAGTTCTGGGTCAGCGGGTCCACGCGACTGGGGATCCAATCGAGTGAAAGGAAAAAGGGCGTAAGTCCGATTAACCGGGGCACGCATTTACAGCACCATACTTACCTACCTTCACTCGATCTCTCGGTTCAAGAGCATTCGACTGGTGTGCACCTCACTTCAGGAAGGTCGTTGCACTTGCAACTCGGTTTTTGAGCGAATAATAACGGCACCTCGTATGCTGCTCCAGCGGCAAACTTATGGAGCTAACTTGATAGTGGGTCTTCTTACAGAATAAGAGGGGTGGGCAGCATGGGAATGAAATGTCAGGGGGGTGGGGGGATCTCAGGAGAGGTCAAAGTGGTCAGCACTGCTGGAATTCAGAATAGAAGATACCAACTGCACTTAAGGGCAAATTTATATGGGACGCTTCCTATCGAGCTCTTCATTTTGAGTATCATCAATCGTGAACGTTTCAAAACGAATATCAGGGAGAGTCGAAAGCTGCGACTTTATCGTTACATGAAAACACGTCTTTGTTCTATTAGGAATCGAGATAGATTTTACATATGTCAACAGGTTGCACTAGGTCTTCTTTCTCAACAAACCAGACATGCCAGCGAAAATGAAATGAATCGGTATTTTTTAAACCGGTGAGTGCGTTGACTGTGCAATGACGAAAGTGCATTCGAATTGATTGCAACTGGGTCTTGAGAAAGTAATAGGAGAATATTGTAAGCAAGACTGTAATTTGAGTCAGGAATGATTCATGTTCCTTCTGTAATATCGAGTGTACCAATGCTACTTTAATAGCTATCATTTAATCAATTCCTTTGACTCTATGTATCGCAACGAGATGAGAACAGATACTCAGTAAAGCAACGTAACTGTCAATGCTCTGAAATGGAAGGATACAAAAAAAGTAATAAAATATTATTAAGCCGTAAACTGCAAAACTTGTTCCGTGACATTGTTCCTTGAGCTCAGATACGATTGGAGAGCGTTTCCGTAGTAAAAGGCTTGGAGAAATGGCTTTCCGAGAAAGATCGTCGGCATGGCACAAATCGCTCCAATCTTACCGATCACGCGGTTGATTCATCATTACTGTTTCTCCTCGCACTGTAAATTCTTAAGTCTTTCACTTCTTTGCTCTTTTTTTCAGAAGGAGTGCAGATATCCGTTCGCGGTGAATTTGCATCCAGCGGACCGGTGCATTATCAGAACCTGCATCGCACTACTACCACCACAACCACGGAGGAGGTCAGATTATTTTTATTATGTGTTAAATAAATATTACGTTACGCTAGATCTGTTATCTATGAATTGATCGGCGCGTGGATATCGATTCGTCATTTTTGAAAATCCAATGCGGATCGAATGCAGTATTGAAATGCATTCGCCGCAAAATCGGTTAACCGACATTGCAGCTGACCTCTTCGATGCAATTGCGTAAGAGCTCGACGAGAAATAAAACATTGATTTTAAAAAGAATTACCTTGCAAAATTACGATGTAGGATTGACCGCATTATCAACATGTATCTATATCTATATAAAGATTATCTTGAGTTACGTACAGCTTGCGACGTACAATGGCTTGCTTTATTTTTTGAATATTAATATTGACAGTTATTTTTCGCCAAAACAATGGAAGAAAAAGAACGGCTACTGAAAGAAAAAAAGAGCGAAGCGACGCTTGGAAAACTCTTTTAATACTACGTTGCAGTTTCTTACATGCAACAGTGCACTTCTTATGCACGCACTCTTAGTCCTCACTACTCAACACGATGCATACGATGTATACAAACATAATGGCGTAGCGCGTTGTGAATAAATAGGTTATATATTTTCATGGTCAATAAATATCGGTAACGTGGACTAACAGTGTCCGTTAGGTGTACGAGACGAAGATTTACGAGTTTGCGAAAAATCGAAAAAAATTCTTCAAAATTTTACGACTCAAAACAGAAGAACAATGCTGTCTTTTAATATACGTTGTAATTTCTAAAAGTGCACTCGAGCATTATATGTCACGCGTTCTTACCATCGTGACTGCACACGTGCTTATATTTACTTATGCATATACATACGTATGAACGTACTATACAAGATTTCCAGGTAGACGCCTGTCCCCGTATTCTCGGATGTACTCGGAAGTACAAGAAAGCTAGATTGGAAAGTTTAAAAAAAAAATTACGATCAACCAGCCGACCTAACATCAAACAGCAAAAACAGAAATGCATTATGTAACACGCAGCTTCTCTTCTTACAGTATCCCGAGGAGGATGGATTTCTCGACGCAGACGCGCTAAACAACACAAAACGCGCTGGCAAGCAGGTGCTCTTCTTCAATCGCGTGCCCAAAGTGGGCTCGCAGACGTTTATGGAATTGCTGAGAAGATTGTCCATGAGGAACGGATTTTCATTCAATCGAGATCGTGTACAGAGAGTGGAGACTATACGCCTGGCACCCATAGAACAGGTAAAGTTGTATACCAGTTCAATTATTTCTTTTTTTTTCAAATAATGAAAAGTCTTGAAAAATATTGTCATTTTTTTTTTATTCATAGATACAACTAGCCACTCTGGTAAACAGTTTCGTGGAGCCATCTGTCTACATAAAACACGTGTGCTTCACCAACTTCTCGGAGTTCGTAAATACGTACTATTTAGAGATTTATTGAAGATATTTTAAATCGTATGGTTAACGTTTATATGACCTTGCAGATTTAATTTACCTGATCCGATTTATGTCAACCTGGTGAGAGATCCCGTGGAACGTGTAATCTCCTGGTACTATTACGTGCGTGCTCCTTGGTATTACGTTGAACGGAAACAGATATTTCCGGATTTACCACTTCCGGATCCCAATTGGCTGAAAAAGGACTTCGAGACTTGCGTCCTCAAAGGCGATCGTGAATGTCGTTATTTGGAAGGGGAGATACACGAAGGAATAGGGGACCATCGTCGTCAAACTTTATTTTTCTGTGGACACAGTGAAAAGTGCACGTAAGTTTTCAAAATTAAGAATAAAAAAAATTTATTTGAAATTTTGTAAAAAAAAAGTTTTTTTATTTATAATTAATTTGGTTAGTCCGTTTAACACGGTGGGAGCACTGGAGAGAGCCAAGCTTGCTGTGGAAAAACATTATGCAGTTGTCGGTGTCCTCGAAGATGTTAACACGACTTTGACCGTGCTTGAAAATTATATACCAGCATTTTTTCAAGGAGCCACCAACGTCTACTGGGGTATATGAATTTTTAGTATAAATTTTTCATACGTTTCTTCATATAAATATTGCCATTGTTTTCTTACCTGCTTTTTCTTATTACAGATCAAGTAAATTCCTTCACCAGGATCAATCGGAATTTCTTCAAACCACCTGTCAGTGAAGAGGTCAAAGAACTCGTCAGAGCAAATTTCACTAGGGAAGTTGAATTCTATCAATTCTGCCGTCAAAGACTTCACAATCAGTTGAGAGCTTTGAGGCTGTCGAGCGATCGAAATTTCGATATTCACAATAATTTGTGATACCGGTAAGATGAAACTTAGAAAAATCTGATTATCCTTGAGAATTGAATATTAATTGAAATTTGCTCGCTGCTCTTACTGCCATGAAGAATGTTTGATACGATGTGATTTACTTAGATGTAATTGAATCTTAGTCCATACATAACTTTAACCTGTTAAATTCTATTTCATTGAAATTCAAAGTGAATCACAGAGATGAAGCTTCCTCGTGTTTGTAAATGATGTACATGTCGCTGTATACATGTTTATCGCTGACGTGCATTTCTAAACGAAAGATAAGGAACAGAATGAAAATGACGAAGGAGAAACTTGTGATAAATCAAAATTCAGTGGATATAAAAATATTTGCCAGTTTTTTGTATCGAACGATACAACGAGAGGTTGGAATAATACATATCTACAGACACGCTGACCAATGCACGTAGCAATTCTACGTCGATATAAAGAAATGCTATAGAAATAAAGACTTGAAATAAGGACATGGAAATATAGATCAGTAATGAGAAATCTGTGTTACTTTGAAAATTTCATCTCCATCACCCTTCTCTGATAATCATCGGATCAATCAGCGTTAATCAATTATCTTCGTGCCTTGCTACGTAAGAAAATACACATTTGATGTTCGCACTAAGTAGAGAGTGCTATAGATGCTCATGGCGCCTGAGTGTTTCCCAATGTGTTGCAATAAAAAAAAATATTACGATCACGATAAACAACCAATAAACTTCACTGACAACAACATCACTGACAATTTCTTCACTGAAAAATAACGTGCACGCATATCAGAATTTTTGGAACGATTCCCAGTTTGGCACTCAGTATCGAAAATAAATTTAACGTACGTATAATGCATATACGTATAGGGTCATGAATTAGTATTGGAAAAATGTATTATATATAAATGGCACTGCCTAATCAGACGAGCCGTTTACGGAGGATTGCTAAATAAATAATAAACAAAAAATCCACAAATAGCGTCAAATTCTGATCCTCTATTTAATACCGTGATATCGATAGGCGTTCGTATCACGTAGTGTGGCTTACCAATCGAATCGAAGGTTCAGAGGTCAGCCACGATTAAAGTTGATATACCAAGGTCGACATGTAATTATACTAATTATAAGGAAAAACGACCGCGACAGTATCGCAAAATTATATAAATCTCGCTTAATGAACATAATTTTTTTTAATTTTTAATTTACTCTTGTTTACCAAAAGCAGGTCAAAGGTAAATAAAAGTATACGTATGGGGTACTTTATCGTGCCGGTTATGAGTCAGTCGATTGATCTTTGACTGTGCTGTAATAGGGAAAAGGGAAAAGAGCCATTGATTATGTAAAACATTAAACTATTTTTTTTAATTGATCTTGACAATAATCGTTATGTCATTAGCAGACTCTAGGTTAGTTTATGTATTCTCATTTTATAATCGTAATATATACATATACACTATATAAATATATAGATTTTACATATGTATATGTTATATATATGAATTACAAATTTATTGCTTCTGTGCTTTTACATTACACATATACTCGCTCTGTATATACGTTATATTCTCTTCGCATACGTAAATATTGTGTATGCACATACATATTCACTTTAAATACATATGTGACTCCGTGTTTCAATATGTTATGTAATATTTACAATTCATATTTTGTTCGTTCACATTCTCGCCGTATTCGATCCATATGTAGAAAAGTGATCAACGTGCAATTGTACCGATCGGTCATTGTTTCTTTCTCTATTTTCATCCATTATTTTACCAAAAGACGAGTCGATTTATAAATCCACGAAATTTATATGACAGATTCACAGTAGCCGAATGAAAAACAAGAAACATGTATCTTTTTCATTTATTATCGTTATCAGCCTTCCGCACATGACGCTCGTACAATAAGTTTTTAATAACGGATTTAATAACGGGAGACATACGAAAAATATAAAGTCGAAAGGTCAGTCAGTGTGTATGATCTTTGGCAGTATTGTCGCGTTTGCTTTTTAAAAATATTTTTCATTATCTATTCGTTATACCGTTAGGTACCCCCGTTATCTAAGTAAATAACAAACGTCAACCAGATTTGTTTTTTTATAATTAAGATGAAATGTATTTTCACGTAATTTATAATATTATAATCTGCACTTTCTTTACAATTGCGGGAGACATTTTTTTATATTCTTTTAACTTTCGCGGCACCATCCTTCACGACTTGACTTTTCTCGGATCGGATAGAAACTATTGTTGGATTTCAGGTACATTGTTACTCGTAGGTTTCTTTTTCACCGTTTTCTTTAACATTCATTATTAATTCCTATCCCTTTACTTTTTTTCATTCAGAATACCAATTCTCGTTACTCATTATCTTAGACACATTGCACGGAACGTCTAAAATACATGTGCGACAGTCTATCAAATCTTTTGAGAAAAGAACAGACAGCTAGAGAAAGTACTGGACAAAAGAGAATCGATCAAGGGCTAGATAAGGAGAGAAAATTATCTTTCTTTTTCTTATTTCATAGAAAATAGTCTATCCTTAATTTAATTACACGTTAACGGAAACCGAAAGAAAATTATAGATGAACAAAGGACATTTTACGGGATATTTGGCGACAAAACGAGAGGAAGGACTATCTAGAGAGGGAGGGCGAGGGGAAGGGGTGGGGGGTGGGGGGGGTATATTCCTTTTTGTGAAATAACTATAAAATTCTAAATTTAAAAAACAACAAGTTACAAGGAAAACAATAAAAGTCAAAATATCATCTAACTGCTATGGTTATATTAATTATACGAATTGATAAAATAGTCGAATTTTTTTGCGGGTCATTCCAATCAATCGGTGCGACAGGATTCGCACTGATTTTTATTTTCTGCTTACTTTCTTAATATCTTTTCACAGCCGATTTTTCTCCTCAACCGCGTGGTCCTTACCGTGTAAAGACAGACATTGAGGATTTAAGGATAAAAGAGACTTGTTTTCTTTTTAACGACTAGCTTGACCCTTTTCTCTTGAAATCTCTAAATGACTAGATACGAGACGAGTGAGCGAATGGCAATGCATATAAAAAAAAATCGTATGCCTTAACTGCGAGCGTATATCAATGATTAATTTTTGTTTTCTCACGGTAAGGATCACATTTTCAAATTTATATCACGACTGTTTCTCACTAGTATCATCGTCATGATCCTTATAATAATCGTGAATCAGCACTTAACGATACAGTGTCACAGTCATTGAATCGATCCTCAAGCAGAATAGAAATCTGTAAATAGATTTATATATAGCTCATCTTTTCATTATAACATTTTTTTCACTCAATTATCTTCATTACCCATTTTCTTTTTTATTCTATCTCTATGACGAAAGATAGAATTAATATATACTGTACGGGTGTGTATATAATATATATCATATATGTGTTATAACTAGTATGGCTGATATATATATATATATATATATATATATATATATAAATATGTCAGGCGGCAGTTTCCAGGCCATGCGGCACTCGCAACGGTAAGGTAATATATTTAAAAAGAAAAAACTAAACCTTGGGACATGTGGCATTAGAATTCTAACCTAATCTAACCTAACGTACTACTCCTTAGCCCATCACAACTCCGAGTATCCACAATTAATAATTTTTTGAAAAATTCGGTGTGAATGCCGCCAATCGGTCCTGGAAGCTTACGATTGACATAAAAGTTTTCCAGGACCGACCTGGAACATAACAGATGTCCTGGAAACTGCCAATACGCATCGAAAAAAGTCCTGGAAACCACCTCTCAATATATTTATATCTATATATGTGTATATATAGATATGGAAAAAATATATATATCATATATCATTTAGATTTTCGCGATAATTTACGCTGGACAAGTTTTTCATTGAAAATTGCGATCGAATACTTAAATGATCGCCATAGGTAGTACATAGATCACTAATCGATAAAAAATGATCATTTTTTACGTTGCCATGTAATATTATTTCAGCGCAGTTCAACAACAAGGTGCTCGTTAACAGTCATTAAAAGATTCTGCATTCAGTCTGTCATTGTGGTTAAATAAGTCGATCGTTTTCAATCATAATAGGAAGTCGTAGGATCTTCGTAGAAAAGAGGCCCAACAAATTCAACAAGAAATATAATAGATAAAATGTACAAATTGATTATTTTTATATTTAATTTTCATCGCTTAACGATGTTAACCGTGAAAACGTAACTGGTCGCAGAATTCAAAACGATTAATTTAAAATCGATAGGCAAGCAACCCTAAATTAAAATCAGTTGTTCAAGAGCTCAAACAGTCCATTTAATAAAATTAATCTTGTTTGGTGATAGCACGTTGTGAATAAGAATTGAACAACGTCACGATAATGGTTCACGTTCTCAAGATGGAAATAAACAGAACAATAAGGCCAAACCACGTAAGAACGATACAACCGCGTTTTTTTAAAGTGCCAAAGAAGAAGGAAAAAATTGATCAGCCCAACGAATAGTCACGAGATACAGATCAGTAAAATGTTGGGGACCAATCAGCATCGTTAGACTCGGCATTGGTAATCGGTATATAACCAACGTTAGGCGCAATGGGTAGACATTGAAAGCAATAATTGGCGCCGCCATTGTTGTCCCAATACTGAACACCCTTGCACTGGAATCTAACCGCGAATTCCAATCGCTGACCGATCCTAAGTGTATGACAGTATAGGATAAAAGCGAATTTGTCGCTAAAGCCGTCGCAAGAGTTAGGCACGTAGGTCGCCTGAAGGTCACTGAAGTTCAACCAGGAGTTCAGGGTGTAACGAATATGCACGGATTTGTGAAAATCAAGGTTACGCACGCGTACGGTACCCTGGAGACAAAGGTTCGTAGGGTCCTGGACAACGACGTTCTCAAGACAGACCTGACGCTCACGCACCAGGTCCAGGAAATTCGGGAGGCCACCGGGTTGTTGGAAAAGTGTGACCAAGGTGCGATCGGATTTGTTTTTAATAGAGGTACCGCTATGTGGTCCCTGGTAACACGACGTCCACGTATTGTTCTTGACTGGTTCCTTGAGCAGGGTGTCGTCGTAGATCAAGTCGGAGTACGCCGAATTCGGTATCTTCGGTATCTCGTCCAGGAACGTCCTTACGTCGGCCAGATCAAGACCCAGGACGTCGGCAAATCTGACAATTTTCTTGTGACCAGGTGTACCAGGCGGTGTCTTTCCTGTTTTCAAGGATGAGCACCGTCTCACTCGCTGAGGTCGCTCACAGTGATCCTCCAAATCTTGATCCTCTTTGCTTATATCGTTCTTATCGTCTTCTAGATTCGGTGAGGTACCGAGTCTCTTCAGCAATTCTATCATCTTGGACTCTTCGGTATCGTTGAGCACCTCGCCATCTTTGATTTGCAGTTTGACCTCATTTTTCACAGTGTCACCACACTGAACTCGCGTACCCGAAGGATACTCCAAAGTGAGAGCACCAGGTATATTGATGGTGCTACTGTAAGTGGAGTGGTCGGTATCGGTATCGCTCATTCCAAGGTCATCGGTATGTGGTACCTGAAGATTCGTGGTGATGATGTCTTTAAGGTTAGCCAAAGACTCGCAAACTTGTTCATCCTTCTTGGCCACCTCTTGCAAGTCTTCGTGTTTACTAACGCCGCTTACATTATCAATATTGTTACTCGGTTTTTGACCGTTACCAATACGGTCATGAAAATCGACTTCATCAACCTCGACGAAGGGGTCTTTTCTAGGCCCACCATCTATTCTGTACCTATTGAGTGGTATCTCAGAATCTGAATGCGACTTAGGAACATGTTGCGGTCTCAAAGATACACTATTAATATTACTGATCCTGGAAGGACTGTCGTCCTGTAATGATAATGTGCTATCATCAAAAGTGCTCCATAATGACTCATGACTCGGCGACGTTGTATCTAGAGAGCTTTTACCATTAAGAGAATCATCGCATGAGCTACACATGATATTTTTAATAGAATCCTTATCGGCCTTGTCTCTGAGTCTCTTGCCGTTATCAATAGACTCGCTTGATTCGGAAGTCTCCTGATCAATCTCACAAGCGTTACGACGCTTCTTCTCCGGCCTGGGTGAAGAGTGCCTGCGTGTGGACATCTTAGCTGCGAGTTCACCGTTTGAAAAATTAGAAGCGTCGCTCTCTGAACCTGTGATAGGATCAAAAAATCCATTTGTAGTATTTTTCTCGGTCTCTGATGATTCAGGATCAAAGTAGGCTTCAGAATCACTATCAGGCGACGTTCCAGTGGCGGGCGATGAGAAAACACAGCCAGACTCAGGATCCTGATGTTGAGGTTCCATCGGTGCTCTGGTATTGGAGGAGCAATGGCAGGCCTCGTGATGATTATCTTTAAGTGTCTTAGGATTTACGAGGAGTTCAGCAAGCTCGGCGTCTGTGGCTTCTTCAGCGGGCGATCCTGGAACGTCATCGTCGATGTCTATGTCAAAATCAAAATATAAGTCTGAGTCTGAACTTTGTCTTGGTTGCCGTTCGTGCACGTGATTTGGTTTGTTTGAAGATCCACCGTGAGCAGATTGAAGCCACGATGTTTCTGAAGCTTTACCGAGATTTCTAGCGGAATTTTGATGACTTTCCGAATCCTGATCACCGCCAAGCGACGTTAACCGATGATGAAGTCGACGGGCGAATGCCTCCGCCCGTCCTCGACAGCTACTGGGGAATAAGGAACTGACAAGGCCGCATGATGAGTCCCCTGACGTTCCACCACGGGACCCACTGCTTCCGGCCGAGTCCATGGCGATGATTGCGGACCCCGTGGTCGCGCCTGGTGAATCCTCGGTTATCCTGGTGCTCGAGGATACCTCCCTATGATCCAAGTGCCTTTCGGTATCCTGGAACGACAAATAATCTCAGAATGAAAGTCAAATTTGGGTCAAGTCAGATTAAGGTAGAGTAGGATAGATTTATATCAGGTTAGGCTCATCGTGATTAACTATAACGAAGGACTAATCGTCTGACTAATTAATTCTAATTTTACTAATTAGGACCCTATGGTTTAATCTTGCAGTGTTCCCTTTTTCTCAACACAGTCTGTTCAATGTACACCGAGCGACTCGAGTCCAGAAACAGAGTCGAGTGGCATGACGCGTTGGAGGATGGTTAAATTAATCCAAATGTAAAAATAGTCATTGAAACAGCTACGTTTGCGCCTGCTGGTACGACTGGCTTCGGTTCGTTGGACACGCAAAATCATTGACCACTACTTTCGTGATAATTTTCACTTCAAAACGATTGATGGATCTTATCAACGTTGGTAAGATCATTGTTTAGTAGATTTGATAGTACAAATCGGTATACTAGCATGATTACTTGATAAACGTCTGGTATAAATTAAAATACAACTTAACTATTTTTCATAGAGTTCGAATAACAGATTCATAACATGTAATTTTTCATAACATTTCGTCATACATTGATAATGAGACAAATCAGAGCGAAAATAAAGATTATTAATCTGAGAGATCAGTGACTAATAAAAAAATCTAAGTCGGCTAACTATAGTCAAGTGTCATGAATAATCATTAACGATCCAATTGTTACGAAAAATTTTACTATATATATATAATATATATAGTAGACGTTATAATTGTCACAACAACACTTTTGTCTCACTGATAATGTTTTGGTAGCTAGATTCTTACTAGACCATATTACCAGCCGTGAAATCTTAAGGTCAACGCGATAGTCTAGGTTCATGAGTCCTCAACCATAATAGTCACAACGTCAAGCGTCATCAACTCAAGATACGAAGAGCTACGTAACCAATTACACAATGACTAATGACTTAACGCTGATTTGCGACGGGTTTGAAAATTAGATAAGATAAAAAAGAAAAATAGTAAGAGTTCATGTATAAAATTAATCAACTACCATCATTGGTGTATATCGTTCAATGAACTTGCACTATTTCCGATTAGACTTACTATAAAGTCTTATCAGCGATGGCGCTTAGACAGATAGCAGACATTGCGTGCTTAATCGCACGTGTGTGAGAAATGATATTAATATCATGTAGAGAACAAGAAAAAATGACATAAATAGCATGGGTTAAAGTATATTATTAATCCCAAGCACAACAAATTATTAGACTTGATCAATCGTAATGATGAATTGAAAACTTAATTTTACTGGCCGTAGAAACGTAATCCAGCGTCGCACTAAAAATTCACAGATGGCTCCATAACTTTCCGTGACCTTCGCAAAGTATTACTACCAAACGTAAAGACATTCCAAACGTTATCAGTGTCTCTTGATAAATAATCCATGTACTATCTGTTAATTAATAACTAATTACCAGGGCTTCGACAGGTTGTCGAGACAATCTTCTTAATATAGCTTGACAAATGCACGAAGTCGTTACATAGAAAAATTTAAAGGCCTGTATTCGCAGAACTCTCGTGTTGCGAATTTAATAACGGAGGATGATCCCGGCGGAATTCACGATTACGAGATACGATACGTATGCTAGATTAATAATACGAGTCAAGTACACTGTTTGCTTTTTATAGCTCATGGAGATAGGAGAGTAAACAGTGCATAGGTATTAACTCCCAGTACCCTGGGCCAATCGTGGTTACCAAGTACATAGGTGCATTGAGAAATGATACAGCCTTCGAGGATAACGTAAAATAATAAATTTAGCCTGACATTTATTGCGAGTATAACAATTCTGAAACTTCGTAGACATTTTCCTTTTAAAGATAAAGCCCAGAGATGGACAAACGGGAAGGTTAAACTGACATAATGAAATAAAATTGTCGTAATAAAAGTGGCAGTTGTTAAAAATTATTATAAATAAAATTTTCAAATTTATTTAAATTCTTTGCTAACAATTAAATTTATAATTCTTGCTTTTGAAATTATGCTTTTTTCATTATGCAATCATAACTATTACCGTTGAGTAATTAGCATATAGATCCTGGTTGGGCTCAGGTATGACTGTATAGTAATATCAATCCGAAAGCGGGTGTGGATTCACGTTTTATTTACATGACAGAAGAAGAGGAAGAGGAAAGTAAGAATGAGGAAGAAGAAGAAGAAAAAAAGAAACGACGTTGAAAGAAAGATGTTCATCTCAAGGAAGTCGACGGAATGTTTACTCATTAGAATTCGTCTGGCATATATGTATGCATATGTACGATATTAGTAATAAAATCGGCTCAGGACGATCCGTTCGGCTGCAGTGGTATTTTCATGAAACATCATGACAAAACGTCTGGCGATCATTGACGAGGAAGAGAGGGACAGAGGTGGATTGAATGTACAGTGCATAATAACAGGGTCATCATTGTGCTAATGTTTTTCAAGTCTCACTTGATAAAACAGCCAGAACAGCCCAAGCAAGGTGCCGATTAGGTCACGAGGAATGAAATTATTAAAAATACTATTTAATTGTTAATCAATTGTTCGAGAAAAATATTGACGATTTTATGGAAATTATTACAGTGTGTTATATCTTTATATGTGCATTTAGAGCGATTCTTTTGCATTACAAGAGTACACTTATTATCATTCGCATTTGCATTTCGGTGTCAAGGTGGCCCGGATCGAAATCTTGTTCTGGTATTCTTTAATGGCGTACGTAGTGTCGTCTTTTCATTCAGTCGATGAATTCGCGCGGTGCTGATAAAAGTTAACGATAATTTGTTTGGATTAACAAAATTATTTTTAAATATCTTCTCAGCGATACAGATAACTTGTGTTTGACATATGAACGATGTGGGTTTAAAAATATTTATCCTAAAAATTAAGAACTTGTCTTCAGTTTTTTGGAAAATTTATATAAATATAAATATTTACCGTCGAATGACCGTTCATCTGTCTAGAATCAGATTCCTCAGTGAAATTCATGCTGGCACCTTCCATTTCTATCATTCTCATTGTCAATCGATAATGTAAAATATTTATAATAATGAAAATGTACAGTGCTTAACACTAGCTAACTGATTCACGAACCAATACCGCCAACAATGTGTTTCCGTACCACTGCATCATTTTATAAAAGTCTATAGGCACAAACCACAAAAATATCACAATCTACACGAATTCACACTTGTGTAACCGATAGTATTCTCAATCGTCACCAGAAGAATGTCTCTATCGAAAACCGGTTGAATAAGATAGTAGAGTACCGTACACTTGATTAACTAAATAATGAAAATTAGCATAGAAGTTATAAAAATTTATATTCTTTTATTAACACGTATAAAAAAAGATACGGACAGACAACCTCTGATAGCAATATCACTCAAGATTTATTATCGCATTTCATTTCTCGTACGAAGATCCTCGACACTACCTCGTTCCACCTGTAGAAGAAAATATATTTTTCGCAAAATTCGCCAGCAGTCAAAATTTACTCAAAAACACAATAACAAGCGCAAATCCCCACAGTCTGTTAGTACTCGTTATTTGCGTCTCAGGCAATTCTCACGATCAGAACGAAAAGGTAAATAAAAACAGCAGAATTCGATAAACTTAAAGACAAGCCGGGCTAACATGTATGCACGTACGACGACCGGCAGGAACGTACTGGAGTTCAGACTGGTCCGTGTTAGGTGACTGGAGTAAGTCCCCTACCATATCGCATAGCAACCACTGGTTCTGCGACTGATAAGTTTTTCCACAATGATCGATCCGTGTCCTAAGAATTGGCAAAGATCCAACCAAGGAGTTTCGAAAAAGTATAAGATAAAGGAAAATAAAAAAATAAAAAAATGTCTCTTCAGACCCACTGAACTCATCAATCCGATATCGTTAAACCTATCTAACGAATCATTGTCAAATATTTATACCACGTACGTCACGTGACCCGGTGACAACTCAGTGACCACCTGGTAAAACGTCTGGAAAAAAAAACATTGAATCAACAGAGATAAATATAAAATAAAATTTGATCATAGATTCGCAAAAGAAAATCACGTTCGTATTACAGATACGTATGTAATGACCCAAGAATATCATTGCTGGTAATTCATCACATGACCAACACGTGTTATATCGCACTCCCAGAGCAATAAAGATAATTCGTACGTTTGAATAAACTCGACAAAAGTCTTATATACTCGTACATTGATAGAATTTATACGTTCGTCTCTCTCATAATCCTTCTACTTAATGCGCCTTCTACGTTTCACTTCACTCACAAACTTGTAACCCGTGAGCACCTCCACGTATGCATGACTGTTTGAATATGCGCGCCGCGGCTGCGTTTATTTTCGCCTCTCGCGATACGCCGAGTCGTGTAGCTGAGATAGTTTACGAAAGTCCCGGTACAGATGGCTACAGCAGCGCCAATACTCGCCCGGGTTGTAGTCAAATATACGAAGCATCTTAAAAGCGCATATTCATTTATCGTTTTACTTTGTCCCTTCTCCGCTCTTCGATTCTCGCGTGGCATCTTTAGCGAATAGTATTCGCCACCTTCTCAGCTTCTTCTGACCTTCTGCTCGCCTTCTTCGTAACTTCTCACCTTCTAGTTGCTCGTAACTCCTCCTACTGACCCCGGCAGTTTTTAGCATGTCCTGCTAAGCTCCAACCATTGGACATAACCGTTCTTGACGTTGCTGCATTTAAGAAAGCTTTATACGTGTCGCGTGACTTTACAATTTTTTATGTTGAACGCGTACGATTTTAGATCTCTAAATATTTCTGACGATATAACTGGATTTTCAACTGGTACAATATTTCTCACTTTTTACTATACTCTGTACCTATTTTCAAAATCTATAAATAACCTGTTTATACATTTTTTTTTCGCAGCCCTGTCCGGCAGTTTACTACAATTTTTATTCGAATTAACCACACGATGCAGTTTCATAGAGGATCGTGCTCTTCTAGGAGTCATTGAACGTTACAACATCGGTAAACTCGGAGTTGTAGTATATGCATATTGCATATAGTATGACGTGTAGATGTGCATATTATTACGGTGTACGATAGTCTGTCTCTGAGCACGTGTGTGGATACGATGCACTCCCGACTGTGTCTAAGTTGCATAAGTATCAATGGATCCCAGAGCCACACGTATCCCGGTGAATTCTTGCTTAACCTCACGATCGAATCTCATGTGCAAAAGCCTTTTGACTTTTAGTTTCTCATTGCCTAGTCACCCTCCGTCTCGGGCACGTGTGTCACATGACGGATTGTTGATGCACCTTGGGCTCTGCCAAAAACGTAGAAGAGGAAGTGGGCGCGTCGTGCAACAAATTGCACAAATACTCGTCGGATGCAGCGACTGCATAAGATTGAAGTTAAATATGTACTTACATATATGCATGCATGCCAGAGAAATAACATAAAAGAGCCATTGATTGGTTTGATCGCAAATAGCAAAGAAGGACGTGAATGAAATATTATGTGAGGTTAAAATGAGAAAGAGAGAGAGAGAGAGAGAGAGAGAGAGAGAGAAAGACGGAACTAGAGGACAAAAAAGTTTGGTAATTTGCATAGCTAAATTCGCTAAGTGCTTTTATCACGTAACCGGTTGAGCGTGCTAATGTTTTTGTTTTCTATTATGCATGCAGAATTACTTTAAAATTTGTATGGTGCAATTGGTACTAGTAGAGGGAACTGATAATGTTATTTTGTTTCTATTTGTTTATTATGATACGGATTTTAAGAGCTTTTTGCTGGTGCACGATGAGTGTGCCATTTTAGAACCCTCAAGAAATATTCTTTTGGACGAAGACGTCTCGTTAGACTGCAGCAAGAATATTCTGAGCGCACTGGGGGACATAGAGTAAAGCGCGCCAACGTTAGGTTATTAACCTGTCTACGTGTTGCGAATAGAGAAGGAGCTAGGGCAATTAGAAATTGCACTAAATTTTGGGGAAATTAAAATTGCATTAGGATACAACAAGTCATTTTGCATTGTCGCGACCCTGGAGAAATTTCAGCACGATGCAACAAATTACTGCAAATTGTCTTTGTGGGCATTCAGTTTAGGGTAAATTTCGTAATTTTAGCGATCCCAAGCTTAATGGGTATCAAAGACGCAACGAAAAGGATCCGTTCAAAAAGAATTGGTTGATGCAAAAACAAAGATTCCTGTATTTTATTCGGCGAGATTCAGAAAGATCTAAATAAAAAAATATTTTATCCGGAAATATTAACGCGTAACAAACAATGTCGAATTCGTTAAGAAAAAAGTGACGTATATAGATCTTGCACTAAAATTGGGAACAATCAATATCACTTCCAAGAATATCGGTCACCAGGAACATACGATCTACTGTACTTATATGTATGATCAAACTAACTAACCTGCTCATCGACCTTTTTGCAAGTCCAGTCAAGAATAGATCCAGGCAAGAGAAAGAAGAGGAAGAAATAAAAGCAGGGAAAGATGCTCTGGCCAATCACCATAGTCGTGCATCGTGATGGTAGTAATAAATCTTACATATACATACATACATCCCAATAATATACCTAGAATCAACTTATCTACAGTCTCTACCGGAGTACGAGGAACCTCAATTCGTTCCTTGGCAGGCGCAATGGCTGGAAATAGTTTCGGCCAATTCTTCAAGGCGTCTGCCCGCTCTAGTTTCAAAAGCATTGCATTCCGCGAGCGTTGTTAGATTACAAAATTCAAAACAATGATAAAGCCGCAAAGAGTTAACAAATGAGAACTGTCATTTGTCATTCAGAATTTCCCACCAACGGTATCTAGCGTCAACGATATGAAAGAAAGAAAGGAATAAATAAATCCAACGGAATTTTCCCTGGTTGTAATGAGAGACTCTATTTTCAAATATATTAATATCAAGTTGGTAATCACTAGTGAAATTCAAAGCTGAAGGTGACATTGTCGAGGAGTGTAAGAGCGCCACGAAAGGAAGATAAGAGTATAACCGTCCAATTGAAACAGAAGGGAGAGTAATTGGTCATTGTCGTTACTCCTTCCCGTATTGCTCTTCTTCTTTTACTCTTAGCGGGACTACCGGTTGACCCCATGATAACCTGAGGTCACTTGAGGTTAATATAAATCCTATAGTGATATTCGATATGCGCATGCGCAGAACTGCGCATACATGGATGCAAGGTGACCTTCGAAGGATCATGAAACCTCGAAGTTTTAATGATTGACGAGCGCGATGGCGTCTGCACAATTGACGAGAGGGTACAATGAATTATGATTCTGGTGACGAAATTATAGGCAGCACGTGTTTAACTGTCTAACATATTATAAATACAGACGCACGTTGCCTTGTTAGTTGCGTTAATTAACGCACGACCCAATTGACTGACACGCAATTATCGTTGTTGTCGTTAAACGTTTTAGATTGTTTTGTTAATTCTTTCATATGGACCTAGTACTTTTTATATTATACCATGATAAACGTACGGCAATCGGCTGTGTCTTATCAATAGAGATTTTGAAAGAGACAAGACTCCATTGGATCATGTACGGACGAAAGAAAAATTACGTTGCGCAGTACGTAATTTATTTTACAGCTTGTTATGCGATTTTGATAAACGATAAATTTTGTCATTTTTATTTAATAACGAGCGTATAATAAATATTAATTAATGCTTCGATAATAATACTATTTTACACGTGTTCGAGTCGTGCTGTGATTACCAGACGACACGGATTCCATAGTCTTATAAAATTAATGACCGATTATCTTATATACAACGCGAGTCCAAAGCAACGTTTAAAGTAAAACTGTCCAAGGATAGGTCATCGAATGAAAAATGATGCACATTAAACAATATTATCAAGACGTAAGTATAGTCAGATATTTGAACAGTGATTGAAGCGCATTGTTCTCTAGTAAATAAAATAAATAATGGATGGATCGACGTATTGATCATTTTGGTGGCAGTCAATGATCTTCGTCATAAAATTATTTAGAAGGAGCAAGGAAAAGGATGCCGATAAACGAGAAGTCTGCTGGATCAAGTGCAATGCCGCGTTGTAACTGGATTTATGTATATGGGATGGCGTGCATATTATTTTCTTTCCTTATTCACATACACGCGCAGCGTGGCATTCACGGCTAATGTATAAAGATATAAAAGTGCATCATGCGATGAACGTATGTACATCTTGAGTGCAAGGGTGCACCAAATGAGAATAGCTGTAGATTAGATAAGGTATTATCAGAACTGACACCGAGCACTATTGTTATGCCGGGAAATGATTATATTCGCTCAGAGTATTTTCAAAACTCATTTTAGTCGGATGATGCATAATTTATATTTATGTCCGTATGCACCCTACCACGTGTTTTCTTTCTTCAACTTGATAAAAATACTGGAACGTCAATCTTAAGGAAGAATCTTGAATGCACAATGCTGACGCAATAATAATGATACGCGAAGCTGGTTGCCGGTTATTGATTAATGGTTAAGATCAATTAGTAAAATAATAACACTTCAAGAGCAACATTTCTCACCGGTAGGAGCATCGCTCAATTATTTAATTACGTCAAACAATCAAGAGAATAACATTCAACGGCACAAAGTGTTGTCGGTTAAACGGAACTTCCAAGAGACTACGTGACATTACACACGCGCGAAAAAAATGTATATAAAACACGAATAAAACAATAGTACATAGACACAGTTAGAAATTATGACACTTGTGACAAAAATTGAATAATTGACACGCACCGTAGAGGCACTTTGACACGTAGTGTACGAGGAACGGTTGTCCGATGCCGACAAGTCAGGGACGCCGAGCACAAGTAATCCTGAATGGTTTACCGGAGATCCCGAGGAGTCCGAGGATCTCCGCAATGTTGTTGGTTGCGCTCAAGATGATGATGAAGATGATGATCTTGATGACGAGAACGATGGCGCACTTTTCGAGTGCACGAGGAACGGGCAAATTATGAAAAAAGGCCGCGCGCGTCCACGAAAAGTCAAAGGCAGAGACGGCTGGTGGGAGACAGAAAGTGTACGGTTACCGACGACAACGACGACGTCTACGTCGACGACAAGACGCGAATTCTCATGTTAAAGTGAGCGAGACGTCGCTCCGGTACGCCGCTACGACGACAAGGGCGTCGAAGGTCGCAGCTGCGCGTCGGAATACGCAGGTGACACTCAAGTGTGCGTTTTGTGTGCGTGCAACGTCTTTTGGCAATGTGTACTGCCAACCAGCGCCTCGGTTAAACGAAATTAGACGAAGACCACGAGGGATTCAGAAAATAGTCGGTTTGGGCTGAGAGAGAGAGAGAGAGAGAAAGAGCGAGGGGGGACAGGAAATGAAAATCATAAATTATATTAGGAGGGGGATGCATTGGGTGAACGAATCAGAGATCTGAAATTTATAGAAGCATTTGAAAAGCAGGAGGAAAGGGGATTGACAAATTTTTTTATATTGGAGTATAGTGAACAAAAAGTGGGGTGAGATTGGAAATCGTAGGAAAAACAAATGAAATAATGTACAATAAGGGAAGGGGAGTTTAATTGTAGGAAGGATCTGATCGATACTCAAGTAAAAAGGGAACAAGAGGAAGTTGGTAAATCAGGTCAAGGATCCTGTGCTGGAAAGGAGTGCACCCTCGCCAAATGTACCTGAAGGGAGTAAAGAAGTGCGCGAGTTTCATCGACTCTGAATTGCCGACCGTGCACGTCTGTGACGTCACGTCGTGACGTTACTGGACGACGCCATGATGCGTCTAACGATGCCCGAGACCAGTCGTCACAATATGACATTACGAATGAGTGACGTAAAACGTGCCACTGACACTCCAAAAGCAATTTCACGCACTGGCACAGCACTAATTATCTGACTAACGCCAACACAGTGAATAAGATGAAATGCAAGAGGACGTGTCGAAGCAAACGTTACACCCTCGTGTACTTGATCGTGTCTGTCGGTTCTCGCAATTCGTCCGATCCATAAACTGCACCAAGCATACACGTATCATGTAGAAGCGCCAAATTGTGGAATCGAACAGAATAATGAATAAATTTAAAAAGTCAAAAATCCTAAAAGGAGGGGAAAAACACAAAACTGTAACTAAAAGCAGAAGAAAAACAGACTCCACACAGAGATATGTTTCTTCTATTTTATTTACTTATATTATATGACATGTGGTCTGGACCGTAGCTAGCGAAGCCACAGGCTATCGTAGATATTGATACGTCACTGACGCCACTCGCGCACCAAAATTCCCACCAGACGGGCGCAGTAGCGTCGCGACGCTTCGCGTGTCGCAGATTATACCGCATTCGACCTAATCCTGCAGAGAGTCTGGGCACGTGCCTCATCGACAGCAATACGTGAACGCGAAAATTCATAATTCTTAAACGAAAACGAAATGATACGAGAGTCTATTGTATGCGTTGTATTTTCGTCAGCGAACGATACCGGTGAAATAACAATGGGAAATGACATTTGTTATTGATAATTTATCACACTTCTTAACGAAATCGGCTCTGCCGAACGGACGGGATGAATATCAGGCGTCTGCCGGGATTTATGTACCATTATAAAGTCGTGGCAGCGCTCTTGTTTTCAGTGACGTTTCTGGTGATTTATTTTCTTTTGCATTGGGGCATCATGTGCACAAATCTTGAAGCCTGGCGTCATGTATCGAATGTGGTGAGTCTCTATTATTACGTAAGAACGTCTAAGAACAATCCAAAATACCCGGGTTCGGTATGATTTGTCAGTGCCATCTTTTGTCTGTTCCTGAAACTTTAAGGTTGGTGTCTACACGTACGTACACTACATACGTAAACAAAAGTGCAAGGAAAGTTTAAGTGCGAAAGTAATCGTGAGAAAACAAAATTTTCGCTTCTTTATTGTTTCACCTTGAGCTGAGCTTTTACGTGTTTCAAATAAAATTACAAACTTGACTGGAAAAATATGCGTGTGTATTAATTAATACTCCTTTAATTTCCATTGTTATAATTTAATTAGATACATTGACGAACAATAAGTAATTAATATGTTGCTTGGGGAAAAAACCTGTTCCCCTCTCGTTTGTCTATTAATATATATTTATCAACATCCTCCCGCAGTCTTCCTGCCGAATGAAAAAAAGTTGTTTAAATCTTGACAATCAGTGCCGGCTAGACGGTAAATTGCGACAAATAAGTTAATTGCTCGATTGCTCTTCTTTATTTAGTACGGGGAGGAATTAATTTTTTAACAATCTTGAGGAAGTGGCAATAGAAATATTTTTTCTTTTTCACGGCTGTAATGCGCCGATAACAATATGTTATGTTATCTTTGAAATTTATACGTACAGTAAGCAAGACACAACAATAATAACAAAAAATGAAGTAACTTACACACAACAAACATTGCGTGAGTCAAACTTGCGTGATGATTGTACCACGTGGTACCTTCTACTATATTTTGTCTTTCTGTAAATGATGCACTATGTAAGAATCATCTGTATGATTATTCAACGCTCACGTGTTATATCGTTACAGTAAGTCTTGGTAGTTTTCAAAGAAGATACGTTTTATTATCTGTTGTTTAGATCGCTCACGTGCTAAAATTTTATGCACAATTATCGTTCTCGAGAAACTAAGAATATCTCACTATAAATAGTTACACCAGTGCAATCAGGCCTGGAATGGAGTTTGCAGGGAACTTATCAGCAGAACTATAAAAAATGACAAACTTAAATAATACAAGATAAGACCGGCAGATGAAGCAAGAAAAATTCTTTTGAATTTTGATCACACGATCGTGTGGAATGTTCGTTGATTTTTGTGATATCAAAATAAAGCGAATATAGCGCACATGATAGTTGTCTTATCTCATAGAAATCACTGGAGGAGACTGTTTATATTTGATGCAACACATTTATTTTGGGCGAGTTTTGTTTTTATTGAATTATTATTAGTTATTGAGGAATGCACTGTCCTTGACCTAATTTTTATTACGTATTTTATTTTCGGCAATGTACTTCTCATATTCAATTTATAAAAAACAAATATATACAGGCTTAATTTTTATATTTAATGATTTCAGTGTAAAACACATTCAGAGGGCATTGCTGTGGGAATCTTATGTGGTCCATTATGCTCGGAACGTGGAATTCACACGTTAGCTTGCGAAACACTACATGCTGGAAAGGAAGCCGTATTCTCCGCCCACTGGGAAACGACGCGTCTTGTATTCAAGTCATCGAGGTGCGGAGAATTACTTATTTCCAAAATTCAGTAATCTTTATCAATGTATACATAAATCATTTTCCAGTTATCTACAATCGTTGGACGTATCCTCTTTCAAATTTGGAAAACTGTTGTATAGATTATGACAATATTTTTGCGAAATTTTTTAATTTAACAGAAATTTATTTTTTACAGATCAAAGCAAAGAACTGATCAATTCGGATCGATATTTTGGGCCGACTCGTCCGCCGTAAAGCATTATCCATCTGAAGAGGATTTTAGAGAAATGATAAAGAATCTTATATCAATGAAATTGAATCAAACGATTTCTAAACAGCAATTAGAGCGACTGAGTCGATTGCGCAATCATCATGTGGAAACAAATCCGGAAAAGCGTCGCCTAGAAATGGAAAACGTATGGCCATTGTTGCAAGAGAACGAATACGTGATATCAATACTTTACGAAGATCGTGACGTGTTTCCACAATTGATTGGAACTTGCGGTACTTTTTACGCGGTGGAATACGTCAGTCCTATCGAAACGCCAACGACAATTTTGGCACTGTCAGATTCGAAGCCAGAATGGGCCAAACGAGTAAAATTGGCCGTAATGATTTTGGATCTTCTAGAAGAACTTGATAGTAACTTTCCAGAACCATTTCATCTGTGCGACGTGAAAATAAATCATTTTGGGTTACCACTTGGCGGCCAGAGACTAAAATTTCTCGATTTGGATGCTGTATTTCCAAAAACTGTCGTCAGTCGTCTGACGGCTGACAATAGCGAATGCGAGAGACACGAAGATTGTGATTATTTTGATTGCCGATCATTGTGTTCGGAAAACAAGCGCTGTGAGATTCCAGTTGTTAATAATAATATGCAGGTATTTATAATTAATTTAAAAAAATTATTATCATATCTATTTTATTGTTACAGTAAATAATCACAATGTCTTTATTAATCCCTAGTAATTTCTCGCTCTTGCGTTCCTCTTGGGTTTTTCATTTTTTCTTTCAGATCATCTGCGAGAAAATCTTTCTTGGGTGGACGCTCTCGGGCACCATCATCATTCCTGGTTTACTTATGTCTGAACATACTACTAGCACATTGGCTGTATTATTGAGACAGTGTGCAAATCCACAAATTGATTCTGTATATTTGCCAAGAGCTGCAGTGGCTGACGATGTCAAAACGAGGCTGTACAATATGTTGAGTGAAATGGATCAGGAACTTAGTATGGCCACATAAACTTTGTGCCTGTTTGAAGTATTCTTCTTTGTTCAAAGAACAAAGAAAACAAGGTGTTCACGTGAAGTAATGATTATCTGTCTGGCGTCAGACAGAAACCAATGAATATGGACGGTATAGTATAAACAATTTGTAGAATATGAAAAGAGTTGCCTTGACAGTGAGCTTGCGAAAATGGAATCTGAGAAATATCGATCTTAAAATTAATGAAAATTTAGAATAATTTGTCTTCAGCGAAAGATTAGTAAATAGTGTGAGTGCTCGGTAAGTTCCTATTCGCGTATCCCGTTATAGTAGTGTCAAAACAATTTTCACGTAGAATGGATTAATTTTTCATCGACTTATGTACAAGTTCGACATGTATAATATCGTACATTTTTTCAACAACAAATTTCGTTGAAGTTTATGATAATACTGTCGACATTTATGGATTCTACATGGTATCGATCGTATAAGTATAATGAAGCATATGAACTTCTTTTCCGAAATACAGAAAAATGCGATTCAATTTATGGACGGCATTTGGATCTTTTAAATTTAATCAAAAAAATATAAAGATGTCAGCCTTGCCGTCCTCGATAATGATAAATGGAAAGTTATTGTCATTGATTATAATCAATAGATAGTGTGCCTACGAATATAAATTTGCACCAAAGATAATTTAACTTTTTCAGTAGAACATTAATATTAAAGTTACACTTTTCAGGGTGCATAATAGGCATGTACCAAAAATCTAGACAACATTTCAATATGAAAATAACACTTCCACAAATCGAATGAGTAAAATGTATTGAATAAAGTCATCCAAAAGCAAAAAGTGCTTACTGTGTCTATTTAAAGTCCAAAATCAGGCCCTGACTAAGAAAAGTACATAGTGCATCAAATAATGGTAATTACATCCTCTATTTAAATGATAATTCTAGGAGGTGGTCGTCAAAATGAAGACAATCAAATCAATGAAGATGAGTTTTAATGAATTATAGTGATTTAACTTATAAAAATATTTGGACAATTCAAACAGTCAATGTGTTATACACTGATTTTGATGAACCTGATACAAGATACTGGCAATATTTTTAATCTCAACTTAATTGTACTATTACAACAATGAGGTAAATTTAGGCGTCTTATTATTTCACAGTTCGTTCACATTTTTGTGCAATTTTTGTATTCTTAGATTTAACTTAAAAATTCTAAAATGTTGGAATAATGTGCAGGGTGATTCGGGGGAAGTTACAAATTTCGGTAACACTTAATTTTAGCGATAGTGAGTGTGAATGGTCAATGATTAAGATCATTGATCAATGACAATAATATTCGAATTCGACCAAGTCAGAAATTTTATCATCATTGGTTAATGAGTTTCATTGTTGCTCAAGCTTAGTCAGACCTGAATTCATAACTTTTGGTGATGAATAATAATGGTATGAATGAACGTAAACGTGCACCGTCAACTGCTAGTTTGATTTACAATTTATCCCATATTCCTTTATATATTCATATCCTTTGTTACTAAAGTCCATAAAACCCAAAGATCGTTTACAAAATTCAATTTTATCTTAATATTACATCTTAAGATTTCATTCGAGGAGGTAAAATTTTCGAATACCTTATTTACACGTGCCAGTAATAAAAAAATTATAGATTTGAGTTCTGCTACCTACATTCATTAGTTGTATGCATAATATTTGCCAGAATAATAATTAGTGATGCTTTCTGGCCACAGAACAGGATTATTTCGTTTTCGCCACTCTACTGGTGATTTAGCCACTTAGGTTCCAAAACAGAGAGAAAACTATAAGACGTTGTCTCTCTATTTTCTTCTTGAACTATTTCATTTTGCACACCGTACGTCGCCAAGTCTCTGCTTAGCACCCTCAATCGCGGTGTTACTTCTTATAGTGATCTTTTAGATAGTTTGCAATCATCTGCATGCGAATCAATCTTTTTCACGGTGGATGAGAGTCAAAGCCATTCAAGTTTTCTTGACCCAATGGTAATTCGACTAGCCCATTATTCTCATTGTATTCTTCATCATCCTCGTCACCAGAAATTGTTAAGTCTTCTTCGGAATAGAAGTGACTGTCATTTAATGGACTACATGGAACAACTTGCTCCTATAAAAGTTATATAAATCTTCTGTTACTTGAATTCACTTGGATATACACAGGCACTAGGCATTTAGTATTTTGGTATGCGTATTTAATTTTGACACAACAAATATGTGTGCTTTTAAAACTAAAATACTCACTTTGAGACTACAATCATCTATATATGATAGAACTTCTGATTCACTGTCACTGAAAATTTCCTCTTCAGGTTCTTCAAGTGGTTCCAATGGAAGCAGTATCCACTCGTGATTAAAGCTAACAGTTATTTCAGGAGAAGCTACAATTATAACTTTTGTCAGTTTTTAGCAGTTCCATGATAAACTTTTATTTGATTTAATTTTTATAGTTACCTAAAGGATCATCCTCGTGATCCTTCATATAATGTGATTGAACTGTATGACTTCCAGCTTGAAAGCCACAGTTAAAGTGTTGATAGTCACTTTGATATTGTGTCTGTTCCATTTTTTCAGAGATTCTTAAGGGTAGCTAGAGTGTACAAAGATTTTGATAGTTTAACACCTCTGTAAAATAAAATATTAATTAGTAATAAACTCAGGTTGATGAAATACTGTTATGTAATCTTCCATGAGTTTAAGGGATCTTGACAAAATTGAATAAATTTTATTGATAACATTTCTCATCACTTAGGTGTTAACAATTGTTCATATAATATAAACAATTTTCATGTAATTTAAAGTAGGTTATATTGCTCATGAACATGCAATATGATGACACCTTTGTGATATAAAAAAATTAATATAAGACATCACTGCCTTCTTTTGGAGTAAATATATAATGCATATATTCTTAAAGAGCTTTCGATTACAATATTTTGTATCACTGGTTGTAAAGTGTAACCTGGTGTCACTGCAACTCTGAATCATAACAAATTTGGTGACTCCAGAACATTGTTCTAATCGAAAGCTCTATTATTTTCTAATATATTTTTTTTAAATATAAGACTAACTTCAATTTTTAGTGACGTAATGCTGATCCTCGAGTCCAGTTTGATGATTTTTAACTTGCACAAATTGATGCAACTCAATAGTTGAGATACGCGTAAATCAACGCAAATACGCTTTCAGGATGACATCAGCAGAATGAAGACTAGAAAAATTTTCACAATCTTCGGTTCATGAGCAACAAAATTAGTGGAGGAAAATCTTCTGCTGCGCATGATTTGCGGAAATTTCGGTCACGAGCGTCACAAGCGTCTTTAATGATAGTCACATATCATCAGGAGCGTACTTACTTGAGAAAGAAATGTTCTTCGGGTGCGGTCAGATTAATCCGAAGCTCAATATATTTTTGATGTTACAAATATAATTACTCAAAATTAAAGTGCTCCAAAATTTGTTTTGTTACCCTTTTTTTTATTTTGTCTTTTTTAAAATATATGTAAGACTTGATCTAATTGTAGTTCGTAAAATATGACAACATACTTCTTGACACTTTAAGAAACGCACGTGTCTTTTCACCTAACCGGCTTTTACGTGTGATAACGTATATTTATCATTGTGAACGGTTATACCTATAATTAAATCATTAATATTTCTATTAACAATACATGTTGAAGACTCTTTTCAATCGTATTACACTTCCTCGCACTATGAGTATATTTACGCAAAATTTGAATCCTATAACTGGGACTGTCAATTGGGAAGAAAAGGATCCTGATTATGATTTTCACCAGGAAGTAGCAAGATCAGCGTTTGCTGATATGCTTCATGACCATGAAAGGGTAAATCTTTATTTATAAAATGCTTTTAAGGTTCACAGGTTTTACAGAATCTCTAGTAAAATATTATTTTATTAAAAAATATCATTTTTATTTGCAGAATCAGAAATATTATGTTGCTTTGAAAGCTGCTATTAAAAAGAAACATCAGGCTGGAGAGGAGGCAAATGTTTTAGATATTGGTACAGGTACTGGTTTGCTTTCGATGATGGCTGCAAAATGTGGTGCAGATTCTATTATTGCTTGTGAGGTAATTACTTCTACTGTGACTTACTTTAATAATCTATTTTAAAGTGCTTTGCTCATATTCTAGGCTTTCAAACCTATGGCTAACTGTGCTATTAAAATAATAAAAGAAAATGGTTTTGAAGGAAAGATAAGGCTGATACCAAAGAGATCAACGGAAATGAAAGTAGGTCCCAATGGCGATATGACGAAAAGAGCCAACATTTTGGTAACTGAAGTTTTTGATACAGAATTAATTGGTGAAGGTGCTCTGTCGACATTTCATCATGCTCATCAAGTCCTCTTGGAAGTAAGGGCAGTTTTTGAAATTTACTATCATCTTTATCAAGGTCAGTTATATTCCTATACATTGAGTATGCAATTTTTTCTGTATTAGAAAGACAGTATCGTCGTGCCAAGTAGGGGTACAATATGGGCTCAAGTTGTCGAAAGTTCTATGGTTTGTGCTTGGAACAGGGTTCAACCACTGACTCATGGAGATGATAAAAAAGTTTTAATAGATGCACCGACTTCGATAAAAACTTGTTCTGGTGCATCTGCCGTACATGATCTTCAGTTAACTTGTCTTCCACAAAGTTCTTTTAGACCTTTGTTACCACCTTTACCAATATTTAGGTACATTATCATGAATCGGCAAAAAGGTTAATATACGTATATGGTCTCACTGTGTCCTGTTTATAGATTTGATTGGTCTGGTGCGACTCCGTTAAAGTTTAATGAAAGCGTTTCCATTTGTGCCAAGTCCATTGCGTCAGGAGTCGCTCATGCTGTCTTTATGTGGTGGGATCTAGACATGGATATGGATGGTCAGGTAAATTAAACATCTGGAAAAGTATTGCCAAATATTTAATGTTTATCCTCTACCTATACTTATCCATATTTAAAAGGTATTACTAAGCTGTGCCCCAGTTTGGGAACATCCTGAATCAAAATTATCAAAGAATCTTCCTCTGGATCAACTCGCTGATCGCATACCCTGGAGGGACCATTGGATGCAGGCTGTTTATTACCTTCCTGTAGAAAAGTCAGTTATTGTAGGGGATGAAATTGCTCTTGTTGGTTCCCACGACGAGTATTCTTTATGGTTCCAATTAAAGGACGAAACAAAGTATAATATCCTTAATTTTTGCGCTGGCTACATATTTAAAAATATTATTAATATCTTCGATATTTTTTGTTTCTAGAATTCAAGAAAAAGTAGGCGAAAGACCCATGTGCGAATGTTGCGTTCACGTAGCTTACTCCAGAACACGAATCGGTCAACTAAATGATGAAGAGCGTAACCAAAAGTTTATAAAAGCTATTAAAAAATTGATGAAACCAAATAAAGTTTGTGTCTCTTTATCAGATGGCTCCTTGATTGGTCTTACAGCCGCGAAACTGGGTGCCAAGAAACTGGTTGTTCTTGAGCCGAATTCTCTGTCTAGAAGAACGACAGACATGTTTATAAAAGCTAATGATCTTTCGGAAAAAGTGCAGATTATAGATACTCCCGAACAACTACCATCGGCTGAGGAGGTTGATCTGATTGTCGGTGAACCGTACTTTGTCACCTCTATTTTGCCTTGGGACAACTTACGTTTTTGGTATCTGGCCTCCAGATATCCTTCGAATATTCCAAGGATCCCAACAGCTGCCAAAATACTTGGCGTTGCTGTAGAGTTTAAGGACCTTCATAAAATACGTGCTCCACTTGGCATTTGTGAAGGATTTGATATGAGCACTTTTGACAAACTCGTTCAGGTATACAATTTTTATTCTTTCTTGAAAAAATGCATACTGTAATATGAAATGGATTTGAATTTCTTTAGGACTCTAGTGATATCAGTGATAGTCCTGTAGAAGCACATCCTCTGTGGGAGTATCCTGCAAAGGCACTGGGATCTCCATTTGTCTTAGCTAGCTTTGATTTGACACAGGATGTGAATTTATATAAACAGACTCAATTTTTGGATAGTGTTGCTATATCAAGGTAAGAATTGAAGAGAAAATAGTTACTATAAAGAAAATCTTTATGTAGTGTCATATTTAAGAAGTTTTAGAAAAATGAATATAACTAATATTTAATTACAGTAAAGGATCTTGCAACGGTGTCGCATTGTGGGTCGATTGGTACTTGGATTCAAATGTAATTGTTTCTTCAGGCCCTGTTATAAAAATCCAGCCTGGATCACGAATATCTTGGGATCCATATACGCGTCAAGGAGTTTACTTGCTTCGAAAAATAAATGAAGTAACAGAGCAAGACGTTCTGTCTTGGTCATTGAAATTTTATCCAGCCGATGGGACAATGCAGTTTCATTTTGATACAGTTAGAAAACATTAAAGATACTTATAAGCAGGTTTAAAAATAAAACTGTGTGTAATATTTTGTGAAATTAACTTTATTTTGTCCTCATGATATAAAAATTCTTCACTGTGTAACAATATATTGTATTGATTAAGGCTCCTCTGATAATACTCGAAGTTGTTTTGCAAGCCTTTTACCAATTAATTTTGGATAAGTTTTTTGTTTTATTAGGAACTCTTTACTCTGATGTGTTACAGCACCATTTTCTAATTGAAATCTACATGTAAACATAATTTCATATTAGTTGAAAGTATATGTATGCAATTAACTGATTATTTCTGTTTATGCTTACCTGCAGAGGTAATGAAGTGGACCCAGCATTTCCTCTTTAATTCTTGGTGTCCTTTCTAAAATGGAAAGTGCAAGCGCACCAGTCTCCAAAGTAGATAAGCACCCTTCTGTGGGCTGTGTTCTTATAACATATTCACTAGTTGACACTCCTACAAGCTTGCAAGCTCGTAAAAAATACAAAGCAGGGCTGGAGTGATAAATAGCCTATAGAAAACAGGTGGCTTACAATTTGAATTATCCTAATTTAAAAAAATAGTTCTATTACTTTTGCTTGTGGCCAAGTACCATCTAATAGTACTAAATTGTAAGGTTTCTGCGCATTAGTTCCAACTGGAGTAAGTTCATCCAAGGCAATAGCTCCAGGTGAAGGATAAAGTAAAACTGTATTCTCATCTTTCAATATTTCTGTTAAACCTTCATGTTTTGGAAGTGGAAACTTTTTCCCCCTAAAAAATATATTGATTTGGATCCTGACAAGGCAATCTACATATTTGTATTTTTGGTTTTAAAATCAATATTAAATAATGCCAATGTATACTACACATGATTATAACGAGCCAAGAAATATATATTTAAGGATACGGTTAAATATCCTGACTTTTATTACATTTTTGATCCTGTACCTAAACGTCAGGCACTTGCCATGCTCTAAGGCAAGAGTGAGCATGGGTGCTGTTCGAAGACATCTTTTAACTTCAGCAGGATGTTGTAGAATGATCAATCTCGATGCTGGATTCAAAGGATTCTTTGGTAAACCTGGACACCAGCAAACTGCAACTGGCCTCCTATTTAAAAATTCAACTAGCTTTAAAATTTTATTTTAAATAATCTAACCTGCACAATAATTATGGTGAGTGTACCTGCACTGAATACACTTGTCTCGCATATCAGGCGGATCCGCTGGGAGGCCTGATAATTCCTCCCACACTGTGTCTTCATTTGTCATTATATATTTGTAAAATCTACGTGAAAATGAATACAAATATATCTTACTCAACTTTACTGTAACAAATCTAGTCATCAATTCATCACTACGATAATCTATCTAACACGCTATTCTGTAACTTTTAGTTACCATTTCTTGGTACAGTAGATATGTATCTCGTTCATGTATCGATTACCGCTGGTCACACTGGTAGGTTCCTACGTCAGCAACAATCAGCAACCATCCAGATAACAATTTTTTCGGTGCCACGAAAAATGATCCGCATGGGTTACATATGTATGTCCGCTAGAAAGTTATCTGTAAGCTAGCCCATGTAGGAAAGTCAACTTTCCGACGTCACATATCTTTAAGATGCCTTTTTGGTGGACATATGTAACACATTCGGACGGCTTTTTCATAACATTGAAAAAATTGCTACCTGGGCGTTCGCGGTTGACGGTTAGTTAACGTTTTTGAAATTATCGAGACACATTTGGTCTGTGACCGCGTGAATACGCAACTTTGCGTTTAGAATTTAGATCTCTGGTATTTGACCTCTGTAAAATGTATAAATTCAACCAAGGAAGAAGTGTGTATCTAACTTTCTGTAGTGCAAATTTGTGTAACTAATATTGTGAGTACCAAGTGCATTATTAGGTTAAAAATTACAGAATCAAGTCGCGCGTACATTCTTCGACTGTCTGTTGGAAGTACGTAACAGTTGTAAGGTAAGGCCAAAGCTAAATTTCTTAGACAATTGACAGAAATTGCTTCGTTATTATACATTCGTATATGGATTTAACAATCTTCAATTATAGTTTCATATGCTATAAGATTGTGTTAATAATTTTGAGATAGAGCAGCGCAACCTTCAAGAATCGACGAGGTTCGAAGGATAAGGAAAAGATGCACAGGGTGGTTACTCTGTAGGGGATTCTATTGGGGTGTGCTGTACATACGTAAAGGGATGACGGTATTTTTAATGGAAACCCGAAGGCGAGTTGAATAGAACGAGCTTTAGGAGTGGGAAGCGACACTCAGTTTCTTTGATCAATAATGAAACTTCTCTCCGACCATTTCTGGCTCATCCCTCTCTTCATCCCTCTTCGCCATCCGATTCGCTTGCACGTTCCTTTTCGCTTTCTCTCCGTAACTTTCAGCAACCCTTCTTTCTCTTCACGTTCCTCAACCAAGGGCCGCGTACTCTTCGCGATTTCACCCTCAGCCCGTCTGTCTTGTCTTATACATTTTTAACCCTTATTTCAATGCTTCGCGAGGAAGAAAAGCCTTCTCAAAGCGAAAGCAAAGTTCTAACAAGCCACGCTGCAGCCTCGGGCTGGTCTCTTTTAAATAATCCACCCTGGTTGCGATCACGTGACTATGAGGATGTCGTTTCAACCTCCTCTTCCTCCTTTTGTTTTTACCTTATTTAGTCCACTGTCCAGTAGCTTCAGTCTCCTTTGTGCTAAATTCTGAAGAACAAAATTGTCTACTTTGAATAATCGGTGCAGCTCTACCGATGCCATTCAGATCCGGTTTCTTGTAACTTTCTTTGTAAAATCCCCATTTATTCTATGTGCGTCTGTCGTTTGTGCAACAAAAAAATGTTATCACAGTGTAATATATGAACACTAGCTTTTCATTTAGTTCTTTGCATTGTAGAAACTTATAAAGTTTCTAACCAAACATAACCCTTCAGTAGACGCGTTATTTCGTGGCTCATAAGAAGCGTACAAGCGTCGAGTCTGCCAGACCAAACATGTGCACTAGACAGTTAAAAAGTGCTATTACTTAATCTGATGTAATTTACTTTCAGCAGTAAGTGGCAATAGAAATGTTTTTATTTATGGTTATGTTACTGGAATGCGAATGCCGTGTTGTGTATTCATGACAAATACGTAGCATCAATGATTCTTTTAATTATCTCTACATAGTCCTGACTCAATTCCACTCAATGAACAATACACCAGGTACGTACATACAAAGCATGGCGTCCGGATGAAACCTGGATGTTTTATAACGCAAGAATAATATATACAGGCCATCAAACACGAAGAGACTTGCCGCAATTGTATCAGCGACAAATGGCCTTTGATTCCCATCCATCCTGCAGATAATAAAGTCTCCCAATTATACAGTTTGCGAAAACTTCGAACCGTCTCGTTTGGCAAACAAAGGAATAGAAATCCACGGCAGGTTTATTGACGTGATACAAAGAGGCTGAAAAAATACAAGAGAAGCGAATAGAAGGAAAAACTAAAAGAATGATAATACAGGGTCTAATGCGAAGAGGCTGTGGCAGCGCTAACAAGAATTCGAAGGTGTTTTCCAATGGGAAGAAATGTCGGTTCGTTGTTCGCATCGATGATGTCGGCCATCTTTCATCCCCTGATTGTAAGAACCACAAAGGTGCTCGTGGCTTTAGCAGTTGTATTGGCTTGGAATAATGTATAATACATACACCTATACATACACCTATCTATATAATACACCAATAGAATGTACCTGCAGAGATATAAAATATTCTTAGCATGAGTAAAATTGCGAGAAAGGCGAAACGCGGTATACGGAATAATGCTTAACAAGACGACTTGAAAGGGCGTCCGCCATTTTGAGCCAATACTTGAAGGTCTTTGCTCATTAAGAATATTTTACCTCTCCCTTGGTCTTCATCGTCTTTCTGCACGCTAACTCTCAGGAGCTATTTCGGAGCACACCCGACAGGCTTCACCCCCCAAACCAACCAGCTCGGTTATCAAGGTTCCTCTCTTACTCATCATCATTTTCTACCCGCTACCCTACCACCTTCCCTCTCCTCCAACTTCTTCTTCTTCTTCTTCCTCTGCTTCTAGTCCTTTTTTTTTATTCGCCAAGCCAGCGGGCACCCTCGAAGATGGAAGTTATTTACGCGGCACTCGGCACCCTCCATTGCAACCCCGAAGCATCTCCACCCCCCTTGTATCCGAAGCGAACCACCCTTCCGAATGCCCACCCCCTCCCAGTCTTCCTGCCCATGGTGCTACCGACAAATTCCGACTTTCTCGTTCGTAGCGCCCACCCTCCTACATTAGCCGTCCATCCCCTACGAGTACACGTTCAGGAGGGCTTCGGGTTCCAAGCCTCGATCTAACCTTATCGCCCCCCCCCTCCCTCCCACTGTCCTCATCTCTAGTTTACCTTCCACAGGCACCTCCGGTATATCTCTGATTTCCACCCTCTCTTGGTCTCTTCGTCCCCGTCCTGGTGTGCCATCCCCTTCGTAATCACCGTCCCATTTCGTGGCGCTTTTCCTAATTCCTACCCAATTCTGCTTTTAGCGTTTCAATTTATGCGCTCGGAACGATTCGTTAGTCGGAGAAGTTATTGGGTCGCCATGGGGTGACTCTCTCACGAGGGTTGATGGGTACGAAGTATGCAGATATAACAGCAATGTGTAGGTCACCTGACTTTCGATGGGTAACGTTCTCGCGGCGATGCTTTTTCTGTCTCGTAAATAACGGATGTCATTGTCATGTCTTTTGTCACGCATTTATTCATAGCTTGTCGGCCGTGCGCGTCGTGCTACATAATTCTTTGTTCACGTGACAGTTTCGACAGAGGATTTTGACTTTTTATTTTGTTTTTTTTTTTACATTGCAGAATTTTTCATTTCGCTGTAACGATTGCACGGCAGAATGCCTTACTTGAAATGTAGGTTCAATTTATATTCTGATTTATTCCAAGTATGCGATTGGTTGAAAAAACGAAAATTAGGCAAGGCTTACGTTTTAATTACAATCGATAGTGGATCCTGATTACGATAGTAATTTTCACAATACTAAGAATTTGGCTCGTTTTCAACAGAAAAATCTTTAAGGTGTTCTGAATCGTCATGTCAAAAATCCAAATTCTTATAATTAATTAAGAAACAAAAATATTTTTTAAATTTTCAAATTTACTGTTTACAGCCCATGTACCCCTGATCCATTTCAAATCAATTTAAACGAGGCCTCATTCAGAATTCCATCACAGTTAGTCATCAATGATCCCAATATGGAAAACGAAGAAAAGGGACTTTTTTTTTACCGATTTCATACACAATTACGTAACATGCATCATTAAAAATGTCCAGACCCCGAGGACAGTGAAAAAGTGCGAAGCAATAAACCGTAATGGGAAGAAAGGAAAAAGTCAGTAAAAAAAAACAAGAAATCCCACGGTAAGGATTGATCAAAGGAAAACGTTACGCGAGAGCGGTAGGTCGCAATTGGCGCGACAGGCTAGACTGGTCCTATAGACAAAAGAGAACCGGGAGTCGAGTGTAAAAAATAAATGGAGCGTTACGCTCCCGTTTTCAATTGTATCAACTTTAACCCTTTCATTGTTTTTTTTTCTTCTCCCAGAACCTTTCTATACGAACGGAACCGTTTGACCGGATTGGCTGGCATCCAACGTGGCGTACGTGTCCTCCCCACTCGGAATTGGAGTCTCTCCTAGGGATGAAAAAAATTGAAAACTATTGTTTTCGTGCAGCGTGCAGCATCAGTTGAAGCTGGTAAGGACCAGTGCGAGAAGCGCATATAATAAGCCGAAGTGAAACAAAAACTGGTCTCGCTAGGTAAAACAATGGAGGTTGGAACCCCGACTGCGTTTTTGCGCGTATATGTCTATACGCTTGTATGCTTGCTTGCTATATGTATATACTATATACACGCACGCATGGATCATATACGTACATACGTGGCTGGAATGCATGTGTGAAATTCAAGAACCTGTAGCGTTACAAGAACAAAACATGGCGCAGCTGCGCGGTGCATACGTTATTAGTCCTGGCTCTCCGTGTCTTTGGTATGCACGCATATGAGTATGTAATATAGATACGGGCATATGCGAACGTGTGAGATAGAAAGAGAAAAAGTTTCAAATGCTAAGAGAGACCTTCATAATTCGTCCTGCAGGACCTCGTATCCTATATGTTTAGAGGACTCGCTTTAGTCAACCCTTGGATGGACCTTTTCTCAGCTACCCTTCTTGACGGGGTAGTCTTACGAATCTCTTGTTTCTTTGTCTTCGTCCTCTCTTTTTTTTCAGTGAGAAAGGAAACAGGTTATTTTTACGAAGGGTCGCGATATTAATTTTCTGAATGGCTTTTTGAGGGTGAGAATATTATTGTGGGGTTTGTTGGTTTATTAATTGATTCGTACGTCAGGAGTCTGTGCGTTCCGAGAACTTGGGTTTGGGGTCCTTTGCAAAGTGGTATAGGAATCCTTCGCAGATGTGTCTTCCTTCAGGATTTTTTGGTCATCCCAAGGGACGACGGATGTCTGGACCGTTCGTAGTTTTTTTTCTGTGTAGTGCTTTATGTTCGGTTTTTTTTGTTTTCTCTTTGTCTTCATCTTCTGGGTGGGACTCCTGCAGATCGTCCAGGTGTCCGCCGCGTGGTCCAGCCCTTAACCCTTAATCCTTTAGTAACCCTTTAACCCTTTCGGCCGTGCTCGCCGACGGATGCCTGCACCCATTTACCGATTTTGAAACAATGGTCGCTGGACCGCACCCCGGATGCGTACGTTTATTAAGTAATGTCCCCTTTGGATTGCAGCTGCCCACCTAAAAAAATGGACCTTTAATCTTTTTGGACCTTTTGTATATTGGTACTGGCTATTTTATCGTACTGGTACCCCCTTCGCGTGGAAAAGATAGAGCAGTCTGTAACGGTATGCAATTAACCACTGTCTGGTTGTTGTGTAGCAATGATTTTGTTGATTGCTTCGAAATTCTTTTAGTTCGTTAATACGAATTACATAATTTTGAAATTGGATTTCAATATTTCTTAGGAATTATTCGTCTTTGTCGTTTTTAGTGATAATTCTCTCTCTTATTTTCTTTGAATAATTATGTAAGGAAGAGGTAGCTGAAAGCTTTCTGATCGGCTTGATTCGCCAATTAAATTTGGCTTATTTCAATAATTTTGAAAAATAATTTATATATCTCATTAATATAACTGCACTAAACGATTGGGTAGCAGCTATGACTTAATTTAATGTTAAATCAACTGAGGTACTTCGTATTTTGAAAAATTGCCAAGTTATTTTGATTTTTTAATTTTTTTTACTGTTTACGTATTTTAGGTAAACAAAATTAACATAGATGTGTCTTTTACACTACTGATATACAACCCTAATATGTAGTCTATTGAAATGAGCGATTTTAAACCTTAAAGAATTATTCATACTGTCAGTTCAATTATTAAATCCTGTTTAACCCTGCGATCATGCAGTCAGCCAGAGGGTATATTCAAGTTAAATGAGGTTTAATTATTAAATCGCACGGAAAATACACACACGTAAATGTCTCTAAAACTCCTATAAATCTGGACTTTACACTAGACGGTATACTGAAAATTAAGTTAACACGCCATTGAGCATAACTGTTTACAGCAATTTAAAGTACCCAGTGAAGATATATTCTTGATAGCAATTCTCACGTCGGGCTGGCTCATATTCAATTCTCCTCACACATATTACTTTTTTTGCATATAATTCGCACGATCAATGTATATTCATCGAAATCGACGATCTCGAGCAAGTACTTTTTTTTGTTGTAACTTGATGAGCATGGCGGTTCGGTTAGGAATTCCGGTTGGAAACTGGGTCCCACAGAACCGTCCACGTAACCTCGCCCCACCACATTGGCCAGCAATAGGGTGGCCCTAACCCGTTCGTCATTCATATACAATGCAAGAGGCCAGTTCGAAAACGGCCGGCCATCATGTCTCCACGCGAAATCCAAGAGACATGAAATTCGCGGGTAAAAATCTAAATGTGGGAAGAATCGTCATTGGAAATATCGGAAGTGATGGAAAAAAAAGAATTAGGACATATAATTAGCATATTGAAAAAATCGGGGTAATTTTCAAATGAAAAAGTGTCCGGCGATTAAAGTGTCTTTCGATTGTCCAACATCATTATTATTACTTAACGCTGGTCCATCTCATCCCCAGTAAATTCGCAATCTTGAAAGAAAATCCCTACACCTGAAGCTGTGAAGCTTTACCTCCTATTATAGAACGGGGCGAGGGGGGTAGGAACGAACGAAAACTTGACTTGGGAATCCTCTTAAAGTCGTCGTCCTCGTCGTTGTCAAGACTGTCGTCGAACGTCGAAAAAACAATTAGCAGCCGTCTAATTGAGTCAAGGGATTCCGATCCAATTAAAGGCGCGAGTCTTTAGTGGTAAATTCGATCATAAGACTTACCACAGTGACTGTCAAATTCCAATGGAAATGATTCTTGCTGGCCACTGTCTTAATTATAAGAAAATCGTATCGCCCTGGATATCTTGAGCGTCGTGATTCTTAGAGGCAGTATGGCGAGTGCCGTGAGGATAAAGAGTGTCGGGGGTTGCATCCCTTAAGAATGAATGAGCTGATAAGAAAAATCAGTTTGACAAAAGGGATGAGGTTCTTAAAGCTTGTAGGGCTATGAAAACTATTAAGGGGGAAAGAAAGTAAAAAAAAAGAAGTAAGGGATGAACGGTATTATCTATTAAAAAGAGAATTGGAGTATTCGAGGTCAGATTGTCGAAGAATATTCAAGGGATGAAGGAGGGCGTCTCCGCCATTTTTTTTTTTTTTTTTTTCAACGACAAGAACGGAACCATTGATTTTGAATATATAATCCCGGGCATTTTATTATTCCTCCATCGGTGAGGCGTGGGAGAAGGGTGGCTGCATGGAGAGCCGAGATGAAGGATAGGGGATGAAAATACGAAGGGCCGCCCAGCACCCTCGATCTTGCTCTGCTTTTCAACCCCCATACGCCCTCGAGCTCGACCCTCGCTACCCCGGCCAGTTCTTGACGCGTGATTGAATATTTTTTAGCCGTGCGCGATTGGTTCGTCGTTGGCAGCGACGGGGCTGCCACCTGTCAAGCAAAAGAATCGCCATGGTAACCGGCCGTCGCCATCGGAGGGTGGTTCGGGGTGGGTTGGCTACAGAACCCGTAGCCTTCCACAATTCTTACTACGGCGCGGGCTGGCTCTCTGATGTTCCCTCTTGCGAAAGAGGCATATCGAATCGCATTGGGATTAAAAATTTTTTTTTCAATTCCACTTTTTCATCCCCTTTGTTCTTCATTAATAATATCCAGTAGCGTGTCCCCGTTTATTCCGTGAGTTTGAGAATACTAATTGGTGAAGCTTAAGTATAATTATTATTTTTTTTAATTCTTAGACGTCACCTTTGGACACACTTGAGAAACTTTATTGCACGGCTTTTGTTATCGTTACTATTATTCGTCCCGTTAACTTTATTTACCTTTTCGTCGTTATACGTTTACGACGTTCATCCAGTTTTCAGGACGTAAATACGTAGCTGCTTAGTCTCGGGAGACACGTTTTCATTATCGTCTTACAACCCTTTTAACGTTTAAGACCTTTTCGTATTTTTTTTTCTTTTCTTTTTGTAAAACCAACCGCCACTTCATCTCACGTCGACCATCTATTATATCTCATTAATTATGATGTCACTCGGCGCGACGTCCTTTTGAAATTGAACGACCCACGTCGTTTCGTGGCTTAATGACTCATTAGAACGAACTGTGACGATTCAAATGTTATGACGTCATTATTAAAACTCAATGTCCAGCCTCATTCTCGTTTCATATTTTACGGCTCTTTCCCGGTATTCGGTACTTTTCGACAATACTTGCTTTTCGCCAACAATGCCCAGATAAAAAAAAAAGTGAAGCCTCTTTATTATTTTATGCACCCTCGCGATTCTCGCGGTTCGTCGTGCTTTGAGAATTTTCTAAAAACGTCTTTATTTCTCTGTTGCGTCAATTAATTATTACAAACTATTCGCTAATTTTATGTTCCGAGTTCAAGCTATGATTTCATATTTAAACTTTTTTTGGATCCTTTAAAAACATTGTTGTTTGCATTTCCAGGACTTCTGCCATTTGCATATTAATGTGTCACAACAGACCTAGCGATGTTACATACAGAATTAACGTGCACTAGACCGATTCCATGAAATCTTTCTAAGGAATAGTCGAGACCCCTCTGAGATCCTAAAAAGAGGAAAAAAAAGGAAAAATCCAATAGCAGGTACAAAGTTCTCATTCTCGTCGAAGGCAATTTTTCATTGTCCGCAGAGCATATTCGACGAAGCATGAAATCGGCGATTGGCGCGGAGGTCTGCAACTAGAAAGAATAAAGGAGAATGGACGGAGGCCATTAATGAGCAAGGGTTGGTACGAATGAGGATTTCGATGTAAAAACGGAAAAGTACGAGTGCGGGTAGTAACGGTGGAAGATGATAGTGATTTTGTGGTTTGGAGCAAAGAGTAGAAGGCGAAGAGTCGACCGGCGGTTGGAAAATACGAAAGGGGGTTGACGGAGAGAAGATGGAAGAAGATGGCGGAATTGAAACCGAGTGTACGGGGATGAAGAAGTTAGAAGAGAGAGATGGAGAGGATAAAAATAAAGAGAGTGGAACCTTGAGGGGTTGAAGCGTCTGAAGTGAGGTCTCTGTAATGATCTTACGGCCGTGGCAACTTTTTTAATCAGCGCCCGGTTTAATTATACGGTCGATAAGGAAGGAAGGTGGCACCCTTCCTCATCTCTTACTCGATCCCCCAGAACCAACCACCTTCCACCTTCTGGCTTCTCCAACCACCCTCTGCCGTACCCTCATCTCTCCGTCGAATTCGGCCCTAACTAGGCACCAACTCGCAAACAAGATTTGACTTATTGCGCCCGAGCGATTCGCTTGCTCGTTCGCGAAGAAATCCTCGCTCGGAAATTCCGAAATACTTTTAATTAGAGGGTGAACCATCGTACCCTCCCCCCCCCCCCCCCCCCCCCTTATCCCCGTGCTCGTATTACCTCCGCACCTCCGCGCGGAGTGAGAGAAATATTCCATCGATGATTGTGCTCGTGCTCTTTAGGGGTTTCGGGGGATGATGTGGTAGGGGTGGATGCGAGAGGCCTGAATGGGGTGGTATTGGGGTGGTGGGAGGGAGCAAATGGGGGGTTGAGGGTGGGCCCGAGCTGGGCTTTGATTTAATTCGAGCTCCGAGCGCAATGGCGACCGTTGTTAAATTCTACTTTTTTACTTTGCTTTGTGTATTACATACTTTTTTCAATTATTCTCCAATTTGGTTACGATTGTAACGTGTTTTTTTTATAACGTCGTCGCGGAAACACGTGGTCGATTTTTTTGGAGTTATTTCATTCTGTGTATGATAATTTTATATTTTTATTATTTATTTTAAGATTTTTTAATGTTTATGTTTATTTTCATGTTTTCGAGGTTATTTGGGCTTCTGTTCGACATTTTATTGAGACTTTTTGACTTTATAGCTTTTATGATTCGCAAATTGATTCGGGGTTTTATTTTGACAGGTATCTACTACCTGTGCGTTCAATAGCTATCGAAAAATAAATGATCGAATCGCTATTCATATGACAATACCTACCTGGCCACGTGGCAGGATTCTTAAACCGATCAGATACATCAGAGACTCAGTGAACTTGAAAAGATTTCGATATACCTGTCGACTCGCTTCCTTTTTTGTACCTGTCTACCTGCCATGTGAATCGAAGGAATTGAATCCTTACTCTCCGGTCCTTTGACATTTCGAAGGCGACTAATCCTCCTGACATTTCTTTTGACAAATTGCTACCACAAAAGCCTTATAAATGGAGAAAAGCACCTGAGCGAGTCATCAGCTTTCACTAAAATTGTCATGGAGAATATCATACAGCAACACTTCAAATATTAATTTTACGCCTCGATATATATTCTTAATATATATATTGTTTTGTATATGAATTTGGAAATAATGAAAAACCCTGGAAGGTATACAGAAAATTTTGAAATATATTTGTAAAATAATATTCATTTTATACGAAGCGTATGGTTAGTTAAGCTAAATAAAGTGTTTTAATGTCCTCTGATTACAGAGCAGGATCATCAATTGTAGTGTACTAAAATGGGGAAAATTATAAAATTGAATTTTGTAATTATTAGAACGTATATAATTTCACTAACATTTTAATTGGCTAGACAACCCATTCGAGCATTAAATTGGATCGAAATTATCACGGGAATCGTACTTCCGGTAAAGCCATGATGAGATTTCATTTGATGAAATCGGATTTGATTGAATCTGGTTAAATATTGCACGCAGTCGAAATGAACAGTTCTAGAATATCAATGTATTTTTATTGGGATTGAAATTTGATGCGATTAGACGGGTAAAGTACGGGCCTTATAAATACTCGAAGCGAACAAAATGAATATTTCAATGAACGTGCAATAATTTATAGTTAGAAAAAAGTGCACATCAGAATGTGAAAGTAAAAAAAAAGTCACAATGAGTATTAGTATTGTCTAAGAAAATGGCGACGGCACGTGCTGCCTTCGAACGTCGTTAAAAATACACGCTGTGCCAGAAGAGAAACGAAGTTTTAATAATCCTTCTCACCCCCAGGGCGTAACTACCCCAGCCATTTTTTATTCTCTTTCGTAAGCGGGGAGTTTCGGAATTCGTGGAAGGAGAGGGTAGTTAAGTTCAATCGGCGTATTCGCCGCGTTTTATTAAGCCTCGATAAGCATAACGCGGGGGCCGCTGAATGTCTGCATCGGCTTGGACCTAGTCTTCGAGCTCCCTCAAACTTAATTACGTCGTGATTAAGGTACAAACTAATTCAAGCTTTGACGAGGGGCAGGTTTCAGTCCCATCCCTAGAATCCTGGAGAAACCCTTTAGAATCTTGTCGATCGTCAATTGCCATTTTTCTGAACGATTTTTCAAGTTTGGATTTTCGGAGTCATGATTTATGTTACACCCTGTACATTGTTAAGGGTGTTACCCTTACCGAGCTTGTATGGGACTTACCCAGTATTTCAAGAGAACATTTAGTTTCACGCAGATTCCGCTAGGGTGTGCGCTAGGTATGAGCTTCCTGCAGTATCGACCCTTTACCGACAGTCACAGGCGCATCTATACCAGTTACCCTGGCAGTGTCTTAACTTTATCGTACAAAGATTCCTGTTTTACCATTATGCGAGTTGAAATCTGAATTATCGACCGTCAGAGATTCTCAAAGAGTTCACTGGGTAGGACATTTAAATTTGGACGTTAAGAGGTGAAGCACGTACTTTCGAGATACATCAAGTCACCATCTAAGCGATTTATAAGCGTGATAAAACAGACGCAACTCCAATATTCTTACCAAATAGCTGAACTGTTCGATTAAGCAAAATTTACCGAACACTCCCTGTCTAGTAGGTATTCACGATCCCTTGCGCAATCCTGATTTTATTACCACCCTACATGGCCACTTGAAATTGAGAGTTAATTACCCACCGTATTTCTGCCGTCGGGCAAATATCTTTAAGGTACCTTTCCTAAGTACTTGAACCGCTAATTAAAATGGATACTCTTCTAATAAGCGATTAAAGTAATCAATGACTAAATAACTCGATCCTTAACCAGTATTTATATTCGTAAGACTAACAAAGTAATAAACTTGTTTTTCATCTTTCCTCGAAAAAATATAAATAACGTCCTTCTTTTTTCAGATCGTCGAACTCCGGAAAATTAATGTCCCCTGAATCGGAACGCTGCCAATTCTACCGTCGGAAATAAATAACGTCCACTTCGCCGGGTTATCTCGGCTAGAAATATTATGCATAACCTCACCCGACGAGTATGGTAAGCGCAGCTAATATATTCTCGCCTGTAAAAACAGTTATTATTTTTTTCCGACAATTGTTCGTCCCGAGGGCAGATGTCTATTGAAAAGGTCCACACATCTCCTCGCTATGACCCTCACATTCTCTCACACGCATTCCTAATTTGCATACGCAGGAACGAATCGCAGAACCTCGGCAGGTAGCCCATCCAGTCCGTGTACGAGTAACCCATATAGTCCCATAGACGTTACCAGGAATAGCATGCGTGAGTATTTCTACGCAATCACACATACGCACGTGCGTTTCCTAGACAAGAGGGGTGGGGAGACGTTAGTGAAAATGAAGTGGCAGCGTGCATTAATAACTATTACAAAAGCCCGAAGCCAGTCGGGTGGCTTTTTTTTTTAATACAAGTTGCACTCGATAGAAATACATAACGGCTGCGTAAGTGCTAGTGTCGGATGACGTCAGTATACACGTGCATGGGAATCCACTGCAAAACAAAAATTACCTGGTGAACCATTTAATTGATAACCACAATCCCTTTCATTGAAGGTTTAATGGATAAATTTTTGAGGGCACGGTTAAAAACTTTTAAACAAAATTATTTTTCAACGCGATTTATCTACTGCAATTAAAAAAAAAGTGGAATCCATTTGAGATTAATTGGATTTTAATTGGAACACGTGAAATGGATACTTCTGTATCGATTTTCATATCGATGGCTCGTCTCGTTACGAATTTTCATGAAATGAAAAGTATTGAAAATTGTCCAAAAGTTAAATTCGAATTTACCGCGGTCTACGGCGTTCTCATCCAGCCGGGCTAATCCTCATTAATATGAATATAATCCCCGAGTGGAAAGGACGGCGTGAAGGAAGGAATTAAAATAAAAAAAGTTGAGATGTATATTCCACTGACGGATGTCGGCGACATTACACCACCCTCTGTGTTAGTCGCCATCGATAATCTATATAAATTGCCACGATAACTCCTCATCGGGCTTATTAAATTAATGTGCGTTCCTGGCACCGGATCTTAGTCTTTGGGATGGATGGTCCAGAAAAAAACAGGATTGGTGGTGAGCGGTGCGAGAGAGTGCACTCTCTACGAAGAGAGCGAGAGATAGAGATAGAGATAGAGAGAGAGAGAGAGAGAGAGAGAGAGAGAGAGAGAGAAAATAAAACGAGTAGAAACAAAGCGACATCATCCTTAAGGCCCCCACAGTAACTCATCCCGCAACTTTCGGCCCGCTTAGTCAGGCTACCGTTTTATATTTTTTGTCTTTATCTTTCACTTTATTCTCTCTCTCTCTTTTTCTTTCTCTCGTTTTCTTTGAGTCGCAATCTCTTGTTGTTTCTCTCTCCCTCTCTTTCTCTCTCTCTCTCTCTCTCTTTACTGCCAGGAAAAGCAATTGTTTCACCCTGCTCGAACAGAGGGCGGGAGCTGGAGAGAAATTATAAATGCGCGACTGCCGGCGACACCCCATTACTCCCTTTTCATCCCTTTTCTTATTCCCTCCCACTTCCTCGTGGGATCATTTTGCATATGTTAAACTCTCCTAGGAATTTTTCAATGGTACCCGGTATATGCTTTTTTTTCGATACTCTTGTACGGTTAATTATTATTTTTATTCTAGTTCAATATTTTTGGAATATCGTCTCGTTACTTCATACTGCACAGACGAGATGGACCAGCACTTGCTACTGTTGGATGTGTCGTCGTTGCCATCGTTGTCGATAAGGATATACTGTTTATTAAGGTTTATCAAAGAGCAACTTTTTAACATTGTTTTTGTGTCTTTATTTTTCTATTCTTTTTCTTTTCCAGACCGTCGCATCAACCCTACTCAAATTTCACGCGAGAAAGATTTTGCAACGTGGCGGAATTCAGCTTCGGTAAAGATATGCGATGTGCAGGTTTAGCAAATACAAACAATAGAGTCAGATATAACGGTAATACGTGGATCTAAAATACGTTGCATTCATAACAGTGATTTGTGTCGTGGAACGATTGAAAATAGTTCATAGGCAGTAGTCATTTTTGACAATTATTTTCCAAAAGTCGTTAAAAAGTAACTCAGAGGTAAGGAAGAGGGTAAGTGTGAAAAAACATAATAAACGACGATTATTCGGAATTACGTATTTTATTTCAAGGTTGCACTAATCAAGGTCCCAGTCGATCATTCTGACCTACATCAGTCTTTGGCCGAGATTCCAGTCCTGAAACAAAATTGTAAGACAAGTTAGCCACAACCGACCTTTACAATTAATTCAGCAATCAGAATGAAAGAAAATCAAATATTAATTTTTATTTGCTTTTTTTGTATAAAATCTTTTTTCGATGCTCCTTCTCAATGTCGTTCTTTCCTTTAAAAGCACCCAACCCTCCGGTGCTTCTCGCGCTCCCGCAAATCCGCGTCCATGTTGGAGTCGGGTGAGCGCGCACACCGAAGCCCCGACGGCGCATCGATCCGAGGCGTCGCGACGCCTGCCTCTCTTTTTCGGGGATCCTCGGCGTGTGTTTTCCTCCGAATCTGCTGACGCGCCTTGGCGGCCCTTCTCTCTCCCCACTTCTCTGGCTTCGCCGCTCACCAGCCCTCTCGGCGTTAACCCTCATCCCCACTCCGTAAGTTTCTTAGCTCTTGCTCTGTCTCTCTCGCGCTCCCATTATTATAATTTTCCTCTCTCTCGCTCTCTTTCTCCTCTCATTCTTTAAGCCGTGATACCCCATCCGGCCCTGACTTGCCCGAGGCCACCCTGTCCCTCCCTCCCAACCTCCTGGACTTCACTTCATTAGCACGTCGCGATTTCATGGAATTATGAACGGTAATTGGCGCTAGCGCGGGTCAGGGTCTTTCAGACTTGGTTACATTTTAAAGCGACGAGTCTCTACTGCGGTTTTCAGATTAAATGCTGGTCTAATTGATCATCCGTATTCATATGCAATTACTAATTTCTCGTATGACGTCACTCGTCACTGCACACACTCACGCATTGCAATTCCATTCCCCTATACCAAAGACGTGCAACTCCAATTGGAAGGCACCTGATTAATACTAGGAAGGAATACTTAATTGGAAGGTACCTGATTAATATTTCAAAAATATATAATATACAGTTAACTATCAGGCATTCTCAATTTTAACACCTTTGCTGCTATATTAAAAAAAATCCAACCCTTGGGCTCAGATATTTTTTCAAAATTAGAATTCAATTTATGATTGGTGCTACGGTCAATTCGCGCAACCTCCTGACCAAACGCAGCACGATTTAAATATAAGTCATATGCCATTCAACGCGTTTAAAGATCCTTCGGATTAATACACGAAGTTTCAAAAAGAGTCTAGTAAGTACATATATCTAGTATAGGCATATAGAGAATACGTAAAGAAAAATGTATTAACGCGTATTCTAATCAGTGTTTACCCTACTGTAACTGATACCTTCTCGTGTTATTTTACTCCAGTAAAATCGGTCCATTTGACAATTCTCTATTATCGTTTGACTTAATCTTTGTTTTGGATTGAAAAAAAAAACGCGAAAATACGCGAAACGATTTTCCACGGCAGAAAAAGTATAGAGAATTCTTTCTGGTATCTCCCTCGCATCCACCGGCTGGATCAATAGAAGTGTATTCTTGACGCGCACACATTGTATCCGCGTCTGGATACAGAGACATGTACAGTCGACGTATACGCAAACGCATTGCTAAAATGGACGCACGAGGACGCAGTAGGCGTGGAAGGAAAAACCGGGAGCAACGATGCAAACGCACGAGGGCAACGTGCCAAAGGATAGCAAAGGTGGATATGAGCAAGGAAAGATATTGCTTTGAGTACGCGAAGGCTATTTTGGAAGAGCGAGATAATAAGGACGAATATAAAGAAAGTAAGGTGAGAGAAACGAAGAGAAAGTACCATCGACAAAGAACTTTCGTTCGTGGCTTGTTAACCGCTGGGAGCAAAGCTTGGCAATGGCTTGCGAGCTTTTTGCAGACCCGTTATTCTGCCGAGAGAAGCCATCTTAGAGTTTCATTTCTTGAACTTTCTCACAGGATTATTAATTTCTTATGTTTTCGCACTCTTTGGTTCTTGAACCTTTTATTTTGCTTTGTTCGGATTATTTTCATTCATTCTATGGGGTTCTTATTCAAATTGAGAATTTTAGTAAGGACGATACGGATACTGGGCTTCTTCATAAAATTCTCACGGGACTTGGTCTTGCCGGCTATTAAGGAATTATTTAAGTTTCCTACCAATCCATCCGACTACCCATCCATCCATCCATCCATATAGCTGGATCGACTTTTTCCTCGGTTCCAAAGCATCCAAAGCATAGTGATAGATGGATCCCTCGCGCGTGGATAAGAGAAAAAATTTTGATGGCGCCAGCAGGAGAATCTGATGACACCGGTGCCTGCTTGGAAAACTAGCGGGGTACACGGTGGGTGGGACGAAGGGTCTCTGGATCTGCCTATGACACGAGGATGATTGATTGGCGCCATTTTCTCTCAGGAAGCCATCGTCGGTATCGTTATCGTGACGATATCGTTAGGGAAATATTATAAATTTTCTAATCAGTTAAATATGCCCTTGTCATTATGTAGGCAAGACGCTGGATATTCGAATGAAATATTTCGAATTTCTTCATGCGTCTAATCACAACGGTCTATAGTTGCTACTTAGGACAACGAGGTGTGACGTTCGGGTTTCGTTTTCTCCCTTGAAGGATATTTTGGTCCCCCCGAGTCTTAAATATTTTTTTACAGGTATATACGAGGTCCTTACGAACGTGGGAAAGGGTTGGAGTTTCACAAGGCACTGCGATGCTTGCCTCTCGAGCAGTCAGCATAAATCTGCATAAATGCATGACGGGAGTCAGGATCCCTTGGACCAGGTGTTTTCCTCCTGATCCTTAGCAAGGACTATGGTTGAGACTTCTGGATGCTCCTTCTTACGGCACAGACTGCGAATGAGCATCGAGAACGATCGATTCCTTTCTTTCTTTATTTTCTACTTCCTACTTCCTAAGGGACGTACGCCGTAGCACAGGGGTTAGAAAAGTGGATATCGAATGTCGATTTCACCCTCTTCTAGTTATTCTGCCTTTTCTCTCTCTCTATTTGCCCTTGCTATTTTCTACCTATTCTTTTTCATTATCTCTGTTTAGCCCCATGCGGCTTTTACGAAGAGTTCGAAATCGATACTCCTTTTTTAGCCTTATGAAAAAATTTTGTAACACACTTGTTGGTCATTTACCATTGTGTCAAATCGTATGGAATATTTAGTATCTTCGATAGAATGACGTTCGGAAGTATTTGTTGTAAATTTTCCGCTAATAATTAAATTGGAATTATCCTTATCAATTTTATCAGTTCGATGCGATCCTGTAATTTAACATTTTTTTGACTGTAATTTTTTCAGAACAACAACTAATTACAGTATCCAATTAACTCTTGGCATGCTTTTGATTCTTATCGATAACTTTCTCCTGCACCGAATTTTAATATCAATAATTAATATTTCGTCTCGCGAGTCTTATATGTAGAATATATATCTGTATATAGTATTTCAATGGGTAAACTCCATTTATGAGCATCCGAGAAACCCTGTTTCTGTGTTTCACCATATCCCATAAGATGTTCAATTTATCGAGTTCCTCGGTCGACGCTAGTACAGTACCTACTAGTTCCAATCGGTAATCTCGTGAATGCACGTGTTTTGGCTGGCCAATAAATCTCAAACGAGCATCTCTTTTGTAAATGCACAATAGTCAGTTGCGACTTTACCTGCAGTTCCGAGGCCGTGTACCGGGGGTCGAAGCATACAATACCAATGGGGGGATACAAATAAACTTTAAAAGTCAATTAATCAATCGGCATCGAGAGGTCGTAGGTCGAGAGGTTCCCCGACCCCCCGTACAGCTCCTGGGCCCGTTACAAAATGTTATTGCCTATTCTCGTGGCTGAGAATATCATTCCAAATTCTTTTCAGACTGTCTCTCCCATTCTGCTTAGCTTCAGTTCTATGTGTACTTGCGTCATTAACATTTTAAGGTCATCGATACCATCGTCATGGATCATCGACCACGAGTCCAATAGCAACTGTACGTTTAAACATCTCATATTTCAAGGTCGACATAAATATTTCTTTTTTTTTTTAATCCGTCTCAATTATGTCAAAATTATCAAATTGGCCCCAATGGTTTATCAATCATCTCTCTCTATCTCTTATCAAAATGATCAAAATTGTTATCTTCTTTGTCCCACGTGGTATTATGACGTCAGGACTATTGAATTCGCCGTACAGCTTCATCAACCACCCAGCTGATTTCTACTGCTCGTTAAACGTTCCATTTTTCAAGGTTACTTTCTCATCCCCGCGTCATCTCTCTCTCTCTCTCTCTCTCTCTCTCTCTCTCTCTCTCTCTCTCTCTCTCAGGCTGAACATTCGCCCTCTATTTATTTTCTTAGTAAATTACTTGAGGATGGTCTGGCTGGTAAGCGTGGCGGCAGAACGAAGGAGGATGATGGTTGGAGCAGGGTCGATGGCGGCGATGCTGGAAGTAGAGGCGAGTCGAGTTAAAGACGCCGTACACCCACCTGTTGAGACGTCCTCATAATTAATTCCATTTCACACCACTCGCTGTCCTTCTCGGACCGTCAGAGCTTCTGGTAGGACAGACGCTTCTTGAATCGCAATTGGAATCACGGTATCTCGAGGTTACGAGATCAGTGGTATCCTAACGATCCTGTCTAATCAGCATCATCGCTACTAAAGCTCATTCCTGTCTAGCCCGTGAATCTAATTGAACGGGGTACATGCGAAAAAGGTTCATTCGATCTAGTATGAGAGTCACAGTGTATATGTGACTATATAACGTCTTCCGAGTTATCACGAATGTAGTATATAATACGTACATCAGAATCCCTTGGTCTCCTTCGAAACTTTTATCCAATTCTATTTGGTAACGTTCCAATCTTTTTTCTCCAGGTACCCGCGGGGTGGCGTTTCTTCCTCTTTTCTTTTATTTTCTCCCTTTTCCAGGATTCTCTCCTACATTTCTCCTCTTACTCCACGGTCGACCCATGTCTTTTTCACTCCTCTCCTTCTTCGCCTCCTTCCTCCTCTCCTCCGCTACTCTGTTTCCCGTTTTATCTCTACGTCATTTTCTTCCACTTCCTCCACTTCCTCTCACGAGAAACTCAGTCTCCATTTCAATCTCAACCCTCCAACCCCTTATACCGGCCCGGCTTCCATCCCGGCACACTGCACTCGCGAAAAGCGAGGAGTATCTACATTATGCTGATACGAGCTCTGCCAACCCATCCACCCACCCATCCGACCCAGCCAGCCACCCTATGAAACCCTCATCCTCTACCTTTCTTACCCTATATTTGGTACCGCCTCACTGACTGCGCCTTGGATTCGACCTGAGCATCGTTCTCGTTTGACTCGCTACGTATTCCGGCCTATACGTAAATTCTATCTTCTCTTCACTCCCTCACCCCCTTTCTCCCATTTATCTTTATTCTACAAATTATATATATATATATTTTTTCTCGAGAACGAATTTTCACCCCTCTGTCTCCTCCTTTCGACAGACTGACTCGTGAGTGAATCAAATCTTTCGATTTATCTAAAGCCCGTCCGAATCCCCCCGGATTCCAGGAGCGTTTCGGTGGTGCAGCGAACCTAGCTCCAGTCTCGGGAAGTATTACTTTGGAATTACTCGTCATTTCTTTTTCCCATGCCATTCGGTCGTTCCGTTACCCTTTTATGGTTAGTCCGTACATGGCTTTCGCGTCATGCAAGGATGCGCCAAGATACACCGAGTTTATCTTTAAAAAAAAAAAAATATAATGAGTGGATGCGCGTACGCGTATTGAAGGAACAGGGTCAGAACGAGGAGGAATATATTATAGTCCTTTTTTCTTTTCGAAAGGGGGTCGAAGTCATTTCGCTGTGTCTTCCTTTCCGTTTTCCCTCTTTTTTTTATTTTCTTCTCCACGCGGGAATATCGATTCGCAATGGCAGCGAGCATATAAATAAGATGAGTTTTCCTGCGTGCACACGCGTCACTACCCACGCCACGTTTTCCCGCTTGGAACACCCCAGCCATCCCCCTCTGGCTTCACCCCCACGCTGGATGGCTGCCTTGCTGGCTGGCATTTACGTCACGGCAGGGGGCTTACTCCGAAACTCGAGGGGGGTTGGCATGGGTGGGTTGACGGGAATGGTGATGGGGGAGGGGGTGCGTGAGTGAGCGAGCACGAGAGAGATGGCCAGGACGAGGGATGGAGATTATCCTGGGGAAGTTTTTGGCTGGGGTAAACTTTCTGCGTACGAACGAAACATCTCCCTCAAAAACCAACCCTCTCAACCACCCACCGACTTCTTCCTATATGCGGCATATCGATTCTAACGTGCCTCGAGACTTCGTACTTGTGTAACACCTTTAGAATGCTCTGGATACAACGAGATCCTATTTCTTTACACCAGGATGATAATGGCGGCTGTGATAAAAGCTTTTTTTTCTTTTTCCGTGTATATAGGCTGCAAACATGATTTCAGTTGGATATAATTTCACGGGGAAAATTCCACTCTTTTTTTGACTATATAAATTATTGATTTTTTTATATATCGTGATTCGATTTTTAAATCATAAACGCTTTTGTTGAAAACTGATGAGGAAGGACTGCGTTTAACTTTATCTGAAATTAGTATTGATGTAAATTTGACGAATTGAACATATTGATCTCTCGATTACAGGGTATGCTAAGTTCGAGATTGAATTTGATCCTATATGGGAATTGAATACTCAAAGGCATTGATGGATCATTTCAGAAGCGTATATGCACTAGTAAAATTTAAGATAGTCGAAACGATTCGATTTCTCAAATTGAACTGTCGATTAATTGACATCGAGAAAATTTGAAATTCTGATAATACGATTAGAGTGAAAAAGTTCGTAGAAAATTTAAAATCTGTGTGACAATTACATTAATAAAATGTCAAAGTCAGACTGTTAAACAATAAATTATCTTTTTGGCGTAATATTATGTTTCTATTGTATTTCACGTAATAGCAGCAGAGACATCTTAATATGCTAAAGCATAAAAAAAAGGGAGCTCGATCGAGTCCAGTTCGCGTGGCTGGTCTGAAGTTCGTCTGGGAATACCCGTGCCGAGCATAATGTTCCTAATGAATCCTCAAACTCAGATTAAAACTTTGAAATTGTCGGCAGCAGTCGGCAAGCGCGACACTCGATTCCGTAACAATGCAAACTTCGTTCCTAAGGGACGCTCCCACTCATAGGAGGAAAGGAATTGGGGATGGCGCAAGGAGAGTCCTCGAGTCAACTAGGAGTTCCAAAACAAATTATCGAATCTTGGGACACTTGATATCCGGTCACGTTGAGTAATTGGCAAGACTGCAAGTTGACTTGTGAAAACAAGATGGCGACGTAGATCGCCACAAAATTGAATACAATTCGATACGATTGCCACAATTTATTTATTCGTTTGTTTTGACTTTCTGCCTTAAAACGCTATCCACCCGAGTAGATGTTTTTTCGAGTTTTCCAAAGTCTCGAGAGCAACCAGTGCCGGGGTGAAAGTTAGGGGTTGAAAGTGAAAGAGAGGCGAGCGTACAAGAGGGAAAGAACCAACGAGCCCGCATCTAGGGGTTGCTTCCCCTCTATAGACGTTGCAAAAGCCAAAGGGGGTGGTGGTGGGCGTTGGTTGGCGGGGGAGAGACCGAGGGTGGGATTGTGTATTCAAGATAAACCACCCTATCGGCCTGTCACGTGTGCACCGACCATTTTGCTGAAACATAATGTAACTCGAAACGATGTTAAAATATGGCGCGGGGGACGGGGAGTTACACGAGCTGCGTGTATTAAATATGGGACGTAGATGCGATGGTCTTACACGAACTAGCGAAACCTGATGACTTGGGTCTTTAAAACAAAAGAAAAGATTGCACCATTATATCTTCATTAAGACAATTAGAGACTAAGAGATTTCAAATTCCTTCAAACTGCCGTCCCTCCATGAACGTGTAAGAGTGTCGTTTCTCAAAAGTATCTTCAAGCGTTATCAATTTCAGGCATTTTATCTTCAGGCATTCCAAATCTATTGAAAATATGGCATCCTAAGACTAGACTCTTTTATCACTAATTATTATATTAATTCTAAGCAATAACAAGAATTATAAACATCTCATCAAAGATTTTAAGAGGAATTCATGTCAGTCGTTTTATCGTACGTGGAGATTCATTATATGGATTTAAATTCAGTTATAAATTAGGTAATTGCCTCATTATCAATCGAACGTCACATCACACACAAGGATCACCTGGCGCACGATTGAAAATTGTTGTTTGTAAATATAAAGTGAATCCAAGAAGCGAGCGGTCACTCATGTCGTGAGGTACTGACCACTCGCAGATGCATCCGCTGCACGGGATGCATTCACCCACACAATCCCCTGATCACACACGGTAGGACGTATGCACCGACGTAGGTCGTTGTAGCTGGAGGTGGATACGGAGGTGGTCGTAGGTGGGGCATGTTTCAGCGGGATTCGATAGTGCGAGAAAAGGTTTAGAGAACTGTGATGACAATACGCACCTGCTCGCGGGTAAGGCCCAAAAAATGAGTGAAGCGAATGAGAGTTAGATAAGTTACGTAAGATTGGAACAGGGTAGTTCGCGTTAAAGAAAATTCGTACTGAATCCTCGAGCAGCCCGGTAAAGACTAGCTGACCTAACCCTTTCGTTGCGTTGGAATAATTCTCGTTTTTGTCGACGCCCCACCTTCGGGCCCCTTGACAAAAGGGGCCCGTATAAATACAAATAGCGCGTTTGAACAATGCCACATGGCTGGTAGAGGTGTGCGTCGTTTATTCGTTCTTTTGCTCTCACTCTCTATCCGTCCCTTGAATCTCCACCTATGCCGTTGTCTCTGGATAGAGTCCCCCTCCAATCTTCCACCAGTCTACCTTCAGGGCCCTATCCTCGTGACGAAATCTAAAAGCGGGGCCTGGTATGGGACTTCGCGGCATAATTGGCTTTGCGCATCGCATTAGCCTGCGATTTGCATACTCACCTCGAGATCTCGTTCGTCACGCTCAACCCGATTTCGCGGGCTAAACCGATCGCCTGGAATTTTTGGGCCTCAGACCCTCTTGGGGTGTCATTTGAATATACAGAGGATCAGTGAAACGTCGTTGCTCACATGAAGTTTGGCATTTGAAAGCTCGATACGAGACAGTGATACTCCGATTTAGGTACACTTGTAAATTTTGGGCCTTACCTTGGGCCCCTTTGCTAGGAACTTTGAATTGAATTCTACGAGGCGAATCGGAACTTGAGGTATCTGTGTATATTAGGAGGATGTGAACCTGGTGGAGTATACTAACATGGGTCCTGTCCATCCGGGGCCAGTTGAATGCGGGTCCGACGATAAAAAGTTCATCCTTACATTTTTTGCTAGCGTTCGCCCGCCGGCTCGTTTGTTTATAAGCGTGGAAAGGAAGTATAAAAGGTGGAATGAGAGGAACGTCGCGACGCTCACCGTTCCTCAGAGTCCCATGTAATGAAAGGAGTGTGAGTCCCAAATTGAGAGGGTGTATTTCGGAGGACCAAAGATGAAGTGGCAGTAGAGAAAGAGTCCACGAGGAGAATAGCTGAGACCTGTGGGAATTGGGCCTCGACCGTATGCAAATAGTAAGGCTGATGTATATGGGGCTGGCGAAAAAAATGCCAACATTCACATCGACGCAGCATTGTGTCAGGCTAACCCATAATGGGCCAGTGGCACGAATCTTATGTAAATCGGCCCGTAAGTTTTGAGATCAAAGGATTCTCATGTTTAACCTCACACTCCTTTCCTTATTCTCCGCTTCCTTCTCATCCTCGTCATCTGGATTCTACCTGCTGATGCCTAGACCCCTACTCAACTGTACTGTAAATGGTTTTTATACTTAATTCATAAAGTGGAAGATAGTGAAGATGGTCACTTTTAGGTCAGACTCTTATCTCTTTGTGTCGCTGTAGTGAGAGCTAGGATAGGATTACATTAAATTGTAAATGCATTTTATTATCATTGTGAGAGTACAGATAAATGGAAATGGAACATTGTCCATTATCCAGATAATTTATTCATCTTCTTCTTGATACGCCAGCCTGATGTCCACCGATTCTATGCGTTCCTTGAGTTCATCCAGAACACCCAATTGAATTTGTTCAACATCCTCCTTTGGGCAATAATCATCCTCGCTGGATCTAAAGAAATAAATTTCTCATGAATTAAAAAAAAAAAAAAAAAAAAAATAAGGTTTAACAAAAAAATATTAATTTCAAATCCATATTAAAGATTTTGGAGTCATTTAGGCCTGGGTCTTCATCATCAATGCTAAACTCACTCACTAAACGAAGTGCTAAGCCCATCCGGAGGCGACATCCGGCGGAGCTTCCTCGTCTATTCCGGAATCAGAGGGAGGACTGGGAATGAGGGTGGAATCGATTTTTTTCACAGTTTTTATCAGCCACGACGGTAGATGTCGCCACGTTGACCTTTCACTAACAAAGAACTATCCAGGACGCTAGACTTGTGCGTCAAAGATTTATCATGAATTTCATGAGTGCTCCTTTGTTCATTTCTATCAACTTGCTCTTCATTTTATTTAATTTCATATAAATCGAAGAAAGTTTAGCATTTTGAAAGTTTTTTTAAATCGATCATTTTTTTTAGAAAAGAGAACTCTCAAAAATTTCTTCATACGTAGTCTACAATGCCATGGACTTTTTATGTCAGGGAATGAGAACCCAATCGGCGTTTACCGCGACATCTGTCGCACAACGGCCGAAGCTTAGCTAGGGGAAGTTTTGTTCACCCCTCACGCTCTAAAACCCCCCTCAGCAATAAGGGTGGGGCTTTTAGCGGTGTCCCATCGTGCATGAACCCACCCCTTGGTTCAACCCTCCTTTTTATTCTTACCACCCCTCAAGGCATATGATCTCCGCCCCTTGCGACATCTCTGACAATTCCCACGAACCATGCACAGCTCAAATCAATTTCCACATCCCTTATTAATAAAATACACGTCACGTGACAGATTTCACATTTGCAACGAATAACTCCCCGGTTCAATAATTTCTCATTTGCTAATTAGAACGTAAAACCAGCGAACAAACCAAACAAAAAATTTCTAACGTATTCAAATTTTGTACTTAATCGGCGATCAGCCATAATCAAAATAACAATACAATATTCGATCATAACCTCATTATTTATTCCTGGCTCACCTGGCTATAGTAACGATTGTCGGAGGTGCCGGAAGTGCTGCCAGGAAGGATCGAAAAGTGCCTGTGATCAATCGATCAAGATCATTGGGCGTGGTCACGTGATGAGGTAGATCAGTATCATCCCTCGTGCAGCCAGCGTCGTGCACGATGTTCCAATCGATTTCAGAGTCCTTATAAACTGCCGTAACTTCACGATGGACCCTGGCCACTTTCTCGTATCTAAAAGTCATACAAAGATAACCGCTAATGAGATCTTAGGATTATAAGACCGTTCGACGAATAAGATTAGCGAACTAGTGTGATCAGGATCGTACGATCGTCTCTTTTCTTTATAAAAAAAAGGTACAAGTATATTGCCGAGCTTTACGGGACTTTGATAAACGTCAGAAAGTTTAATGGCGGCGATAACGCCGCGCGGACCGCAAAACTTCTGAAGGATTTCCTGATGGCACGCGACGTTTGCCAAGTTTGCTGTGCGGTTACTTGGGCCTCATATAATAATTCCAGCCCGGCTCGGCGTTATCCGATTGGTCGATGTCCTTCTCTACTTTTCTTTTTTGAAACTGAGTTCATTTACCAGAATGGCGTCGTGCCAGAGAGTCGCTGTTTTACATGGGACTGTACCTGAGTATACACTGTCAGACGAAGAACGTGGAATTCAGCTAAGTTAATCTAAAGATAGTTGGGTCCAGTAAGCCCCTGGGATATGAGGCCCGTGAGATGGTGATCCGGCGCGAAGTTTTGGGCCCGGTGGTGCGCGTGCAGGAAAGCACGTCAGGTCTTTATCGCGATTAATCGAAGGATTCGTGGCCGAGTTGGGCCAGCTGGCCCATTTTGTCTTCACTAACGTGTTAACTGGTCGGGGCTCTCGCGCTGAATATTAATTGTTCTCTCGCGAGGCCCACCTGCCCTCCTTCGGGACAGGAATTATATCCTGGCAGTTGCGCGGGTAGGTTCAATTAACGGGTTCCGTTATTCTGCTTGAAACGAGAAAGAGTAAAAAAAAAGAAAGTATGTAAGCGACTTTCCTCTTTTCGTTTTCTTACCCCCTATCTCCCTCCTCTTCTCTCTTTCTGTCTTTTTTATCCTTTCCTCGCCTTCCTCTTACTCATAGGACACGACTACAGTTACACGAATTCTTTGAATCTCCAGACCATCTTGAGCGCCTATACCAGCGACACTGATCCCTGTAATTTGTTCTGCCCCTTTAAGGTCCTTACAAGGGCCCACCACCGAATTACTGGTTATCTGGGACTTGGGCCTTGTCCCAGTGAATTTTTCCTACCTCAAACGCCTGTGTTTCTATCTTTGTCTTTTTTTTATTTTAGTGTTTATAACGCATCTTCCGCTCCTACTGATAGGTACTCATAGACCAAGGAGACCGGACACTATTGGTCCCAAACTAACGAAACATGCGTGACATTTGGCTGGCAGTGTTTGACTCCCGACATAGGGGGTGGGGCAAAAAAATTTGAGGTAAGAGAAGAGTAGGATTGAAGAAAACAAAAAAACCCTAGAATCAAACCGACCAAGTCCCACGGTTATGCGGACATTATCTGAGTTTGATGGGAGTGGATCTGATCTAACGTGTCAGGAACAATAAGGCCCCGAACCGTTAGTATATTTTTTTGACCCATTTTTTTTCCTTCAACCCCTTCGAAAAAGACAATCGAATCGGAAGCTCAAGCAGTAACAGACATTACGTAAAATAAGGGCCCCGGGTCCAACAAGGGTGCAGAACAGGCTGAGGTGGTGGGGGCCCAAAACTAAACTTGGCAAATAAGCGAGCGGCGATGGGCACGAACAATGGCCGGAATCGATGAAAAAACAGAAGGGGACCTCATTACCAAGGAGGGAGAATGGGGAGGGGGATACCCCCCATTTCCTCTCTGAGGCCCAGTATACTTCTCGATAAGGGGACCCCGTATGCAAATGACGTTTAACTATACGAGTATACAAGACAGAGCACGAGCGAGTGGGTCTTTCAACAGAAAAGAAAAAAAATGGCTCTGCATGCATATATAGGTGTGCGAATAATACCTTGCCTCACAGGGATGGTGGATAGGACGTCTATGTGCCAAGGGGTATAGTATAATGTAACGTAATCAGATGATCAATTATTAAGGCCCCGGCAAAAAACAACGAGGGTTGACAGTCTTCGGGGTTGATCCTGACGTGGATCTACATCAAGGGGAATATTATGTGCCTACGTGGGTTTGCGTTAAAATTTTACGTTACGTTATGGCGTTTCTATCTGTCGGCATTACCGCCCTTATGTACATATATAATATATGTGTGTGTATATATATATGCATATATACAGTATGCGCGATCTTGTAGATTTTCACCTCGCGATGCGCATGCATCGTTGCATCATGACCATGAAAAAATTCTTCCACGTGGTAATCGGGCGCATAATCGGATGCATATTAAAAATGGTAACACGAGACACGGGATGCATTATACGATGAGCGGCAAACACTGAATGAAAATGGCGAGCTTGATTTCTCGCCACGCTTCGTTTTTCTAGCTAACATGATAGACAATATGGCAGATGTTATCGATATAGGAACGCTCTGAATGCATCGCAGGATACGTGTCACGAATTTACATATGCAAATTATACAACAAGGTTTTACATTACTGAAATTTCATACTTAGTCTTTTACTCTTTCGGTTGTGGAATTTTCATATTTTATTTAAAAAATTTAATTTAAATCGCGACACGCTTGCGTACTTAATTGAATTCAGTGAAATTGAGTTAAGTTTCGTGAAAAAGTTTTTATTCGAAATCGGATTTACGTTTCGAGGACAAGTGTGCTGACGCGGGAGCAAGCGCAGTTTTGTAAAGGTAGAGGAGATCGTATTTAAAAAAAAAAGTGAATTGCTACCCCGTGAGCCTTTTTGAATGGCGTCTATGCGTTATTGATGTTCCATTAGTTGGTGTCGTTTACTCAAAAGAGTAGGATATTACCTGTCGCACGGCACGTGCCATTCAAGAAAAATGGATGGTTTCCATGGGGCACAGGTATATAACAGGCTAAAAGGCAGGTATCGAAACTCTAGGGGTGGTTTGGCCCAATCAATAGATATTCATCCCCATCGAACCGTCAAACCATTGACGAATCGGTGCATTCACACAGATGCACCCTGCTATGCAGGTTGCACTGTGCACTGCACCGTGGTCGATGACTTAATCGTATCGGTTTGCCCTTTTCTACAGGGTTTTTCGTTTCATTTTGATTCGGCCTCTTTAAACCTGTCCCTCGTTGGTTTTCCATCAATCCACCCTTAACTACGGGCCCATTGAAACCATGATAGCTGTACTATTAAAAACCTTTCTAAAGATCAATTTTTTTTACAGTGTAGCAAAACCTGTTACTTTTAGGGTTGGTATTAGATTACGAGGGAAATTAATTCATACCTACGAATTAAGGCGAATTTTAATTTCGTATACCGACTGGACGTGTTTTCAAGGCTGCGAAACCAGTGCGGGACCGGTTCGTCATGAAATATTTCACAAACGAGACATAACCTCAATCTCGTCGAGGAACCCCAAGGTATCTCACAGTCTGGTAAATACAGTTAATTGATAAATATTAATCCGAGTCAAAGGAATGCCGGGGGTTGGTTTTTCCGGAGTAGTACCACGCTAAGGGTGAGAATATACCTATAGGGTTGAATTGTCCCGCTGCGTCAGATTTGCATGCGCCACCGTCGACTTAATTAGGTTACGCAGAAAACGGTCTCGCAGTTCACACACTTCATTAGTAATTCCTGAAGGGGCTGTTTGTCGCACAAGGTGTAGCAGCCTATTTCTCGACGACGGCAAGGGGTGAGTTTCTTTGGATATTATTAGTAATCTACCAATGGCATTCGTAGGATTTTTTTTAATTTTATAATAATCATTCACCCCTATTGAGCCACCACGTAGCGTCGCTGTATTACACAGAGACCGTAGTTCCGGTTTCGTCTTCCCCGCTTCCCATTGCAGATGACTGGTATTCACGAACTTCAGCTATTTTTTCAGATGGCAGCACCGGGGTAACGGAAGTAAGACGAGTAACGTCGCGGTTTAGAACGGATGCTTTAACAAGTTGAAGCGAAGGTCTGCCATCGCAAGAAAGATGCCGCAGGCCCCGACGACGCACGGACAATGAGCGAAGCCCTCTTATTGTGCCTTAGGTTGGTAGCGTTGTACTACGTTGTATCGCGCTGTATCGCATTGTATGCCATTGTATCGTGTACGGTCATTTGTAATGGGGCCCGTAGCGGCGCTCTAATTATGACGCCTCGCGCACTTCAGTCACGCAGCGCGAGGGAAGAACAAGGACTCCGCCAGTGCTGCCAACTCATACTGCCGGTACTGGGTCTGCTTGTCGCTGTTGGCGCCACAGGAGAAAATAAAAGGAAACCTGAAATAATCAGTGTACAGTTCTCGGAGGGCGACCTATGCAAATGTAGTCTAACCCTCAGGAACACTCCTGGACCTAGATCAGCTGTCTTAAAGGACTTCTGCAAAGTTTCTCGAAGACTGCCTTCACTTTTTATTTTCTTCCCTTTGTTCTCTCTTGTCACAGCTGCCTATGCTAATTCGTAAATTCACGAGTGAGCATTCGTTAAACCGGTATCCTCAATTTTTTTTCACCCCCACTGACAGCTCACGTCCTGGGAATGAGATCGTTTGGGACCACTGTGAACATGTACTTCAGCATAGCAGGCCTTATATTAAGCTGCGAAGAAGTCTGTATCAGGGGCCCAGTTGTTAATAGGTGTATTATCAGAAGTGTCCTTGGTGAATTGGTAATACTTTTGGTTACTGATAAGATCCTGAAGCTTTTATAATGCCCAGGACTTGGGGTGAGAGTATCCCTTAATGAGGTAATTAGGCAGCGGTGAGACGCGAGAATGACTTGAAGGATCAGAAATAAATTAGTGCAATTAGGATCCTTCTGCCGGAGGAACGACAGAGGGTGGTTTGGTGATTCCAGCGCTTAATGTTTCTTAGCCTTCGACGAAGGGGTTGCCTCCCCAAAGACCCTTTTTCGTCTGCTTCTTATCCTTTTGAGGGATTTCCCACCAGGCGGCACTATCGGCTCCCTGATTAACCGCCAACCGTCTTCAATTATATTACTGCTACTCGCTTATTATCGATCTGCAGAATTGACTCGATTTGTCCAATTAAATTATCCTTAACCGAAATTACTATTGAGTTCCTTGTCGCCCCAGGATGTGCTCTTTTAATATGCTAAATACCTTAGACGTCCTGCGGGTTTCAGAGGGAATGCGTGTCACTATAGGGAGAACAAGAAGCATTATAGAATTAGGTCTTACCCTTTCGTGAAACGTTCTTGCTGTTTCTCGACGCCTTCCAGATTGGGCCTTAGGAGGGGCCTTATATGCTAGCCGTATACCGGATCCTTCCCTATATAATTAGCGAAGCGATTCGCGCACCGATAAATCGGCCCGAATTACATCGAGTCTAGACTGGGCCCTGAATGGGTGCCCAGGCTTCTTTTGAAGATGCACGTACGCCATTGTATTTATTTTGGGCTATGTCCCACGTGATCTCGCATATTCATACAAACGGCATTTGATTCACTCACGTTCACCTACCCAAAGTGCAGGATTAGTCTTCCGCTTGTGATTTCTATTCAGTGATGAATCTAATACGGATCCGGGCGTGAGTATGCGAATGAATATTTCTGACGACTAGGTCCCATCCGATACGATGAAGTTTTTATTCGTGTGGACACAATCTCGAAGACCAAGGCAAGTTCCCATGACATTTCTGATCAGGAAGAGGAAGTTAAAGAAAAAAAAAAAAGGAAAGAGATACCGAAACATCGCATCACTTAAGAGAAAGTAAAAGTACGCGAGAAAAAGGCTAATGCGGATGCTGTATCGAGTTTCTGTAGCCGGAATAAGGGCAGGGAGTAATTTAAATTGGGTCCACATGTAAATGAGATGGATCCCCTGCGTCCGGCCCTGGGACCTTAAGGCGGCTGCTACATAGGACCCATTACGCGAACCGGCCCCGGAACGAGAAAAAACGACACATTGTCTGATGCGATATATGTATGTATGCGGATAGGGTCGCGCCGTGGGACTAGAACAAAGCGGACCGATAAAAACTGGGCATGAATCCGGGCCCCGCCTGCCAACCCGGAGTAGGGGTCCTGCTCCAGCACTCGCTGCTCCTGAGAACCAGTACCATTCTCATAACACGTTTTACACTCTTGGTTATTCTGTCACGGAGTTTTCGTCATCCAGTTGGTGCTCAACTGGTTTTCGGTGACTAGTGAGTTGTGACAAGTTTCATCTTCATGTATCCTGTGTTCCCTTATCATCCAAACTGAACTTTTTACGAAGCACAAAGGAACTAGTGTAACTTTACCATTCCGAATTTGCCGCCATTATAATTATATTCCAAAACGCCTGTTTAGACTGAAAGTTTTAGAAGTTCCATGTACTTCATTGAAATATGTCGGCCGTCTTGTAACGTCTAATCATATTTCTTCTCATTCACTAGATCCTGATTATCTGAAAGTCTCATTGGTGCATCTTCTAAGTGAAACCATAAACTAATTCGCGTACCGCTCATAGTATGTCAATCGATGCATCTTGTTCTAGTCTGATCAGGACGATGGATACGAGACCTCATCACAGCTCACAGTAGCTTAAACTTGTATATCTACAATTCGGTAGCGCCACTCGTATCCCACGGTTCTCTCGTTTTGATGTTCAGGATGAAACTGGAATTCCTTCCTTTCACTCTTTAGAATTCCAACCTCCTTCTCCACCTCCATCCATCCCCATCCAAAGTATTTGCATGAGTGTTCGTTCATAGTCCGGCCGACCGAAAGGACCAGTTCCGGCTGAGCTCGTGATCAGTTAACCCGTTCCTCGTGATTCGGTACCCGAAGTTTCTCCAACTTCAGGAACAGTTGGTTCAGAGTACGCAATCAGTTAATTGGCTATTGTAATAAGACGACAGAAGTTTAGGTATAAATACCTATGAGGTCCGGAATAGTTCATGAGCCTGCGATTGGTAAACCACTTCTTGTGATTTCGAATTAGAAGTTGGTTTGCTGTCGATCAATTGACTTGCCTCGTAGTTGAGTCTTAAAAATTAGTGAAAACTTATCAACTGTTCGACATCTGGTGATTCGCTAACCAGTTGTTAAAATTTTGTACCCGAAGCTCTTATAACTTTGGGATCAGTTTCACGTGCACAGGGGAGCCGTTAACTGGTTCACGGAGTTCAACGCATGTAGTTGATAGATTGAACTGTGCACGTGACCAATTAACTGGTTCACGTAACTCTTTTGGTTTTTTAGCCTCAGGTCAGACCTTGTTCATGTTTTCATTGATTGAGTGATTTTCGCAATCGAATATCTTTAATTAACGGAGATCCTATACCAGACTTCTTTAAGAGCTTGAACTCTTATCTAGATCAGTGATACATAAATCCTCATTGAGATATCACGAACAATGACAAGACATAAACCAATCGCTAATTCTCAATAGTGCCTGTATAGCAAAATGTGTTTGATATAATTAAAAAATGCAAATTGCGAGTTTTTCGTTGTATAAAAAAAAATTCCCTAGCGCTTCAAGATGGCCGACGTCCCCCATTCGGCAATGGCCGTACTTGCACGGGGGTGTGCAACTCTCTCCCCCATAGCACACGCACACTTTTCCAACTGTATTCTCACCCCCTCATCTCTACTACCCTCTTTCTCATACTCTCAACCCCTCTTTCACGGAGTAAAAGACTCGACATGGGGTGGCCGTAGCGGGCTGCCTTTCCGCGTGCCGGATAAGGTGTCTACCGCGGCTTTCGAACGGCCGCCGATCAATACGATCCGCCGAAAAAATACCGGGCCTACTTTTGCCTCGCGTGAACTCGGAACCTGAGGCTCGCCAGCCCTGACGTGTGCTCGCGTCCCAAGCTATATGTACAAACCATTAGCAACAAACTTCCCGACCGCGCGAACTTGGGCAAGATACGCATCGCGGGCCCGGGCGATTTATCGTGCATATTTCCAAGGGACGTTGGAAAACGAGGAAGGGGAGGAAAGAAAAGGGAAAAGAAAAAGAAAATGATTACTGGTAATTGCACAAGAATACATATAGCGGCATAGAGTTTCTCGTATGGATCGGTTGGGTATAAGCAAGGTGAGGTTAGGGAAATGAGAGGGTCGAGGAGAATGATGAAAAAGCTTCCTTGCGTCACTGTCAGCCACTACACCCCTACTTTCTCCCATTCTTCCCCCTCTTACCCCGTACTTATTCACGTAACGCCCCTCCCTCCACCCCCATACAGCACCTCCCTATCCATCTTAATATTATTATTTCATTCCAGAAGCGGCCTCGTGACGTCCCGTTTTTAGGGTCTCTGTACCTAATCGTGCGAGTGGGTCCTACCTCCGCCACGACGTTCTTTCCATCATCTTCTTTTTTTTTCTTCTTTTTTGCACCACGAAACCTACCGCCCTACCTCACACCGACATACACTCATCCATCCCTTGGAGTTCACCACCGGCAACATAGCTCCCTCCCTCCCCCCCCAACCCCCTACGTCACCTTCCTTCACCTCCTACCACCACTTACGGATCAATAGGGTATGGAAGATAAACGCACCCTGGAAGAAAAGAAAAACGTACCCCACTCATGCTCCCCCTCAACCCTCCCCAACTCACTTTTCTTTCCGTTTCTTCCTTCTTTCACTCGCTGCTTACACTCCTAGCGTTCCTCTTGCTTAGCTTCCGTTTCCGGTTCTAATGAGGCAAAGACCTCGGGAATCATTACGGATTGCGCCGCGACGTCGCCACAAGATACTGCATTTACCGTAGTATCCACTAACGCTATAGCAATCGTTTGCCAATCTAAGAGTCAATTGCCTTGGGTTTTATGATCGATGTGCCCGATCATGCTACGCGACAGATTGCTAGGGCCAATCATGACTCGGTATTTCGCGATGAGTGGAAATCTGATTGGTATTTACCGTCGCACGTGAATCCAGTCTATTTATGTGTAAACGATCAAATTGACGTTGGGTCTGACGGTACACGTATTTTGAATCGCAGCTAGACGTATTGATGGATTTTGTTATGATTCTGTTATGTTTTTTGGTGATCCGGTCCACTACGAATATGGATTGGGTCAGGTTACATTTATTCAGAGGGATACTTTGTATCGGCATCTTCATCTCCAGCAGTGTTACATGTCCAGCATCTATAGTTTGTCAACGGCATCACGTCTCGCGTGGAATCATTAAACTAAGCACGTCCGAGCGGACGATTTTCAAGGTAGCGACTCAAGTCTCGCGTTAATTCTGCGCCACGTGAGGGTCACTGGTGTTTCGTTATCGTGAGGTAGATCGTGACGATAATCCTGTGGAAACTCGGAGGAAGGTTTGAGGATACGTGAATTAACCTAAAATTACGATACCATCTGCTCGGGTAACGGGTGACGCTTAAGTGCCTGAGTTTTGCCAATCGTGGGCATTTAAATTTTTTAACTTTTTTTTTATTTAAGGCACTTTCGCTTGCGCGACAAACTTTAAAATTTGCGTTTCGATGTTTCGCCACCCTTATAACATAAAACTTTTTCGCCCTCGTAAAGTAACACCATATAGGTATCGCCCTTTGCTCCTTCGTTTTATTCACTTTTTTTTTTGGTTCTATTCTTCCATTCTTCATTCCTCTCTTTCTCATCCCTGTTCGCTTAGCTATTTTACTTGCGTTCGTCTTGGTGGCGAATGTTTTACAATTTTGCCATCCCCTCCGCTACCCTACGGCCGATTTATACGATCAAGATGAAACACCACGGGGATTGAGAATACTTTTGATTCTTTCTTTCTTTCTTCTTCTTTTCTGTCTCCTTTGTCTTTCTCTCTCTCTCTCTCTCTCTCTCTCTCTCTCTCTCTCTCTCTCTCTCTCTCTCTCTCTCTCTTTACGTGCCTCGTACGTGACGCGCTTTCACACGGGGTTATTTCGCCCTTCGGATAAAAAAAAGAAGAAATCATGGCTGCTCTCGTGGGAGAGTTCCTTTATAGCTTCTTGAGAGCGTAGCGGGGAGGGAGGGAGGGATAAGAATAAAATAAATAAATTAGTCTCGTTGAATCCTCTTCACTTAAAAATTGTCATTATTTGATTCTCAATGAACCCGACCTTACGAATTAGCTCCCTAGTTTGCGCGGCAGCGCAATATATGTATATGTATATTTATATATATATATAACTTATTCTTTCGCCAGGACTGACGTGTTCATCGTTTGCAAAATGCCAATCACGTTTACGCGAATTGCAATATTCTTGAACCCCATGCGTTGTACGAATTCCACGAGTGTATGTACGTGTCTACGGGCGAGACAGGAAAAAGCCGACGATTCGTTTCGCGATATGAGCACTTGAGTTTAATATCAGAGATAGAGACACAAATGAATATTCATTAAACACATTTTTCCGATTTTAATTACATTCCCTAAGCGGATCCCGTCGCGGCGGCTTATGGTTATAACGTCTCTCTCCGTGTACGTTCTTTTTATTTGGTATACTCTCATTCCTTTTTCTCTTTTTTTTAATGAAATCTTCGCAGTAGCTTCACCGAACGCCATTATTAATATCAACTGGTCTTATCTTTGAGCGCAATAAAGAATTACTTGTTATTAATTCCGATCCCGTTCCTTCGTTTCACGAAAGGAGCCAGGAAGTCGTGGAGGGCGAACGAGAAAGAGAGAGAGAGAGAGAGAGAGAGAGAGAAAGAGAGAGAGAGGGAGAGAGTAAAAATTAGCGAAACAAAAGACCTCCCATGGTATCCTCCTATCCTCTCTCCTTTACAACCCCTTAAAATCAGTTCAGTCCCACCGAAGGGAGAAATCGCGGATTGTCATATTAAAATTGTCCAAGAATTCCCCGGGACTGGATGCCGATTCCGATAATTTTCTTTTTTTATTATTTCTATTTTTTATTATCCGCCTCCCCCTTCCCACCCCACCCCATACCTATAATCCCAGAACATTGTCATGGCTAACGGAATACCCTGGGGAGTTGAATTTTTTTAATTTTTATTTTTGTTTCGTTTATATATTTTTATTCCTGGTTTTTATTTCCATCCCACCCCAAAATTCTTCTTTACATGAAAACATCTCGTTCGTCGTTCTGCTATCGTTCCACCCCTTCACTCTCGTATGGAATCTGGCAGATTTCGCGGAAACTCATTGTTAATTTTTTTGTAGTTTTTTTTTCGTTAAATATTTTTTTCTTCCTTTTGATTCTTTCCATGAAAGAAATCGCGTACGTGTGACGGGCTACGATGGCGCTGACGCATGCGTCACGACGTATTTTTTCTCGTGCTCTTCAAGATGAGGGTATGCTCTACCCGGGGCTACGGGGGGTGGCCTGTCACGGGGAGGGTGGGCTAACGGGAGTTGGGGTTAGCGAGAGGTTAGCAAGGGTGTTGCCATTGGCAACGCTAACGAGCTCCATGAGCGACGTCAGATAGGGCACCCATGCTCTGCTTACTACCACCCACTATACCAAACCATGCCATACCATAGCATACCAACTACCCTTAAACTCACCCCTATTTTCGTTACTGCCATACACCCTTAGAGCTCCTTATGTATAAATATATTATATGATACTCGATAAGTATGCTATCTGCAAAATGCCTTAGATAACTCATTTTCTGATAGGACACGTTCCGGGACATATAAAAAAACATTATTTTCGGAGATTGTATTACGTAACAAAAAAGCTTCTTACATTTACTTTTCTGAAAATATTTGTTAAAAAATTTGAATTTGACTTTAATCGAACGAAGTTAACGGGTACGACTTCAAGGTTAATTAAATAGATCTTACCCGAGGTTTTCGTAATTTCGAGGTCATAAGAGTGGCTTCGGAAGGGTGGTTCGCTTCCTGGATGCCGTTAAGGGGGAATAACGGAGGTGGCTGTGGGGTGGAATATCAGCGGGGGTTGGCGAGTCCCGACGCTGGCTGAGGCGGGAGGCAATTACGCAATCAAGTAATTAGTCCCGGACCTGGGATAACAGGTTTCAGAGTAAAGCACGCGGCCCGCTCAGTCTGCTTCTTTCTTGGGTTTATAACTCAAAACCCAACCTAAACCTTTTTCGTCGAGCGGGTTCCCGACCTCGAAAAACCATTTGTACGCAACTTCATTTTTACTGTTACCCTCGTCCAAAAGATCCTTCGTTTAGGGTCTACTTTTTTTTTTAGTGTCATAACGCGACGATGCCTCCTCGAGTTTGTCGTAACGTTTGAATGGGACTTAGCTAAATTTAATTGAGTCGCCATGCGACTGTCCTCTTTCCCCCGTCGCGACGCTTCCCGCCTTAGGCAATGTTAATCGTGACAAAATTCTCATGCGAATTTCTCGAGTACACGAGAAAATAATATAACGGTTCTCCAGGTCGTTGGTATAAATTGTTAGTGTCCTTCAGTTTCCTTGGGTACCGAGTTACGGTCAATGCTGCCTTTTAATCTGCAATTTTTCTTTCATGCGACATTTTCGTGAAATATGCGGTCTCTTAACTTTTCGGTATCCTGCGTCCTGAACATTTTCGTATCCCTCATATATCACACACCGTGAATCCCGTGGAATTTATGTAATCGCTTATGGTCGTTTCTCAAAATAAAAAGAACACTATGGCGATTCTAATCGTAGGACAGCTGACATCTCTTTAGTATGACCATGGGTAGAGTGCCCCTTCAAAAGGGTGGTAACAGACTTTTGAAAAACTACCCTGAACAGGGTATATCGATATAATTTATTTCAAAAACCTTCCGTTTACGTTATGTTGGTATTATGAGACATACATTTTTTTTACAAATGTTTTTTTTCTGCTATTTAATTGGCAGATTTGGAATCCGATACCGTTTTTTATTTTTGTTTTTTTTCCCCCTACTCTCGTATGCTAATTATCGTCATATATATATACGGTACAAGTTGAAGACAAGATCTGAAGTTGGATCTGTCTCTTAAAATGTAATTTTTACTTGGGAAATAATTTTTTGTTGTCAATCCTGACAAACAATTTCGAGCTCACAAAAACCCGATCATCCCTTGTTACTTCGACGGGGTGGTTGTGCGGTGCTGCGAGATTGGGGGTAGGGGGGAGGTTCGTTGCTTGTTTGTGGGGTGTACCTTACTCATTACTGTATTTTTAATATAAAGACGGCATGACGTCCTCAGGAACCCTCTAACGTTTATTTCAATACCAACCGAGGGACTAAAATTAATTCCTACCGGAGAACCATTCGACATTTAATCACTGACGAATCACGAGAGGTCCTGGCACCTGTTTTTCAAATAAAGATTTTTTCTCTTTCACTTTTCATATACACTTTACGTACCTCGCTTCCCCTTGAGAATTTCAGTACAACCAGGTAAAAAGATATAATAAAACTTTCCTCCCTTCGTGGACCGCTGCTTAATTAGATGAAATTCCTTTTTAACAGGAGTCGGGGATGCCCCTTCACCACGGCGATACAGTTTGGCGCCTTTTCAGTTTAAGTACACGTGCTTAGAAGATAATCAGAAGAAAAATGTATTTATGACGGCAAAATTAGGGTAGGTTAGGTTAAATTGAATTTTTTTATTTTTGAAAAACTATACATCACAAAAATACCTAGAGGACAGATGATCCAGCGACGTTTGGACTATGGCACATTTCTACTGAATTATCGTGCGTGACACAAAGAGAAATTTTCTCTCTTTCTCTTTTTTTCTTGATCTGTATACTCTGGTATCTCCAGGGATAATACCGGGTGGAATATAATAATGCTCTGAGTAGAGACAGAATGCGATATTTTCTCTTGGTAAATTATTTCTCTGTTGCTTCTCAAGTTTCTGCTCTCCCTTCGTTTCTCTCTTTTTTCACTTTCTCTTTTCTTGATCTTCCACAGGTATTTTTTCCTGGCATCTACCGCGACTCTACTCTCCCATTAAAGTCTTCAATTATTCTGTTATTGTCAGAGCATGAAGTACTGGTATCCACGAGTTTCCAAGCCACCGGGTCTTCAACCAGACCCGGTTTCTCGTGAGCAGTTAATATCAGAAAAATCCAACAGCGTTTCATCCTGATCTTGGTCAAGATTTAATGAGAAAAAAACATTTGATGATACATAATGATTCGAGGTTAGATCTGATGTCATCATCAACTCGGATACCAAAACCGTCGTAGCGCCACCTGGACGGCTTGTAAACCAGACCAGGACCCAAACTTCTGCTCCTCCCTTCCTCATTACATGGATCCGTCCGATCTTCAGGATCAGTTTCAGAAATCTGAAGGTCCGATCTCTGTTCATACGAGGACCCAGGCAGTAGGTAGAGAAAGAGTGGTGATGAATGAGGTCCTCGACCTGGACCGGTGCCTGTTAAGGTAAATCAGCTATATTCCTTGTCCCTTCTCAGCATCCCCTCTTTTTCCCTCCCTACGTGCCACTCTGATCCCTACTTCACTCCTTGTCTCGCAGAATATCATGGAACATTCAGGTGGGACGCCAACACGAATAATTCATCAGGATGGCATGACGAACGTTTCTATGAGCAAAAGGGTGTATACTGCTTTAAAATCCAATTCCCCATAATGCTCAAGTAGAATATATATATGTTTCTCTCTTTGCCTTACCATAGTCCTCTCTGTCTTTCTCCCTATCACTCGCCCTCTGTTCCTCTCTCACGTATAGACACAGTCCATTCATTCAATCCACTCTGTCTCCGAAACCCTTATCCTCTTGCACTGCCACCAGGCAGCCGAGTCTGCGGAGAAGCCGCAAGCTTATCCAAACAAGCCGAGTCAGAGGGATTTCCGAAGCAGAAGCAGACCGAGGGATTTTGGCATTTCGTATTCCTTTCGGATTTCATTTTGCGTAGTTGTATACCTACACGTGCAGCCTCTGCATATTGAAGTTGAGTTAACTTTTAGGCGTGGTAAGCGGATAGAAAAAGAGGACGAGAGATGGAATGAAAATTTGAGGGGGTACGATGATCAATGGAAATTATGATTTTAGAGGTATGGGCCAAGGGTGTATCCAGAATCCTCTATGGTGTCTATGGGAAGTCAGGAGACCTTCTTTGACTGAGGGAACTGCTTGCTTCCGCGATGGTGGTGGTTTTAGGGGGTGGACGGAAATTTTATGTAAATTTTTTTACTTCGCTCAACGGTTAGCTCGGTTCCACCCTCGCGCACACAAGGTCTGTCGCAAAATAATCCCCTATGCCAGCTTATTGATCAGATCACAAGTCGTTCGAGTGCTACCCAGATCCACCACCCTTCGCAACCCCTGAAGCATCGGGAGTCCCTTGCTTCCCTGAACCCCTGGCGCACCCCAATCCACCCTTGAAGCACGGGGCATTTTTATTCGTGCGTCGCGACGCCCACCCCCCGACGCTAAGCCTCCCGGCTCCTCTAACCAGCCTCCACACACCCACCCACCTTTTCTCTACCCCATCGACGTCACCGTGCACGGCAAAGTCGCACCGCCATTTTTTTCCTCTCCCTTCTGCTTCTTCCTTCTCCCTTTTTTTTACCACCCTCTGCGACTCGACGCTTTCGTACGAGCATGTTGGAACATACTTGGCTCAACCGACAACCCCTACGGACGTACCTTATCCAACCTTCTCTCCTTTGTAACGGCAGAAGCGGTACCACTACCACTAGCCACCCCTTCAGTCGAAAAATTGATTAATAATGCTCGTTGGCGCGCCGACTCCGCTGCTTTCAATATTTTCTCTTCCTCTTAAGGCGATGAAAAATACGTACGGGGGTATAGCTGAGGCAAAATGTGAATAAATTGAAATGGGGGTGAATTTATAAAAAAAAAATTGTTAGCATTAGGATATCAAGGCTATCTAGCAAGATCCTGTCTATCTATCCTGTTGAATCGTAGAACAATTTTTGGGAATGGTCAGTCAACAATAGTAAAAGCATAATGGGCGAATTTTCATGCAGTCGAAAATTGGGGCTGCTTTAATACGGATAACGACATAAAAAAAAGTTTCATGTGATATGGAATTGTGTTAATACCGCGACACGCGGATAGATGGTATTAGTCATAAAAATTGTAAATTTTTTAATTCTTCAAAAATGTACCCTTGTATCGCGATATGACTATCGCAATCCGATGTCACGGTGATTACCATTCTGTGGTGTATATCGACCTTTTAACCTTTGACAATTCCAATATTAAAACTTCCCATGATAGAGGGTGGTTGCCATGAGGTCGTCGATAGAGGGTGGTATCGTGAGGGTTGCGCACATGTGAATCGCCACGTGGTGAAGGTCAAGGGAGGTTGGCTAGTGCGAGCATAGGGGGTGAAACTCGAGCGAATGAGAGAAAAGGAGATGATGCAGTGAGAAGGGGATGAAACGACAGAGGGTTCCAGTGAGAGGTCGGTCGGTTAAATAAGGAACAGAAATAAATAGGAAGAGAAGAAAAGAGCTCGTTAGGGGTTCTGCGCGAGTTTCTGAGTACCCAACTACCCCAACTACCCCTAGCGACCCACACCTTCTTCCTTTTTCCTCCTTTGCCGTTTCTGTTCGCTCCTGGCATTCCTCCCTCTCGTCCTTCTAGCCGCCATTTTTATCCAGGTTCTCTTCGACATCTCCAAGTCCTCAGCTCACCCTTAGCAATATTTTCGACGTTAATTCTCATTCCCTTATTCTTCCCTTCTCTTACCCTCCCCTTCTTTACATTTCAGAACCTCACTCGCCCCCCTCTTTCAACTCCCTGTCCTCTTTACTTGACTCCGTCATCCCTTTGCGTCCCGCCAGCAATGTTTGACCTCACCGTTAGTAGTCGACCTTATTGCCACCCCTATTCCGAGAGTATTACCATCCAGTTACACGTATCTTTATTTAAAGACCACTAAAAGGTTGGTCACTCTGAGTTTACGGACAACCCTCGTTCAATACCCTATCGTATATTAACACCGATCGATATAACCATTGATTCTCTATGATTTATTGGATTTCACAACAGTTCCGGTTCTGTCCCGTTTGTAACGCCACCCTATGGGGACTAAGGGTGGCTTGTTAAGTCGTCGGGGTACCTTCAGGATTTCTTGTTTTTGTTGACTGGCTTCTGCCCCCTAATTTGGTTAGTACTCCTCTGTGTCCTTCCTTGTTGTTGGTATGGGGGGTGGTTCACCACCACCCCTCCATCTTCCCTTACTGCTGATAAACGTATAACGATTATCACGTGGCCGATATACTATATTCTATACGAAGGCTATTGATTCTGTTACAGGTCTTTGCAATAAGTGCGAGAATAACGGTACCTGGAGTTGGACGAAATTGAAGAAATTATTACAGTTTACCTAAAATGTTTAAAAAAAATTAACCCTTATAATACTCACGGCATCTAGCCTATGATTGGGTAGTTTAATTTCTCGTCATTCATGACCGTTCTTCGGAGAGGCCGTACGATTTTCTTTAGCCAGCCGTAAGTAGGAAGGACCTGTCGAGAAGAAACTAACCCTCATTTAAGGGCGGTTTGGTATCTCTTGTACTTGGAGTCAAGTCATTTTTTTATCAGCCATGGGCTGGAGATTTCTGGCAGTTACGAGCAATTGCCTCCCACCATTCCGCGCCATTGCCTCCACCTCGTTCTCATCCTTCAGTCACCACCTTTAACCAACCCTCTCAATAGCCTCGGAACTACCCGCTCCATCCACCCTACCCGTTCCCGAATTATCCTTCTCCTTTTCGCTCGCAACCCCTTGGCAATGGGAGCCGGCGAAAATTGCGTGATTAACCGAAGCCGCTTCTTACTTCCTGCCCGCTGCCACTCTCTCTCTCTCTCTCTCTCCCTCTCTCCTCTGCCAGACAACTAAAACTACCCCCTGCCAACGTAAACCACCCCTTTAGCTACCTTTTCACTCCAGCCCACCTCACCTCCGTAATATCTCTCGTCTCCTATATCTTTCTACCTTCGTCTTTACTCTCCACCATTTTCCGGATATTTAGCGACGGACAATTCCGAAGGACTCCTTCCTGTTTCCACTAACCACCCACCTTTTCTCCCGAGCCCGCGATCCTCAGAAACATCCCCCGGTTACATCCCCTCATTTAATCTCGACAACCCTCCCGGCCGTAATGGCGGTAACCAGTTTGTCGTCGAGGATGGTACACGCTAATCGGTCTGCCATTAAATTCGCCCAATTAATGCACAGTCTATGGCTTCGTAGGAACAAGTCTTTTTAGACGTCTGATACCTGTGGTATTTTTATTATCCAAGTATTTTTGCTAATACGTGTAATCATATTTTGATATAAAATTAAATACAAAAATTCACTGAGATCGTCACGAAGATGGAAAACCGTGTTTAACTATGTTAACCTATTAGTCCTCTTTATTGTTACTGACAATTTAGATATTGGCAAACTTACTGCTTGGCTGACTAATAGGGTGTTAACGTTAATTATATATGGGAGTTATAAATTATATCCCAATTAATTCTTTCTTTTTAATTAAAACGCAAAACTATAATTACAGATAACACATTTCGTACTTTTTTCTTTCTTATTTAATGCCTATCCATTATTTTCTCCATCGATAGTCCCTTTAATTTGTATTTCTCCGATCGTAAAATAACATTGCTCCCTGGCCAAAACTTATCGTCTACCATTATCAGTGGTCGATAGGCTTCCTAGCCTCGCACGCATTTACAAGCTAAGTTCACTCGTCATAAATGCTTAATGATGTCGGGGAGTTACTAACAATAAGTGAATACTTCCAGTCCGTCCTGGTTGGTAGTTCTGCGTACAACGCCATTAGAGACAAGGGAAAAAACGAGTACATAGAAAAACACAACGTTCAAGTCACAATTAAGACACAAACCTACCTAGCATGCACATACAAGGTCTAAAAACCGCAATAAAAAAAATTGCAACACTTTTTTACTAACCAAAAATTTAGAAATATATTTTATAAAAGCTAGAAAAAAAGGACTCATTATCAACGTAGTCCGCGATTCGTGATAATGTCAGTACTGAATTTCCGAAATTTCCTCCAGCCCTCATTTCACAAATATGAAATTTGATCAGCTGATATTTGAGATAACATTAGCCAGAGTACACATCTCGGTAGCGATTGGTATCCATGTCCGCCATCTTTGGCGTGTAATTGTCTCTCGGGAGACACTCGATCCGCAGTGGTCCATACAAAATTTTTATCCCTCTCCTCCCTGTCGGTCCCACACCCTTACAGTAATCATTCTTTTTCGCTCCAGTTCTGTCGCTATGCACACTGAATTATTTGCCAGGACGCGTCACCACGGATACTTCGTTTCCTATCCGCGTACAGAATCCCTCTGGTGGTTGCTGGTGTACGCGTACCCCAACCCAACCTTACCCTGAAGACGGCTCTCGTTTCGTTGCAATTAAAAGACTTCTCCCTCTTCAGGGCCGGCGAGCATTCTACTGTCTCAGGCTTGCCTCACCCTCGCTAATTAGACTATCAGTACCAATTAGGCAAACGGCACAGAAAGTACCGTAGAAAGCGCGGATCCGCTTTCCAAGTCTTGTGCAAAATCACTGGATAATTAAAGAAAGTTCAGATGGTGATGTTACTTGCAAATTAACCGCAATTCTTCTCTATGCATATTCGAGGATTCAAACTAGTCTCTGTAATGTCAATCTGAATTTAATTCAAGCAAGTTTAACGAAACAAGTGGAGGTTGGAATTGAGTAAAAAAAAGATAAAGAAAGTTATAAGTAAAAAAATATTTGTCACGTTATTTATTTTTTTTTTTTTGTAATTTATAACAGGATAATGATAACGACGACAGGCTTTTCTGCATTCAATGTGGCAATCAACAATCGAATATCCCGTAGCCAATCAGTCAGCTGATTACGAATGAATAAGCCAAGTCAGTCTGGTAAGCAGGACGACTCAAACGGCCTATCCAAAAAGGTAAGTAAGCAACGAGATTATAGACGGAGAACAGGCAGGTGTGGGCGAGCAGCAATGGCGTAGAAGGAAACTCTTCGGTTCCTCGAGCCTGCCGAGTGGCAGCCTGTAATTTGAATATGAAGGCGGCCTCGCGTCACGCGATCCCGCGAGGTGTCGTTAAACGTACTACATGTACTACAAACTGGTAGGCTTCGCGATGGCACTCAGTCTGGTTATATTGATCTGAGAATATACGAGGTTCGATGAAATATACACACAGGACACACCTGAAGACAGCCATGTATCTGTCGTACAAGAAATCGAGCGTATACGACGTGATAGATATTGGGTCTTATCAGACATAGTGAACGTGATCCGGGCCTTATCGTCTCACTCAATCTTCCTCGAGCCCGTCTATTCCCTTTGCGAAAGGGTTGTGGTCTCACGTGTTCCTATGCTATCAGTGACAATAGGAACCTCTGAACCGTCGGCACTGGCTCAAAGTAATTATCGGTGCGCAAGATAAGTCCCTAATCAAAGTCTTCGAGACTGATATCGGACAGATACCCAAAACACTTTCCAGGTTGATGCACTTTCGCGGCGACTTCACACGATACAAAGAAGCATTCGGCTGAGCACCCGCTCAACGGGGCGTAACCAGAAATGGAAGAAAAACTTGTTAGAAGACGAGAGCGCAGAAAAGAGAAAAAAAGATCAGAAGCTTCCCTAAGTTGAGAGGACCCAAAAGGTCTGATCATGTGAATGACCAGTTTCACTGATCCGTTGATACGTCGCAAACTAAACTTAAAGTAAGAATAGGTCGGAACAAAGCAGATTACGTAATTGGCTAACCGTAGTAAAGCTGCTTTCGGGTGAGCACGCGATACTTCCGTCGGGGACTCCTTGGTATTTGGTTTCCATTGAGCCCGAGGGGACCCCACGATGATGATGGGCCTCACTCGGCAAAAATACCAGCGAGCTCGACTCAGCGCTACCTTCACACGAGTAACCCTGCGATCTACGTGGTGTAGAATAAAACGAAATTTTGATTGGTCAAGAGTGGGCCCGGTGTCAGTTACTTGGGCCCGCCCGCGGGCGACATGTCGGACAGTCCAGGGAGCAGGTGAGCGTCCGTTAATGCACGTGTACGATCCGCACCCACGTGTCACACCCTGTGGGCAGTACTTAGCCAACCGGAAGTACGGCTCAGACCACACCTCCCTATTCTTGAACCCTCATCCTCGTATTCTGCACCCTTCCTCATCCACGCTCCCACTACGCACTTAGGCCGTAGACATTTTTCTAATCGGTCTACCGAACTGCCTGTCACCTACTGTCTCCTTTTTACTTCGTATTTACAGGCAGTTTCGGAGTAACGATCGATGGACGAGCGCAGGCATCGATTATCAATTTGGTCCCAGTCGTCATGAACCGACGTACACAGACGCGTGGACATGCACGTATATAAAAGGAAGTTGTGGTGTGACCCAGACCCGTGAAAGACAATGGCGTCGCAATCAAGACGCCTGTCCATTGTTTACCGAAGTTCCCATCAGCAATGAAACCAACCTAATGGCACGGAGACATTAAGTTAATTGCATAGCGACGAAAAGAGTGCCTTACCCTTAACTTCTCACCCTCAGCTTTCAGCACTCGAGGCTTTCGGTTACCTTGGCTAAAGTGAGGGGTGGCTCTTGCGGAATTCGCCCCGCACTTGGAAAACAGAACCAGAGACGGTTACCGAGAGCACTCTGACCAACCTCCATTAGAAATTCATCGACGTCCGAAACGAGCCGATTACCATGTTTCCAATAAAAATCCTTCTCGTGGTTACCCAGCTGAACCTTATAAAGCAGTCGGTGGCACCCCATTGCCCATCCGCCCCCATTAATTTGAACCAGGCCTCACCGCGAGGAACCGTCCCATGCCGAGGGTTAATCGTTATGGGAAAAACGTGAGGGTATTACGAACCGCCCATAAATATGCATGGGAAATCTATCTAGGAGTCAAACTTCAGGGATTTCCCGAGAAGTTCTCCAAATTTCTTACGATTGAACGATGCTTAACAAATCGCTCGGGTAGTAAGTACGTATATATATATATAAGGGAGTCCGATTTGTGAAAAATAAAAAATCCTCGAACGGCGAAAGTCAATGCAAATCACTGAATATCCACAGACCATATTCACTTGTAACCTATGTATATGGAACGACCTTTGACCTCCAGTGACTTTGGGGCTATTCGTGCCATCATCCCCTCGCTCTTTCTGGTGCCAAGGATGAAAAAAATTGTTCACGACGGTGGAAGAGGCTGGACGACCTTCGGCACTGATTTTCCTGGTCGTCGAAGCGTAACGAGTGTATTTACATAAAAGCAGCTCTAGGTATGTCCCTCCCTTCCTCCCTTCCACCCTTCCTCCCTTCCTCTTTCCCACTATCACACTGAAATTGTATGTATACAGTATATAGGTATATATATGTACTTACCGGGTGAAACAGAACGACGAGGAAAAAGGAGGCGCCTCGAGTAAAGTCAGTGGGGAAGGAGGGAGAATCGTCGGAATTTTTAAATCAAATTCCTTATCGGGACCAGAGAGAAGACGAAGGCGAAAGGTGAGTCTATCCTCCCGCGAGGTAACGAGCTCATAACGCCCCCATTGGGTCCCTTTTTTTTCCAGCCTCATCCATGCTGCCCACCCTTAGTCATCCCTCTCGCAAGACCACCCCTAGATACCCTCCTGTGAACGGCAGCAGTAGTAGCAGCAGCTTTCGGTGGCGTCCCTCCCTACCGGGCGCTCTTCAGGGCCGATAGCGGGAAATGAGAAAATGATAAGAAAATATATTTTACATATAAAAGCGTCGAAGCACTGGCACCATCATGAAATTAGACCCTTAGGCATGTGCCACCTCGTGCGCCACGAAAATCTCTCCACCCTTAGATAAATAGCAGGATTCTTCGATATTCACCACTTATATCGGTCCCTGGTTAGGAAAGTATACGGGATTGCAATTTTTTTTTTTGAAATTGGTTTCGGTGCTATTGTAGATGGCAGCACGATAGTCCGCTCTTGGTTGGTTGCCAGTGTAAAAGATACGATAGAAGATGCCAGAACATAAATCTTCAAGGACTCCGCCTTATCTTGGTCCTGCTTGAAAATGGGGTAGTGTCTTGCGTTTCCTTAATTTTTGTGTATATATATATATATAGTATTTATATATCCTATGTAAGTTCTTACGCCATTTTATATTCCACTTAGCACTAGAGGTAGCTTTTTGCTTGGATTATACTTAAATGTGAAAACTTCCCACGATCTAATTTCACCTACCAGGTATATATGGTATATTCAAACCGACTATGTTGCTCGTGTATAACGAATCCTTTAGGATGCGTCAATTGAAGATAATCACCCTTGTTACGAGAGTTTAGGTTATTTATCATATGAAGACTACGAAGTCAAATATGGATGATAAGATATCAAAAGTGAAAGCAAGACACGATGGGAATACAGCTAAGCTATACTCATCCTGGAGAGTATTATCTTGTCAGCTCTGATAACGACATCTTGCTAGCTGTTCCTACAGGACTCATCAATTATAAATCACATCCTGTGATGGAGAGTTGATAGGTTTGCCACCCTATGGGGGTTGCTTTAAAATTCAGCATGATCCAAGAGGTCTTTATTATTATACCAGCTTGACGTTAATCCCAAGAAAAATCCAGCGATAAATGAGGCCCCTGGGTATATCAGCAGCGAACCACGGACCCGACCTTAGAACCAGCTGCTACTGTCAAAGACCTCGGGACCTTCATCCTCTCATGCCTTATGCCGTCGAAACCCTTCCCAGCGTTGGCCACTCTTCCACCAACCACCTTACCATTCGCTTTATTAGAAACACCATAATTACTACTTGTACGCTCTTTAATCGAAGATACTGTTGCGTGTGTGAATAGGAGGTTAGGTTACTCGGTATACATATCCGGAGAGGAGGCTAGTACGACTGAAAGTATATACAGGGAAGGGTATGATGACAACGAGGAATAAAAAGGAAGACACGCCGGAGATCTCAGGAAAAAAAAACCAACAGAAGACGAACAAGATGACACGTGACGACGTGAACGTACCCGCCTACTAAATGATGATGGTCCCAAAAAAGGTAGCCCCCTTACCCGGTATGCCCTTTTGGGCCCGTGAATATTTGGTCAGGGACTTTTCAAGAACGAGAGAGACCAAGGAGACAGAGTAACACCCAAGAAGAAAGTGTGGTAGCTAACGACCTCAGCGCCATTAGGAGAACCTCCAAATGAATAGGTTTACTTCCTTGCTCGATGGCCGAATCCTTTTTGAGTATTTCTTTCTGGCTTTCTCACCGTTACCCACCACCACCACCACCACTATATCAGTAGTTGACTCTCTCGCTTCCACTGAGTCATTCAACCCTCTCCCCCTTTCACTCTCCCCTCGCTCTCTTTCTGACGACCAAAGTCGTCTGGCAGCACAGCACCGGTGTCCCTCGGGACAAAAGGTGTCCCCGTAATGAAGGGTTTGATCCACCTAATAAAAAGCCGGTGTCATTATACCTACCGTCTGCAACTGTCTCGCTGAAGATGGGTATCCTCTGGTCCTCCGGCCAAAGATCGCGGATCCTGATCTCTCGGTTCTCTAATGGCCGCGAGAGGGAGTCATAATAACACGGAGGATCGTCAGCTAGATAAAAAAAATTCCGGCATCGTTACGCGAACCGTCCACGCTTCCTTTATCCTGGCTTCTCTTCTCCTCTTTTTTTACCTTCTTATTCTTCATTCGTTCTCTTCGGCTTTACGAACTCCGCCTGCCGCCTCAGGGTTAAGAAGAGGGGAGAGGGGCGTCTTTCCTCTGCGCCCACAACCTCACTTGGATTCCTTACCTTTTTCTAGGTTAGGTACAGAGACTCGAATAACACTCCTTCTTCTTGTCATTGTCATCGGGTCTCTTCTGCAACTACCGTCCCTGACTTCGTTATCGCGTCGTAAGGAAGTTTATTAATGCGTATAGGTTATGTCGAAATGTCTCATTAATCACGAATAAGATGTCTAGACTCTGGTCGAAGTGATTTAGAGGAGTCTTAAAGAGAGATGGTATATTCATGGGCGGTATGGATTTTCATTCTTTCTTTTTTTTTTCTTTTTTTTTTTTTCTTGAAAAGATTCTTTATAATTTAAAACTAATGGCTCACCTGTTTGGGAAACATCAATAATGGTGCAGCTGTTTGTCGCGGTTGGATATTAAGGCGCGCCATTATGCTTATACCGATGGTTCGATAAGGATCGTTGCTGAGGTTAGGGTAGTTTTCTTAGATACGTGGGGCTGGACAGACACGTTGGCGAGATTCTCGGGTCATCAACCCTCAGGGGCGGAAGGGGTCAGTATGTAAATTTTAAGTGTTCAACCCTTTTTTGGGTTACGGGGTTGGCTTTGGCGTTGGTCGGGTTGCAGTAACAGGCGACTAATAACGATTTCCCCTTGTATAAGGGCTATTTCCTTTGTTGTCCCACTCGCGAAACTTTAGTCGATGATTACGGTGTGCCTAGGTATATAACGGTGGTTGTACGGAATAATGGAACGCCTTAGGGGGATGAAAGTTAGATGGTATATATCACCCTCGTAGTATGCAACTTTACCTCGCGCGTCGCTCGCGTCGTCGAAAATTTTATCCCCTGTTTAAAGAGTCCTACATCATCGATGAGACGGGATCAGGGGTTGACGCTGTTTTATCGACTACCCCTCACAAGAATTAGTTGACCTTCCCGCCGCTAGATAGAACTCTCGTAGCCTGTTCATAAATGACGACCCTCGTAATTTACACGGAACTACCCTAAGGATATATCATTAATTAAAGCACCGCAATTAACAATTTCGTAAATACACTCATTACAATAAATTAATCATCGATTAAAAAAGACTCAAATTATTTTGGCACGAACTGCTGATGACTATACTAAACCACCCCTTTTTCTAATTTCGTCCTGAAATATATTACAAAAAAAAAATGTGTATCGCCAAATTATATAGTTAGTAGAAACCAAGTAGGAAGAATGATAAACGGGTAGCATACATCACCATCAAGTGCAGGTGGCGCCCCAGCACTTATTCCACTGATGGGGGTGTGCTTTTCCGTGAAATTGCATCTTGGGCCCACGTCTCGCGAGCTGCACGTCACATCCGTATAGTGTAATATTTCCTTAGTTTGTTAAAATTCCATATACCGTCTCCAGTTCCGTCCTTGGCTCACAATATCAAATACGAAAACTCAAAAGACAAAATAAAACAAAAAAAAACGGGAAAGACTACCGATCGTCGCCAGAGCCTCTGAAAGTCTTTTTTTTTATTTCTCATTGAAGATTTCATCGGGCCCATTCTTCTGGAAGCGCTTCAAGCTCAGAGCCCACCGTGCCATGCGATACGTCCTTCCGCCGCCCAGGAAGACGATGATGCACGTGATGCATCATGCAGTTACGCACATACATTCGCGTCGAGTGCAGTTCTTAAGTTGGCCACCGCCCTGGCTATGTGCCGCCGAACAATGGAACGGCCTGGTTCCTTTCTTTTCGATAACCGATCGATACGACGAGCGAAATGCACTCACGTCTAAACTCGTGAAGAGACGGGAAGGGAGGAGGGGCCTTATCTCCGCGGTCCATCTACATGGTAAATATGATACCATATGCTAATATCTTGCGCATGGCTAACCATAAAGAAAATGGGATGCTAACGTGGGTCCTATGGCTAACCGCATATGCGCACGTACACATATTTGGGACTTTACCCTGACGTATTGTATATGCAGGAATGGTATATATATATATATATAACTTAACTGAAATATACACAACCCCTTTCATTCTTTTTATCAAGGTAGGTATGTTTTAGTGTATACATATACATACTTAGTGAATCTCTTTTCTACCCTTTACTTCTGTTCGTGGTTGCTTGTCTATTTGTACCGCCTAGGATTCTAGGGATGAAACTCTGATCTCATGCAGATCCTACGAAACCTGTCTGTTCCCATTAGGGGATGCTTCGCCGGGTAATAATTATACAGTGAAATGACGGTGGGCTATTAGGAGAAAAAAATCTACTGTTATAGGTCGATGGTCGATTTTTTCGAAATTTCAGTTAGATTGGGTTCGAGCTTCGGGTTAGTAGATCATTCGGGAGATTAGATGTTGTCGTGTAAGGTTAATGAGTTTGAAAATAGAATCATCATCCATTTTTTAAACTTTTTTTTCAATGACGTCATGTCGTCGTGATTATATAAAACTGGTATACTGATCCAGTTCCTATTGGGCATTTATAGTTTCGATCAAAATTTTACATAATAATTGTATAACCGTACCTACGTATAATTATTACATTTTACATAGTTTATTTTACATTTAATATTTTCAGTATCGTTATATCATTCTATATGAAAATTGTGCAATATATTTAATATAGCTAATATGTACAATTTTTTCTAGATCATGGCTATCATCGGCATCATCATTATCATTCATCATCATCATCCTCATCATCATCATGGCTTCATAAACAATACCAAAGTGAAAAAAAAGGCTGTGCATAACAAGATGGACAAACAAGGTCAGTGGAGTAGGGTCACCGAGGCGAAATATAAACTTTGTCGATTGGTTGTTCTCGTCCCTTGCAATTGGTCGAAATTCACCCCTAAATCCCAATCGAGGGGGTGTGGACCAACTCGCATCCGACAGAGGGATGTTGATGAGCCCAGCAACTTCCATGCCCCTGGTCCTATGATGCGCGCGTGCGATCAAACGACTCGGCCATGCTTGAAATTTCCTGAGAACTACGGAATATCCATGTCCATCCCATATTCGAGATTCCACATTCTCTGCTCCTTCATCCCCTTTTCATCTCCTCTCTCCATACTTCCTCTACACGCACGATACACACCTATATTATAAATACCTATGTTCATAGGGTTTGGTCCAACCAAAAGGACATTGTGATTGAAATTAAGTGGATTGTGTTTCACGTCGAAAGAAACTAGCCTCCTGACAGGGATTGGCGTACCCTAAATAAAAAAAAAATCGAGTAGCCCGAGGAGCCAACGACCCACCGATGAAAAATTTACATACTTTGCGTCATAAAAGGGCTTTGGCCTATGTGTGTTTGGGGTCGAAAAAGGGTTCCTCAGGTATGTAGGTACATGCATATATAGATATCCCTTAGAGTGGGGGACGGGAGGGGGTCGTTATTTTATTCCTTAGGCATCTATAAGCATAAGCAGTCCTCGCCTTGAGCTCTCGTTAGAGACTCGTGCTCTGCTGGTTAAGACGCGGACGTTGGCTAACGTGATTTAACGTAATTTAATGTCGCCCGGTCTAACCAAACCTAACCTAACCTTAGCTAATATAATCAAAGATAATCTAATGTCAGGTGCCTCGTCTAATGTCTAAATCGATAATGCCTAATCGTGATAGATATTTGGGTCAATTGTGTTAACCTCTTGCTTGAGTAATTGGAACAGTGGACATTGACATATAACGGGGATTTATCTTTGACTAAAATAATATATTACACAAAATGTTATAGGGTACCATAAAACATGGATATTTTATCAGAATATACACAGTGACCTAAGAAAGAAAAGATGCTCTCAGAATATTTCATCGTATAGCCATAGAATATGTCTTAGGCAGAAGGGGTTAATCTTATAAAGGTACAGTATAAAGTATTGCGTAGAAAAAAAATTTATAACTATCCATAAGTGGCTAGAAGAAGGAAAACAAAGAAGGAATTATAGTGCATACGCAAGTTAACGAGAAAGAAAGTAAGAGAGAGAGAGAAAGAGACCGAGTGATTTCCATTCTGTGAAATTGGCGAGAGCAGAGGCGCAGGACGAGCCGATAATGCGGATCGTCCTGAAGGAAGAAGGAGGACGCGTCCCATGGGAATAAATCTCCAGGACCGGCTCTACATCACTCGTTGGCAAGCAATTTGGGGCCCGGCGATAACTCATACGTGCATCGATAGGACACCCGGTATATATGCATAATGTATTACGTAGCCACATAGACGGGTTTAGGCAGGATCTGTACATAACCCACAGTACATACACAGGTAGTTACATATAGGTATAGATAGATAGTTCAAGTAGATGCCACGGACGTAACGTTCTAGGATCTGGATAGGTAAATTACGAAAGGACATTCCCATCGACCCTGACCGTTTCCTTAACGGCAGCAGGAGCAGCAGCAGCAGCCAACTTCCGGCGGCAGTCCTGGAACCCTTGGAGTCTTTGCATATAATTAGAACGGCGTTCTTCATTTTTTTTTCAATGGTAGAATCTGACGACATAAAGAGAAGTAGGGGGGGGTATGGTTAGGGGGGGGGGGAGGGAGGGTGGACGAAAAAATAAAGGAGCACCACAGCGCCACCCCGGTACGAAAGGACTTTTCTTCCGTGTCCTTCATCTTCCACTTGGACTTTTTGGATCTTTTTATTTTGAAAAAAATCTTGCTCCTTCGTCAGCATCGGGCAGGTAGCTACTGGAGACGTGCGTATGCATATTACGCAATAAAGGGGAGGCGATCGGTGAAGAAAGGAAGGTGAATAAAAAAAGAAACCCTTTCTTTTCTCCTTCGAAGGGGCACAGTGCTGGGTAGCTGTGCGCGAGGGTAGGACGTGTGAGTGCGTGTCGCTTCCTTCCTTGGAGGATGAGAAAAGAAAAATCCTTGGTATAAATTATGCACGCAGGTATACAGTAAAGGGGGGAGGGGGAGGGGGGACTTATTGTGCATATACCGACGTGGTTGGGCCCCTTTCCTCAGCGGGGCCCAATGATAAATTATAACATTGAAAATTCGACTAACGAGGGTAGCAGAGGTACCTTCGCTCCTGTTTTCTTTTTCTTTTTATTATTGTCGTTACCTATGCACAAGCCCCGTGACGCTTACCTGCAGCCACCACCGGGCACCCCAAAACGAAATTTGAATATCGCGCGCGAGTCGATAATCCAAAAAATTATTCTCACGACTTACTTTCACGTACCTGACCCCACCTTTTCACTTACAATACAGCACTGATTTGATTTATCGCTTCGTGCATACCTAACTAGGTGACTTCTCATGGATCCCTGTATCCTGTATATATGTATAGGTATACATGCGGTACTCTTCTGGTATATGCATACGGGTTCATACGTAACATTGAAACGCGTGCATGTGACTCGTAGGTACAGTTTGTCAAAATTTGATAAAAAAAAAGGATCTCGAGCTTGTGTGCCGCTAAACCAGTCAGAATAGAGTATATATGTTCGAGGGGTGGGATATTTTCATGATGGCTGCCGTACCCCAGTGCCCCTATCACAGAAATAATGAGCTTCCGACAACCCCCTTACATCCTACACTCGACCTACGTATGTATATCCATGTATGGAGATACACGTTCATATAGGTATATACGCACGACCACCCCTAAAATTCAGAGCCTACACCAATTTGCATACGCGACCGCCACAGGCCGGCTGCGTACATCGTGACTCAGTTTTCCTCGGACGCTTCGTCATCTCTATGAGTTTTATGAAGTTTGCCGGCGCGTTTTTCCTCTAGTGTTTTTTTTTGCATTTTGTTACCTCTTTTATGCTATTTTTTTTGTGGATGTTTTGTCATTCCCTGAGGAACGGGTGTTTTTTTTGGCTGTTATTGTACTTATTTTTTTTTTATGTATTAAGGGATGCCTGACGGCGATGGGTGTTTTGAAAAGTGTCGTGTAAAGGGTGTTTTCGTGGTAAAAAAAGGGTAGTTTTAAGGTAGGTTTTTTTTTGAATTTACATCGTCAATGTTTCACTTTTGTGTTTCTTCGCCTGATTTTTTTTTTTGTAATAAATAGATAAATTGCAATTTTACAATCGTGGATATAACCAGTTTTTTTTATTGTCAATTGTAATAATTTCGGGTGGAGGATGTATTGTGCTGTTTAATTTTTACAATAGTTTTCCAGATAGGCAACACTCTGAACACTAGTTTATGTTTGGCAAATTTAGATCGCCAAGTGAAAGCACATTCGTTAATTCGTTCAATTTTATTTAACGGATATATACCGTGGATTTTTAAATGTGTGCAAATTGATTTTTCGTCCAGCCAATATTTCTGCGTTGTTTTCAACGCGTAGTGACGTATCGCTTTCCTTTTTGCTGTTTTATGGATAATTGACACTCTCAATAATTACGCGGGTACAGTGTACACTCGGAACCCAAACGATCGACGATAGTCAAATTAGCGAACTATTTTTGTGTAATTATCAAACGTATAAATCCACCGTAGCGCACTGGATGCGGTAGAGGCACGTCGGCCATGTTGACGCCTGCGTCTAGGGCGTCACGACGCACTCAGGGTTGTACTGCGAGGGTGACAGAGGGTGGGGTCTATATGTAGAGGGGTTGCTACCAAGCGGAATAACTATTGACCGTCTCTTTGAGAAATTTCGTAAAAGCCTACTGCCTTAATATGCTCCAAAATTCAATTCTGTTGTTGTCGTGAAAACGAACATTTTCCTGCGGTCTCCGCCAAAATGTTTTTTAATACTTTTTCGAAAGTGGTAGAAAAATTGTCTCCATCAATTTCTTCTTCTCCTCTTCTTTCTACGTCTCTCTATATCACATTTTCTTTCTGCTACTATTTTTGAATTTTGTTGGTCAACAAAGATTTCTAGATTTTTGTTTTTCCATTTTTCGTTTTTTTTTTGAGAATACTTAAAGGTAGCAAGATCCCGAATTAAGGGTAGCGCGTGCGAAGTAACCTAGAAGCGTGCGCGGTTTATCTGTAAGGTATATAGGATGGATGAGACAGCGACGCCGGCGTCGCGACGTTCGACGACGGCGTCGACGTCAGCCCACCGACGGTACAGTTCTCGTCGGACGCTCCTTCGAGATGGCAGCATTCAGTCCTCGTCCTTAGATCCTTCAAGAATTATTCCTCGAGAGAGTCTCCCTTTCGTGCTTTTGTATTTTTCAAATTTTTCCTATCGCATATTCACGATACAATAATACGCAAATAAATACGTCTCGATATATTCCTATTTACTCGGAGCAAATTTACATTGGCAAAAAAACCGCAAGTAAAATTTTCACTATATTTTTTTCAATTTTATTTAAATATTTACATGCGAACTTTTTCAAATTTTATGCAACGCCACTTCCACTTCATTTTTCATAAGACTGTTCCGATTATAGTCGAACGACCGGTACTTGACACAATTCTTTTAAAAAGTCACTTTCACGGAAACACAATTTCCCGCGTTTATTCAAAAATTTTCTAGTAAACAGTTCGCGTAACGATTATATTAAGGGCATGTTGTGAAGGTACTTTATTTAGATCAATCGCGGGAAAGAATATATATTTTAAGTAACGTTATTGTTCACATGGATCAATTTGATCCAATCACTTTATACGGAAGGAAGTAAACGACGAAAAAAATAATTGAAAAAACGCGAGAAATAACGATGTATAAAGACGTTGTCGGAGGTCGGGACGCGAAGTGTCCCCAAGGAGCACCAACAGCTGATTGTCCCCTTTCTGCGAAGCTCCTGGGTCTTTATTTCAAATTAATTACGTCATTCCCCCACTCCGCGAGTATCCACCCCCCATGCCGTTAATCAACCCCCACTCTCAGACACTCTCATTCTCTGAAGTCTCTCCCTCCTCTGGTCACGATCTCCATTGCGTCCTTCATTTGTTTTTCCCTCTCTCTGTTTATTTTTCTTTATTTTTTTTCCAACGTATTGCTCTTGTGTTAATTCTGAGTTTTTAGGATTTCAACTTGCCTTCGTATTTTGAAAATAATTCAGTTTTAGTATTGACCGTCGCTTTCGACAAGCAGGTCACGTTCCGGACAAACTTTGATCGGTTTGATTAGACGAAATTGAAAAGAGTAAATGTCGTTGAATCCAGTTTCCGATTTTTTAAAGTCAAAATTTTCGACGCGTTTTCAAAATGCTAAAACTTCAAGATCCAGGAAGATTGAAAAATCTAAGGACCAGAAGAGGATCTGTACGTCTGTACGGGCCGGAACTGATGGGAGATGGAGTTGTAAGGGTGAGTGCAAAATACTTTGTGTATATATATATAATTTTGAATTTGAATTGTGTTCATGTGTTATAATTCCAATTAGAGACGAAAAATTGATAGGAATTTTTGAATATTGACAATTAACGTCGATCTACCGCGAGAACTTGGAACTGCGATAATATCGATATTTTCTCGCGTTGGTTTGCGTCGCGGCGCCGTCTTTTTCGTCACCCTTGGCAGTACGACTGGCGCCTCCCGTTAAATATTATATTTTTCTCCAATGGCGAATAAAATCGTCGCGACGCCCAGCTCAGCCAGTATCCCGGGAGTGGGAAAGAGGTTTGATAAATAAATTACGATAACACGAAGTTTCCAGGCGGAAGCTACGAAAAACGGGAAGTGCACCTTAAAGAAATTGTTGAATGGAGGGGAGACTGTTATCAAAAAAAAAAAAAAAAAACCACTGCAGTTTCAAACACAACACAGTTCAACCCATTTAATTCCTTGTTCTTTACTAGCATTAAATATATCTAATAAAAAACTGTTTTTGCAAATTTTCGAAAATTAAAAAACACAAAGGAACAATACACGGGAAATTTCAACGATCATTATCCGTTAAATTTTTGGCTCATAGAAAAAATACACACGAAATATTTTCACCTCACAGACCAGCACTTATCTATATTTCTGATCGATGCATAAAGATGAAAGTGCAACCGATTGCAACACTGAACGAGTAACGAACTGACGAATGTTCCTTGAACGAGATTTGATACGAAACTGCAGGACGTTTACTGTGACAGGATTCCGCGAGGTTCTTTTCTAAAAGAGAGAGAGAAAGGCTGGGAGAAGAGCAGGAGCGAATGAGCGAGTTTATTCGAAAAGAGGTGGGGATGAAGACACCGGTTGCACTCATCAACCCTTTCCAACCCTACCACATCCGACTCCGTATTCACCCTGCACAGAAGCATTATACATCCTGCATATATAATTATGTAGAACCCAGAAGGCATTGAATCCCAGACGTTACGTGTGCATATTCAGTATACCCAATGGGCCCGCTTCCGGGCCCAAATAAATTGTGCAAGATTTAACAAATTTTTTTTTCAAAAATCATAAAACTAACCAAAAACATGCAAAATTACATAAATGCCCAAATATTCGATGTGCCTAAAAAAGGGGACTTGCAGTAAAGAACGTTATAGAACGAAGTATCCACTCGGAGAAGTCGTGAGGGGATGTAAGATATAAAATATAATCCAGGCAGGACACCCCGGGGTCTTCGTCAACCCTTTCGAACCTTTTTACCCACGTCAGGGCGGGATTCACCCCTGTAACCGGTGTCGGTCTATTGTATCCGTACAATAATGAATTATATTTTTCTCTTCCAGCGAAGCATAGATTATAATATTTTTTAGTATCTACAAAAAAGCAGAGCGTAAAGGGCCTTACCAGTACGGGAAGGATGGACGGTCCCATAACACACACGAATTTATATCGCATAAGGGGGGGGGGGGGTTAGAGGTTAGGCTAGACTATGCTGGCTTTACTCCTTTTATCTATCCGCATATGCATGCATGTATCAACTAGGGCTTTGCATATACATATATAGCTATACACGCTAACTAACTCCATGCTGTAACCGACAAACACCAAAAACCGTATGTGTAATGCCAATGCAACATATGCAGTGGGCCGAGCCCAGAGTGTGTTTAATGACCCGCTGATGCATGCACTTTTTCGATGTTTTATTGCATCTAACCACGGCGCGTACATGCGCCACTCTATTCTTTTTTTTTTCACTTTATGTTCAACCCCTTATTCCTTTTTCCTTCTCGTCACCCCAGCTGAATGGACATTAACAAAAATTGTGTGAATCCCATACAATCCTCATTCAAACGTTAGACAAAAATATATTTCGAAAATATGGCATCCGGTAAGATTCCAAAAATGTATCTCGAACGAGTCAAAAATTCGGTATGTCCTTTATCATGGCGTGGGTAGAAGAATTCTCGGCTGTAAAATTCTACCCTAATCTAGCCTTCTTTTATTTCTATACCTTGTCTCTACCCAGTCCCACTATCTTCACCCTTTTCAACCTCGTTCCCTAGTACCTACTACTTACTACCTACCTCTCCTTCGGGACTCCTCGTATCCAGGAACGTGAGACTAGGACTCCCCGTTCCACACATGGCGCACTCAACCCCTTATGCCAGGGTCGGTACCCGTCTGTGCCAAGGAGGCGACGCTTTAGATCTTATCCTTGAAATTATATGTCTGTCTGGCTGTCTGCTCCTTTTACGGAGCCAGGAAGGCCCCGAGAGCACGGTATCAAAAGCTAATCGTACACCCGCAGCCTTGTGTGCATCTTAATACGGCCAGCCACTTTAGCATCTAGACGATATCGGATCTGTGGTTGATGTTGAATCTCAGAGTTGGCACGAGATTGACGAATGGCTTCCCTGAGAATTTAGATTCTTGCCGGTCAAGATTGTTCTGAGATAAAATAACCGTTAGATAGATGCTTCCATTATTTTTGTCTAATTTAATACTTCATTTTAATTGATCGTATCGTCGGAAATTTTTTTGAATATTGTCAAAGACGTCGAGGCAATTTTATTTTTTATATTCATATTCCATTTAGTCTTTTTCAAAATTTTATTTTCATTCGATGTCGAATAAAATGAGGAACAGTTTTTTTTTTCTTCAAATTATCGAACAAAGGTTTCGTCCTTCGAGTCAGGAAGTTCTTAGCGCTTGCGCGCTCATTCCCTACTGAGAAACTTACCCCTATCCACCCCTTAGCGTTATTATGCAACAAGTTGCTACCCCCTTTAGTCACACACACCCTCACAGGAATCTTAAGGAGCTGCTAGGAAGCCAAGTCCACTTAACGAGTTTCGATCCTCTCGCTCCTCTGCAAACTACAGGTATCTGGTACGAGGATCACGAACTTCCGCTTAAACTGTATTTCCGGTATAACATATCCATGATCGAGATTCTAATAGAGTCAATTATGCCATCCTAATCCAGTTTAATCTCGATTAAACTCTATCCTGGATTTTAAATCAAAGTCATAGTTCACGTTCACTTTTATCGTTAACTCAACTTGTGACGTCACCCATACAATCTGTCATATTTCACAATAACTTAGGAATCCATATTTCAAAAATATTTTAATTCTCCCCTTAAGTTTTGGCAATATAATTTATTTTTATCCAAGTCACACTCGTTCCATCCTTAGTCTACCGTAAAGCATAATAGCTGAGAACTCACGTATGGTCATGAGAGCGACGTTTCCATCTTGCGTTGAAGAGAAAAAAAATCTCTGAATGCCCCGTGGAAACGTATTCGTCGCTCGAATCATAATAACGGCTGCTGATCTCCATTTAAATATCCCGTATGCATCGAACGCGTGCTTTTACGTGTGTTCGCCCGAGTCCTTATACCATGTGTGTGTATATATATGTATATACGTCTAGGTAGATATAGAGCCTACATATAATTTATAAGCATATATATATATATACAATTTCTACACATAGGTAACTTACATATATCTCAACCAGCTATCTACGTCATTTCCGGCTTGCGAATATAAGGGTTGAGTAATACGAGATTGGGAAAGAGGGCGGTTTGGAATTCACTACTTGAACGATACGAGTTTCTAGGAGATGCCTGAATGGCCGAGATCTCGAATTCAATTACCGATGATAATTTAATAGATGTTGAAGATATGTCTGCGCACCCTGTAACGATCTCCACATTTGTATGGATGATTCTATTACTCCATCGTTATTATGTATTACTGTAGGTGTACCTCTGTACATCCCTTTAACAGGATATTATCGATAATCGATCGCTACCGACGAAAGGTGTAGGGGGATGACACGTTAATTGGTTGAATCTCGCTAGCATCCTCTAATTAGGGAAGTTTACATAGGGGTGCGGGGGGTGGAGGGGGAGATTGGATTTACTAGGTACCCCGTTGAATTTTTGGTAAATCCTCTTGATGTCTGTGCATATAAATTTTGTTTTTTTTTTTTCATCCCCTTTACATATGCGCGTATGGACTATAGTATTTTGTATACGCTTGACATTTGGAAGTTTTTCGTTCTTTTTTCTCTCTCGTCCTTTTGACTCTTTTTCGAAGGGGTCCATTTGCGAGCGTAATCTCTGATTTATGGGTAGAACATTAGACGTCCGACGCAACCCTCTCGACAAAGGGCGCGAATCATACGAGGGTTTAATCGTATGCATTTTTACGGCTATCGAGAGATCCGGAATTGTTATTGCGCGGAGTGTGCTTGTACGTATATCGCACGACCTGTATGGTATGCCGACCACGCATGCGTGACGTAACGCGTAACGTCGCAATAAATTGTGACTTTTCTTTCTCTGGCGACGTTTTTTTTTTTTTCCGATCAATGCCCAAGAGATACACGCATCGTTACACGGGATGGGTTTATGGACCGGTATAAGGTCAAAGGGTTACCGTCGGGATAGAATGAGACAGGTATATACGTATATGCACGTGAATGTTGAGTGTGTGTATTTTCACTGACAATGGGCCCAATCCTGGACCAGGTCAGGGGGATGCACACCCAAAGACCGGAAAAAGGATATACCTGGCTCTGAGTGGTGGCAAATATTTAACGCGTGTCAAGTACCCCTCCATAATGGACACCGTTAAATGCGTGTACTGGATAAAGTCACTGTTTGCACAGGGTACTCCGATTCTTGGCCAATTTTGCGGATTCGGCTTAGGTTAGGTTACGCCGATCGCGTCCCATAGAAATACCGCATGTACCCTAATTCCTTCGCAGGAGAAAATGCTCATAAGGAGGTTTCGGCTTCGGCAGTCTTTTTATTCGGTATCAACGAATTTAGTATGAACTGTGCACGTCTTGGTGCACATTACGTAACTTTCGAAGAAATTTCGCGTAACAGATGGACCTGACGCGTGTTGCGAATCCATTGACGTATCTCTTAATGGGTTATTTTAACGCGAAGAACGTATTGTGAGGATTCGGTTAAGAGGGTGTGATTCATGGAGGAAGGATTCGAATTCAGCATTTTTACTCAGCCACCCCTCCCCCCTTTATTATATCTTACTCTCTCGTATTTTCAATGTCTCCTTCTACCATTCTTCTATATCCTTGTCGTACGGACGAAATACGACTGCTGGTTGATACATAGGGTTATTATATAGGCACATATACGGATCGTGTAATATATATATATATATGTATATATATTACATACGTTGTTCAATTTCACGACGTCTCGCTTCAATTCAGCCGACGGATTTTCCACCATTACCAGCCTGGCCTCCGCCAGCTTCAGCAACCTCCGCCACCTCCACCTTCTTCACAACCACCAACCTTACTCTCGACACGAAGCCGGCACAGGGCGCCACTTTGTGCGAAGACAAATTGGAAATATCTCCTGCGAAATATAGCCCGTTTCGATCTATGGATATATGGCTATGCGCCTATGCTCATCCATTCTGCCAACGTTACCACCTTCAACCTTCTACCTTCTATCTACCATCTCCGCTCCACCGACCCCCCTCTCACCACCCTCTTTAACGTCCCTTATTAAATATCCAACCGTCCTTGCGACTTCACTGTGAACTCTCGATCCGCTTCTATCGGCTGGGACCGTTCAAACCGTCAATGCCCGGATTAGATCACGGTAATGGCACCGCCATTAGTCGACGCTGACAATATGACGTCCGATCATTCTTATGGATACCGAATTGACGAAAGACACAGGACCAGTCAGCATCCCTTCGGGATTCCTCACCCTCGAGCCACGGACGTTATTAATCACCGTATCGTCATATAATGCCATATTAGGAATCGTACACTCGCACCTTTTTTGCCCTTTTTTTGGAGGGGGGCCAGGCGGCTTTGTTCGGCAGGTAGCTTACCACAAGGCCCCGGGTTTGGTTATGCGCTTTGGAGGTTAGGTTGTCATTAAAGTGGGACCTGTCAGGGTTCACGATCCTGACGCTACGATGTATGTCGGGCTTGAGAAAATAGTCTTGCGCAACTATACCCCGACCCTCTTCTCTTCTTTACGAAGCTTAAACTTGGGCTCTGGTTGGGTTGGCTTAGACTAGGTCAGGTAACCAGGAAACTTCCGAGTCTCAGGTAGAATCGGCTGGGACCTTTGTACATGCAAACAAATGCTAGACTACCTATATCCTATGGGACGAGCTCCATGAGAATGCTGCCTAACTCACGGGACAATGACACCAAATAGCCGGTTGATTGCACAATACTTTGATGTTTATCGAACCGTCCTCGATACGTGCCTTTTTCCATATGTATGCGTATACGTGTATACGTACAATTGATTGTGTCTCTCTGTGTATGTAGTGTGTGTATCTATCTACGTAGACAGTCCGGATTACGCGCTTGTGTCGTTTTCGAGTCAACGATCGAATGTTACACCCAATTTAGGACACTCAATGCCGAACCGTTTAATTCGCATTAGGAATTCCGATCGCAGTTTAAAATTCTCAAGTATTTTATTACGGATCCCTTCATTGCAAATTGGAATGTTCATGGGATCTAGACGTTCGTATTGTATGAGGATGTTTTGTTGCACGGAAAAAGAATAAATTGATCAATTTTTATTCCTTTGTTACAACGGTCTCCCTCCGATATACCTATTAAATTGTAACTTTTATTAGTAACTTTTACTTTGTTTCTGGACGTGAATCCGCATTGACGTACAACTTCCAAGTTTCGACGAAGTATAACGCTATCGATATTGTATTTTCATTGAACTTCCGGTTTTCACATGAAATAATCGTGTATTTTTTTTTAATGATTCGTCGGCACCAAGCGCAATTTCAAATGATCCATGATCTACTTGCTGATCTATATGCTCGGGCAAGACATCGTCACGTATGAGAATCATGGTCAGGCTTCGGGATGTGTTCAGAAATGAGAGTCCAATCGAAGCCATCGAGAATTCGACGTTACGTTCGGCAAACGTCGTGGATAGCTCGACCGTACGAGGGAGGACTCTAGGGGTTGGTTAAGAGTGGTGTGAGTATGTGGGGCTTGAAAGGCGTTGCCTGGCAACCACCCCCCAGCACTCCGTAATGGCCGCCACACACGTCACACACACACCTCCCTCGCATAATACATATCCTGCACCCTCCTTCGCGGCCCGCGCACCCCCCGCCCCCCCTCCCGGCGCAGGGGTAAATTCTTAAATTTTACCCGAATTGAAAATCTCCATATCTTATTCCCCGTGGCTTGGGTCGAGAGAGCGAGGCGACACCTCCTACATTTTCCACCTCGCTACGAGTATGGAAAAAGTGTTCTTTTTTTTCATCCCTTTTTCGAAAATACTCCTCCCGTCGCACAGTGACTACTTCTAGTAACAAAATACTCTTGTAGATGTATGGTATATATATATATATATATATATATATATATATCGTTTGCGCATGCGCCTTTCGTTACAAGACTGTAAGGCCACTGCCATCGTAATGGGTATACATACAGTGTTGGGCCTATAAACTGGCTGTACCGTAATCGGATGGCGGGGCACGTGTTTCGCGAAAGGATCGCGCAGCTGCCAGGACACTTATGCAAATCGCACCACGAACTCAAGCCGGCTGAGCTTTCGGCTTTATGCACTCCGTTTTAGTCCGCGAATTTGCATCGGCTGAATCGCTTCTGCTCTCTTCTCATTCTCTACCTGGTTCGCTCCAGCTTCAGTGCATACGTATACCTACCTACGTGCCGCGCTGCAGCCTGACGTACCATAACGTATCTACGTATACATACATATTGTCTGAGTATATATATATATATATATTCACATGACACTATATATATGCGGAGAGTAAAGGGACTCGAGGTATACGTATACCTGAGTGCCACGTAACGCACGACAATATCAGCCAATTTGCATACGAGCAGCCCAGCCAGTACCCACCCGGGTCTGTTCCTCTACAGACTCTTACAGGGATGATTGGTCCCTATAGTTCGTTGCCAGTAGGTATCCCACCTATTCTCTCCCTCCGTCCCACCCCAGAGTCCTACATGTGAATGCAACTTACGTCATAACGATATATTTCGATTAAATTTAATATTTTTATAACACTCTCGAACTTTATCTCTAATCCTTTCTTTGAATCTAAATTGCCCTCGATTTTTCAATAGGTAAATTATTTTTATGATTTCGTAGAATTTCGTAAGAGAAACTCCGTCCTTAGCGTATACAAGTGTGTACGCGTTGTTTGGATATATTGTATAGCTTTCGGCTTTTAAGGTTATGTAGGTTTGCACGGTAATACGAAAAAGAGAGATAGGATGGAATACGGCCTGAGAAAAACGTGAGCGTGTCGCTGAAGAGGGGAGGCAAGGGTAGAAAAGGGCGAGAGCCACACTGATTTACATACTTTGTATGGACAGAGTGTGGCTGCCGCCATATCTACCTGATTATTCTGTTGATGATATATCGGAGCAAGCAGCATCCAAGTACTCAGTGAGGTACGTACCTACCTAGTCAGGCATCCCAGTCAGCCGAGGAAAAAAAAGGTATCAGAAGTGGTGTGTGTGTGTTATGTATATAGGATACGAAGGGTATAAATATATCGATGGGGATATTCGTACATATTTGCAAATATATTTAGCCGGTCGACAGGGCCAAAAGTTAAAAGGGCAAACTGGCGAAATGCCGATACGAATGCGAGCTCGCTGAGCCGCGGCCAATTTAATGATTTTGTCGGCAGACATTGGCAGGAGCAGATTTCGTTGGTGACATTTTCTTTCGTTCTCTTTCTCTTTCGTTTCTGTCGTATTTATTCCGCGCCCTTTCGATCAGCCTCTTGAGACACGTCAAATTCTTTTTTTTTTATGCGAACGAATTCTTGAGCTATATTTTTTTCGAGGCACCGGAGCACTGAAGAGTTTTGCGAATACTCCTACCATATGTGAATATTATATCCCCACCCTAGCTGGCTTTTATTAGCTATGGGGACCAATCGTTGCTCCCCGGTATTCGGATGCGTGGGGAGAATCTGGGACTAGGGGGTTCTTGGGGTCCCAATTGGCTCCGAAAGGGTTAGTACAGCTTCGACTGGCGAGGCACGAGTATGTCTATTAAAAATATTTTTTTGTAATTTTTTTATATTGTATATCATTTAATTAACACGTTAAACTTTTCACGGTAAGTGGAGACTGTCGGATTTGGACAGACTGACAGGTGTATGTGTATCATTCTATATACGGGTTTGGATACAAAGTATTTTTGTAAATTCATCGGTTATCTGTTCATTTTTTTTTTGACTAAATTCCACGCTCGCTCTACTTAAGATCCAGTACATTTTGTGATATCCAACCTAACCTAGTAAAATTTAACCTTCTCTCCTGCCTATACACAGCGCTTTCGCGAGCACGTTGCTAACTTCTGACAGATACAAATCCTCCTGGCATTATTTGCAGAAACGGCATAAACGGCTTGTGCGCCCGACAAATCTCGATATGGAAAATCCGCGAAACGTATAAATGTAGCTGTCACTGGCAGCCTGCTACCCCTAACACCTTCATCTCCGCCGCCGCTGACGCCGACGCTTGGGGTAGTTCAGCCGCGAGATACGGACATATACGTACCTACGCGTAACTCTCATTCTCTCTTCTCTCTCTCTCTCTCTCTCTCTCTCTCTCTCACTCTCTCGTCTTTTCGTCTCTTTTTCTTTCTCTTTTCCCACCTCTCTTCGTCGTCCCCCCTCCCTCCCTCCCTCCCTCCCTCCCCCCATTCACCATCCCCAGTACCGGCTGCTCTCGGAGTAGTTTCAATAAAGAGCCACGATTTTTCACTACATTTAGTCACGAACTCCGTACACACCGTCCCTTACATGTAAATGCACCACCCCAATGTAAATTATCGCGCAATTCCACGTGTCATTATCCACGACTGGGACTTTCGCGGATCGTTAGGGCCTTACGCCAGGGACTATTTAATTAATTTCCCTATTATTTCTCTCGAAAGGATTTTTTTTTGTTTTCTTTTACTTCTGATTCTTCGGTTCGGTTAGCATCGGCAGTATTTGGCTGTCCTTTTCTTCATACATAGAGATGAGAGAGAGAAAGAAATAAAAATTTTCAGGATATAGCTCCTAGTTATATTGAGATATGAAAATTCTTGTCGTTCTTGCTGGTTCGCGGTTGCTGGTTGGTCGCTCGGTTCTTCTCATGGAAATCCCCTTGGGGCCTCGCTTCTGATAGCGTTGCCATATACTATGTATACATACTAGTATCTCGTTCTTTCTCAGAACTGGCGGCCCTTCCTTTTCTCGCGGTAACACACACACACGGCCAAAGAAGACCCAAGCCACCCTTATCACATATTTTTGCATATCATACCGTTGCTCCTATACCGAAGCTGGCGCACCTCCTTCTCGACCTCCATCTCTATACCATCTTCAACTCGTCCTCCTTTAACCCCTGCTTCACCACCACCGTCACTGCCACCTATCGCACAGCCAACGAGAACCCGCGAGGGGATGGCCGTTCCAAAAATATGAAGGGTTGCACTCGCGCCAGGAAATGGCAAATGCAAATATCTTATCGCCTGCTGCTCTCTTCAGCCAGGACTATCCGGGAATGCTCCTTCAAGGGCGGGATTCTCCCTTACCCTCCCTCTTGCACCCTCGTACTTCTCTTGCGAGCAAATACTCTTTCGCTCTACTTGCCCGATGGGTTAGACTGCGATTTTTTTTTCGAATTTCATTTCACTGCGACAATTATAATTTTCCGTGCTATTTTATACAATTAAGAAGTTTAGTTTACACGGGATGCATTGTAATCATACAAGTACCGCGCGTCACGCGTAGAATTGCAATTAGTGCGTGTAGTCTGGTACGTCACGAATTTTTAAGGTAGAATCATAAAGTTGAAATTCGACTTTTGAAAAGGGTTAAGAAAAAGCACAAATTTTTCGAACGAATCCAGGTCGCTTCACAAAATTTACTTTGTACTTGTATCGATTTCAGCATAGAAACTCGAAGATCTTAATTTCGTGAATTTCATTAGGTTACTTGGGATTCGAATAAATTGACCGCAGTCCAGTGTGTCATGAAGTGGTTTAGCCTGTAGGAGATTCTCTGGCTTTTTCTCGAGTCCTTCCGGGATTGTATATACATAGGCATCTCTATAGATATACATACACATATTTGGATAGACTACCCGGGACTAGACACATTGGGGTCGGAGCAATTTTGTCGAGAAAATATGACGACCCTCTCGACCGCAGGAATAATATAATCTCGCTATTTTACTTCAGCCACTGTGCTCTCCCAGCACCCACCCACCTTAGGGGTTGAAAGCAGGGCGTAACGTAACTTACTACCTCGAGGGTCCCGAAGAGGGTGGAACGTAACTGTATGACTGCACAGCGGTGATGTCGGTCGTTTCGGTCTAGTTTAAACGAGTGAGACAGTGTCTGGCTTGGAAAATTGTTTGGAAAAATTACCTTAAATTCTTCAGTAACTACCCTAAGCGACACTGTTTCTCAGGGGGTAGGTTTACGTTACACTGTGTTTCTGGTACCTTGAAAGAAAAAAAAAATCCCTCCTAGAATCGATCATACGGCCGGGTCCATCTTCTGCTTGAAACAGTCCCAGGAACAAAGGCTGCCGATAACCGCGAAAGGAGCGTCGCGCAAGGGTAAAGAACAATTCCGTGCGAGCGAAGGAGCGTGAAGGGGAGGGGTGGGTATATGAAGTGGGTCGTGAGGGGGACGCGGAGGATAATACACAAAGAGAAGAAGAAAAGAAAAGGAGAGAAAAGGCGAAGGAGCAGTCCTCGAGGAATAGAAGACCGAGTGGAATGTAATATGCCGAGGAAGGCGGAATACAATGGCAAAATAACCAAGAAATAACAAAAATTGAGTCTGTCAGGCATCAGAGACGCGCGACATTGGTGCCTGGGAGCTTCGAAGGGCGGGTACGCTCCTGGAATTTCATATGTGGAGAGACACGACTGCCAACCCCCTATATGCCACGCATATATGTATCTATATGTGCAACCCCCACAACGGTGCTCCAGCCCCCTTGCCAACCCCCGCTTCCATCCCTGACATTGGCGATCCCAGCTACCCTCGGCAACGCCAACCTCCACGCTGATCTCAGCGGATACCGTGAATTCGCGCAAGCAATTGGCCATCCGAAACTTTGAGGTCTAGATATTTGTGGTAATAAAAAAAAAAAAAGAAGTAAGAATTCAATACGAGACATTGGTACACGTAACTACCCCATTAACCCTCGCCCCTGCCCCGCCCCTCCCCGGCATCCACCCACCAATACATTTCCCGCAATATCTCACGCCGCACTTCAAGTCCAAATTCTGGTCCATCTAAGGAGCGCAGAGCTTTCATCCCCTATTTCTACGCGACCTTCGTCCAAAATGTACCTACCCTTCGGGGATTCGAAGGGGTGGGCTTCAAGCCGAGTCGATCCGAAGGCGGTGGATATTTTATGGATTCTTTCTCGTATCTCTCTTTCGTGACTCTTCGATAGTGTGCGTATATGAGCACGTACACGCACGTGTATGTATCCATTTACATATGTGCGTGGCGCGTTAGGGGTGCCATTCGGTTCCCAGGGGATGTTCTTCAAAAGATACGGAGGATCCGGAGCCTACGAAATATGTATGTCTCGTATGGCGTTGCAAGAAGAAAAAAAAAAGAAGCTATGGAAAGGATACATGGAGAGAGACAAAGAGAAAAGATAACAATGAGTACGAGACAGAGCGGGAGAGGCTGATGGGATGCGTGAGAAGACAGAATAAAGAGAGAAAAGGAGAAAAAATCCGAGAGGTCCTTGCTTCCTAACATCCTCCAGGAAGCCCTTAGGTACATCCACAAGAAAAGACGAATTCTTGGGAGAGAAAGAAAAAGAAAGGAACAGAAAAAAAATGGTCTTCTTTCAACCGAGAGAATTATCTCTCACTCCCAAAACGCCACTGTGATATGTCGAAAACAAATGCCGCTTGAGCAGGTTCGTCCTTTTGACGTCTTAATTGGACAATTCCATCTGCTTTTGCGAGAATCCAGGAAAAAAAAGAAACAAGGTCCCTGCGTAATTGCTACTTATCAATTCTCGCTTTACCCGTTCGCTAACGATCGCGTGTCTCCGTCCCTTTTCCCTTTTGTCTCGAATCGCTCAGCCAGGGGGAGAATGGCAAATTAACATAATCCACAATCCCGTCGCGGGGACCATTCAGACCTAACTTCCGTACGTTAAGTAATCATCAACCCCCTAAAACGTAACTCTGACCTACCCCACGGAACTCATTCAAAGCACCGAAACTTGTACGAGACACGAGACGAGAAGGTATTTCAACATATCTTTCTCATCCCTTAACTGTACTCGTATGTTCCTGCTATCACCGCGGGCAATGGCCGCCATCACGATTTTCCAACCCCACCAGAAAATGGAGTCCTCTCGGTACAGGGAATCAGCAACTGGTCACTGCCTCTATTCGCGCTACCCCCCAATCGTCAACGTGTATTCTTCTTTTCCCTCCCTATTTCTTTCTAGTTACTTTTATTTCCTCCATTCTAGTGACTCCAGTACGGATTACATAGATGCACTGCGTCCCAAGTCTTGAAGTTGTCCTTTAAGTGAGTGAAAAATGTATAAGGCGTTGTCTCTTCTGTGTAAGGGATGACGTCTGATATTAGACCAGCTGGGCTGACAGGGTGTCATCCAGTGAAACTCAAGAATGGTAGCTGCACGACTCTATTCAAGATGGAGGTCAGAGGACGAGCAGGGACGAAGAGGAGGAGGAGAGGGGGGTAGGACTCAGGTTGGCTGAAGAGAATACAGGATGGCAAAATATACGCGCACAACGGTGTACGCGTACGTGCATAGATATAAGCTTGCATCACACACGAGATCCTCGATCCTTTATCCCCTAGGAAATCCCTTCTCGAAGCCGGGTGTCTTCGTCGCGCTCCTTGAGCCTCGACGAAACAGCGAGCACACCGGGTGTCGCGAAAAAGTTCGGAGACAGAAGTGTAAGACAGGACCTCGTATAGCGAAGCGCCACGAGATAGACCGTAAAAGATTACTGCGCGACGTCGGAGAAAAGCGGGAGAGATGGCGTCGGTTGGGGTGGCCATAGAGCAACCCCTCCGAATCGCGTTTCACCCTTCGGGATATGCTACCCATATCCAGGATCCTCCATGAGAGTCCCAGGGACTCTCGGAGAGAGTTCCCTGCCGTATCGTATTACCGCGGGCAAATCCTTTTTTTTTTTAATACTTTTTTACTCTCTTTTCATATTTGCATCGTCACTTTCCTTTTTTTTGCATCGAGCAGTTATTGCGCATGCATTATAGGCGCTTTAACACTCGCGCGTGTATAACCCCCGAAAATATAACGTGAAAAGGTGAGGAATTGATGCATTTTTTTTTAAATAGAAAATCGTAAGATTTTTTAACGATATTTTTAGTCACGTCAAGTTTATTGAAGTTTTGCGAGCGCGAACGATCGTGGAGCATAGACAATCGGAATTTTACGTTATCCAGCATTTTTCCGAAAAATCGTGAAAATCTTTGACGCTGTCGAAATGCATCCCGACAAAGTCTCTCTGACGGTTTTCGAATCGAAGTAAAGACGGGAGGAAACAAGGAAGACACGAGGTGTCCCGGTGCATCGGTACCATCTAACAGTTCTCAGGTGAAATAGGATTTTGCGTGTTCAGCTAGACGTCAGTACCATTAGCGGAAGGACTGGCGGGGTTCGCGAGTCAAATCCTGAGATATACAATCGGAGAGAGAAAACAGGAAGGAGTACGCATACATAAGAAAACAGAAGAAGAGAAACAAAGTGAGGGAGAGAGATAAGGATAGAGCACAGAGAAATAAAGTAATGCACAAAGAGACAGAATACCCATCTACTCGTAGTGTACATACAAGAGGAAGCTTGACATCAGAGAATAAATATCCGGATAGAGTCGGGATTGTTATTTCCAAAATTGATACGCGCCAATGCGATGTCGTCATAGCAAGAGCGAATTCGAAGAGTAGCGACGCGATAGGGAGGGCTGCAAGAGGGTGGCTGGGTTGTCGACTCTCAGGGGGTGGCTACAGGGGTAGGAGGGTCTGGCGTATACGGGGTGAGTTTCTACATAGGGAAGGATGAGGTCGGTTTGGTTGGCGTACGCGAGAGAGAGTGGCGCTTCGGGAGGGATGATTGTGTGACGGGGGATGGTATTGAGTCCCCGTCAACGGCATGTGTGTGAGGGTGACTGTCGAGAGTGGGGATGTAGTAAGGATACAAGGGTAGTCGGAGAGTGGAAGAGGCTAAATCCCGCTGACTGATGGTAAAACTTGAAAGGCACCTAGAATTGGGTCGTCGCGGGGTGGTGGGTTGGTGGTGGGATACGTCGGTGGGTGGATGGGTTGGCTGGCTGGTTGACTGGTTGGCTGTATGGTTGGATGGCTGGCTGGCATGAAGAAAGAAAAGGGAGAAAGAGTGTAGAGGGCCTCCTCTGTGTCTACAGAGACCAATATAATATATGAGCAAAAATATAAGGCAGAAAATATACACAGAACGACAGACTGAGAGGATCGGAAGGGGAGGGGAAGAGAGTGAGATAAAAGTAAAGAAAGAGAGAGAGAGAGAGAGAGAGAGAGAGAGAGAGAGACTTCGCTAGGGGTTCGAAACGCGCGTAGAATCTTCTCAGGACCAACCAGAACGCCTCCTACGTCTTTTGCTATCTACGAAGGGATGCTGAAGAATGAAATACTCATCTTTATTATCTTTTCCCTTTTTGAGGATATAAATAGAGAAATCATCCCTTTCTTTTATTTGATCACTCACACACCGAGGATATACAACGACTGTGATTAGAGATTCATGCATAGGCCATATCCTGCATGGTTAACCCTCGCAAAACGGCAAACCGTCGGCCTGCCTTAATTGGCATGAATAATGAATCCCGCGCGCTCGCGGTGCCAGCTTGATATCCTCGGCAATCGAGGGAGTGGGAGAGGGTAGGTTGGTGGGGTCTTGGGGTTGCTGGCGCAACAGGTTCCACTTAATTATTGAACACTAGAGCTACCTACCCCTCCCCACCTCATTCCAGTTCACCATCACCAACGACAACCACCACCTTCCGTTTTTACTGAGCAGTTCGGAACGACGACGACGACGACGGTCTTAATCAACCACCTGCTGGATGATATTACGAATTATCCCGAAGACGCCCGAAGATCTCAGCAGCGCTAAGACTCTGGGTTATACCACGTTGAGGTAGATCGAATTAGCTAGTGTACCTAAAGACAATGCACGATTCGCGAAACGTTCTCGTACATGGCATTTGCGATAACGTCATTGAAAAATTTCCATGTATCAGAGGGAGACGCTTCTGGTACTTGAAATCTAGTCGTACGACGTCAGGCGTCGAACGGCAAAAGTAAGTTGGCCCAAGAAAAAGTAACAATCGCGCGACGAAAAGAAAAAAAAAAAAATAAATTTGGAAGGTAAAAAAGTCGGCAACTTTTTCGTCGGAAACGACGACGTCCTGAAAAACCTCGACGTCAGTTGACATTGACGAAATGCTATTTGGCAACAACTATCGAGAAAACTCCGCGATATGAGTAAATACGTGAGTAGGCGCCTGTAGGCAATTCAAGTGGAGTATAAGTTGGGCTTGTGAAGGTGGGTACTGCTCAAAGTGTGAATGGAAAGCTCTGACGATAGTGTGCTTTCGTATGTCTCTATACCTACGCACTCGCACAGAAAGTCAACCGGGTATACACAGATGTGGAAGGGACACACCTCCAGCCTTCCTCTTCGTCTGAACTTGACAGATTCGAGAAAAGTTTGAGAATGCGCCAGTCTGTTCGTGCAGCACGACAGTCGTTTAAGTAATGGGAACGTCATGGACGTCGGGCGTACGAGCGCGTTACGATTTTAGCAATGGCTTATCGCCTGCAATACCAAACAAATTGAATTCCACGGAGAGAAGAAAAAAATCGGCACGCGGGGTAGGTGAAATTCTGCATGGTGTAAAAATGTTGAGCTTCTTGCTACCTGAGGTAGCTGCTGTTTTAACGTGGGCACTCAAACTGCAAATAAAACTGTTATACGACGCTCGGGGCGCAATACGATTCTATATATATGGCGTGTGTGCTACATACGTATGTGAAAATGCACCCCTGGCCGTTCACGTTGAAATTAGCGAGATTTACAGAGAAACATAAACCGGTAAGGGTCTCGTAAAAGGAACGGTGCAAGGACCAATGTTTTCTACGGTGCGTAAGAATAGCGAATTCTACTGGTATATATACGTATATACTTGATGGGATATCAGGATTTTGTACCAGGGACTTGTTTCCAATAATGGGCCTTGTAATGGGATCATAAAGACACATTGATTCCGCGCGATAACGCGTGGATAATCGGCTAATTTCTTTACACGAGATCAGTACGAATTTTGTATGCTAAGCTTGTAGAAAATCTTTGGCTATAAGTAGTCGGGGACAGCGTTCGGGTATCCTCGTAGATTTCACGTCGGGAATCTTCGGATTTCGTTTGACGACAGGCCATGTCTGATGGTTTACTGACTTCTTCTACTCCTTTATCTATTCGCTTAAGGGAACACAGGCAAAACACAAGAAAGTGTCTAATGACATAAGATAGCGTTATGGTTAGCTATATCATCTGACATATTGCAGGAACGTGCGTGAGTTTTTCTTTTCTTTGCCACGAACCACGTGTGCGTGTACATACACGACTATCTGTAACTGCGTATACATATATGTATATATATCATGCCATTTGTTCCTGCTCTATCTGGCATCTCGCGCGAGTCTTTCGTTCCGCGAAATGGCACTTTGCGAGAACGAATTTGCCGCGATCGCCACTTTATGCGACGAAGCGCTCGTGTGCTTTGAGGGTGAGAGCAGGAGGGGATGAAAGGAAAAAAAAAACAGAAAAATAGAAGTTTGTCTTAGGTTTGCTAGTGATGGTAGGAGGTTCGGATGCTGTGGAATGGCTAATTCAAATCTGATTGGCGAACCCGTCCCGAGACTCCTGAGGAAGAGGGTGGAGGATTGTAAGGGGTCCGTAGACGCGTGGCATGTGACATTTCCCGAAATTCGCTAGTTTCTCTCGATCGATAACCATAACTATTTTTTTCTCTCTCTCTCTCTCTCTCTCTCTCTCTCCTCTTCCTTGCCCAAGTACCGGATTCGAGTCGAACCCGTACAGGGTGGAATTCGCAACGATCTCCTCCCTCACGATTTTCATCCCTTACATCTGCCAGCGGCTTATCTCGTTTCCCTGGGCAACCCTTCTATAGCTCAGTTCGGCTATATGGATCGGCAAACGACACGGAGAGTGCCATCAGCGAGTAGGAGAAGGCCGCTTCTTTTCTGTTCCCTTTCCTAGCCCTTTTTCCAACCCCTATCCCCCTATATACCTTCATCCCTTTTTTACTACGGCCTTACGCCCGCTCCACTTTCTTACTTCACTCCCCCTGACTCCTCATCATGCATGAAGATTATCAATATCCAACCCCGCTATCTATAGGCCAACTCGTATTTACATGAGACGGGGAACCGAAAAAAAATGGCAAGTATCTATCGTCACGTAAACACTCATCCCCCGCTACCAATTCTCAACCCCAGAGATTACACAGCCATTGGACACGATCATCAGCCAGTAAACCTTTCGCGGTCACAAGAGGCATGGACTTTCATCAGTTTTCAAAATGCCAATACACGAGGCAATAACGAATAAAATTTCGTATCATTAAAGAAACAAAAATTAACATCACCCCGTTTTAAACTACGCTCAATCTCAAAAATTTCACGCGATCACCTCTAAACCGAGTTATCATATTCAAAAATTCACAAGTTTTTTCAAAAATAGCCTGAGGATTCTTAAACGGTCTTCTTTGAGTATGATATAGCTTTCGCACCAGGTTGATGGTAGCACTGGGAATAACGATATCAATATCAGTGCCGGGTAACGTTCGCGTAACTAGGGGTGGCTGTGGCGGAGGGTACGTGACAGCCACTGATAATAAATCATACGACGATACGTTCTATCGTCCTATCGTCCTATCGCCAGGACTCAAAACCAGATCCTGCCCAGAGCCTTGGGCTTTCTCGAGAGATCACTGCCTGCGGAACGCGCGCTCTCTCGTCGTCAGGCAATCTATCACCCTTGCGCCATCCAGCTCAACCCGCAAGAAAACCAGCCCTTACAGTCCTAGCGCTCTTAACCAACCATCCCGACGTCCAACCACGGTATCCAAACCGCGAGCAGCCAGAACTCAACGCGTCAGGATTGCAAAGAAGATGGCGCCACTTTACTATAAATTTTATTTTTACATGCAGTCGTCCATATTTTTCGCTCTGACAAGTGAAAGCGCGCTGAGGTATCTTTGCGATTGCACATTGGGGTCTACCGATACCCCAGGCAAATGGGAAACTTCTACTCCGAGTAACAACCCTCTTCTAGTCTATCTGCCTCAGCAACCTTTACAACCCTGCATCGTTACTGCTCTCAGCCCTCCGACCACCCTCCCCCTCCCCTCCCCGCCCCACCTTCCCTCTCGTATCCTTATACTCGCGGAATACCTCTACGCCACGTACTTCCTCCTCCTATTTGCTAACCTATAGGTTATAACGAACAGCAGTCGACTGGTCTAACGACAGCTTAAGGGTCTTTCAGGTTACCCCATACAGAGTGATACCCTTGCTGACGTTCCTTGGTTGGTTACCAACTTAAAAGGCATGCATATCTACGTGATTCTTCTGTAAGCAGATATAACAGCTTAGACAATAGATGTTGGCGATACATATGGCGACGAAAATTTCGATGCTGCATGCAATACCAACAGCTAGGTAGATTAAAAAAAAATGCCCTAGAATATTAGAATCTGAGTATACGCAGTCGTAGAATGAAAAGTTTTCTCTAGAAATTTCATGTTTATTGGCGATATGCAAATTTCAATTAATCTAACGATCCTAGGTGGTTTTTTGAGGTTGGACGATTTTTTTGCTATGATCTGTTAGATCAGGTTAGATTTTGCTATGTAAACTTGCGATTGTCAGTTATAACTGTGCGTCTGCGGTGAGAGGTTTGAGCGTGGAGAAAAGCGTGGAAAAGTGACGGTGGAAGAGGTGGAGCTGCGGTAGGTGGCAGGAGGCTCGTTGTTATTTATGAAGAGAGGAGCATGATGAGTGGCTCCTGTGACGTGAATGAAGCGGCAGGTTGACGAGAGAGGAGGCGTGAAGCGACGCGGATACGCCAAGACAGGAATATATGCCCTGAAGTGAGCCGCGGACCGTTTTTCACGATACTACATAATACGTATATATACACAGACATTTCTACGGGCTCGAATTAATCTTGCCTCCTCGATGTCCTTGCACGCACTATCAATCACTCTCTATCGCATCCGGGCTACGTGTGGGTGAGTAGGTATATGCGTGCAATCGAACCCTCGCGATATTACATACATCAGGATACTCGTTTACTTTGCCAGTTTAAAATAGTGACGCGTCATTATTGTCTAATATCTATGTAAAATTTTCATGTAGTCGCGTTACATGGAAATTTCGTATGCCCTTTATACGCGGGTAAGTTACAACGTTATTCGTGGTCACGAAATGAATTTTATACTTGTTGGGTTAGGTTGTGTCTTCGTATGTAAATTCAGACGCTACACACGTAGCAGGCGACAGGTATCCGAGGAGATTTCTTTATCTTTTAGTAATTGGGGCTGATAAATCTCTTGGTGCATTTTCATGTAAGATTCTCCTGCGTGTACACATATACTAAATGTCACATACGTCATTCAGTAATCTTAACGGTTCTCTTAACTAAGCGGATTGTTGATACTGTCGATATGTTGCATCGCTGGAGAATAAAGTTTCAATCCATTGTAAATTTAAGCTGTCGCGTTGTAAGGACGCCTTTATACGAACCTCGAAATCAGGGAGAGAGATAAATAAAATAACAAGACGTGCAATTTCAAAGGGCGAACACGTGGTTGGTAATGGTTAGAGACTGGTACTCCTGGTATAGCGAAAGGGATATGAGAGTCAACATGGTGCGAGGGAGATAGAGAAATCGTAAGAAGGAAGAGTAGGAAAAGACGAAAGCAAAATTAAAGGGGGGAAAAAAAAAATGAAGAAGGGCAAAACGCTGAATCAGCCGACCAACCAGTTAGTACGTAAGCCAACCGCACGGCCCTTACGCGGCGTTACCAACCTACGGTAAAATTTATAGTCGGCTTTTAGCGGGCTGAAATTGATTTGCCGAGTAAACTGATATGTAAAGCGATATCCTTCTTTCTTGCTCTTCCTATTTTTTTTTCTACGAGGTTTCACCTCACTCTTCCGCTTCCTTTTCTTTCTTCTACTCTAGAACCTATCTGCTCCTCCTTCTTCCTCCTCCTCTTCTCTCTCCTACTCTTCCTCCTCAGCGTCGCGACGGAAGCGTCCCTACGTTGCAGGACGCGTGCCGTCGCGAAACTACTTCTTTTATTTAACGGAGGGATTTGCCTGAGATTTGTGCCCAAGATGGCAATGAGGGTGGCGCCAGAGAATGAGAGATCAAGTGAGAGGTTGGGCGTCGCGAAATCCAAGACCGGAAGTCCCAGACAGTGACGTGTGGCTGATGTACTTCCTTCTTCGATGCCACGAATACCCTTCTGTCCTGGAGATAAGCTGCGACATCAATTCCACAGTCAGGGGACTCCTCTATATTGAATGCCATAAGGGGTAGTCCTCTCGAATTGAAACTTCTATTGGTTTCTCTGACCTCCGACCTCTCGGTATACGATGTCAAAGGGTCGACATTCGCTGCCGATGCACCCAGTGAAGAAGGGTCGCGGAGAACCTTCAACCTTATCAAGGTTATAGCCTTCTACTTCGGTGAGTTCAATATTTTTTAAACGTGCCAAAGAAGCCTGGCACTCCTCTTCTTTTTGCTCACTCGATGTGGAAACGACGTGGGTGTGGATGCTGGGAGCAACCTTTCCCTGGACCTCATCCCCCCACCCCTCCTTGGACTAGGGTATAAAAAGGATGAGAAAGAAAAAGAAGCAGGAATAGGGGGGTAATAAAAAAAAGAAGTAGCATCCTGGTGTTTCATATCGTCGATTTTCCAAAAGACTGCGCCTCAGTGAAACTCGCGATTTCATACCGACCCGTTGCGGGGACGAGGGAGGGGGCAGGGCGACGGCGGTGAGGGAGGACATTTCATGGTAATTTCATAAGAAGGCAACCTTAACATCTATTGGCATTCCTATCGTGACGCGAGGACTCCCAGCCACCCCTCGCGAATCCATGACGAGGCCGTAGTTGTTACACCAGCACTCGCTATAAAAGGGGTTGAATTTTACTTTGACCTCATACCGTACACCCACACAACCCCGTTACGGATGGTAACTGGATAAGTTATATCTACACCCCTTTCGCGTCTTTGATGTCAGAGGCAGCTTCAGGTTGATCTAGTGAAATTTTCTAATGATACCGCGACGGTGGCGCCCTCTCTCCTGAGGGTTGTTTCCCATGTTATCCATCCCGATACCATGCAGCTCTAACCGGTACTCGAGAAATTCCTAAAAACTTGTACCGCGCCGAAGATATTCAACGCGTTCTTCGTCCCCTACAAGTTTCTAACCTACTGCTGCACACAGCCGCGTGTGCACACATGCATGGTTACACGAGTATGCATGGATATAAAAATTCATCCACCTACGAAAATATTCGTATACGCCCCGTAACACACTCACACACACACAGACACAACCAACCCTGAGTGACGTTTCTCTTATTTGATCGTTGATTGTCATGCTAAACCCCGCACTTCCTATTGATTGCACCCTCTTCTGCTTCCTCGACTTGAGCGGCCGTGCTCGTGGTGGTGGTACGACTGAACGCCATCCGTGTGGGGGTAGCAAAGGGGATCAGGCCTCGCATGTAGATACAGAAGACTTTGAGCAGCAGTGGGTAACTCTCGAATAGAAGGTAAACGTCTGTGTACGTGTACACGTATGTATCGTAGACGTGTGTGCCTGGAATACTGTGTCGTAGATGTGTCTCTTGGAAAAGGGATGGCGATAAGAAAAGGGATGGGCTTCCCAAATGCCACGACAAATTTAGGGACTACGGAATGGAGATACTCTGTGTGCTTGTCGAATTCTAGTCGCATTTCTATGGCATCGAAATTGAGGGAGAGGAGTCTTTGTCTACTGAAGAAATTTTTTTTTTATTGTAAGCTAGACTCTTTTTCTTTTAGCGTACCGTCGTCGTACTATTATGTCGTACGTTGCGATGCTCTTTCGTCGTTGTAAATTATTATTTTATTGATACCACTTAACGATTCGTTTACACGCGTGTATCCGAGTACTTCTTATTAGAATATAAATATGAATTTTTCATACCAAACATTAATACTCCAATAATTTTATTCGATCGCTTAGAAGTCTGTGGCTTTATGTTAATTGTGTCTGTCTGGTTATTCGTGTACTTTGTTATTCGAGCGATGGTATCCGAAATTTTGTAAATTTGTAGTTGGGTGGTATCCGGGTAATCGGGTTTATTACACGCGTCTAGTTCTTCACGGTTAGCTACCACTTCGATGTGTCCAGGTAGGAATTCAATGTATCTCGGGATAAGAGACAGCAGAGGGGTGATTGGGGGGGAGGGCGGGCGGGGAGGGAAAGGGGGTAGACGACTGGGTAGGGAAGAACCAGAGTGATACGTACGAGCGTAAGTATGCGCGGTGAATATTTCAGGAGGAAAATTCAGTTAGGCAGGAAGATTCGCGAGACACGTAGCTACGTCCTACCGTAGCGAAGTATTTCAGAGTATTTCAGACTTAGTTAGAACGTTTGCTTTCCTATTTAACGTCTCTACTCTGGCTCTCGTACTTTTATCCGCTTCTGACAGTGGTAGCAGCCATCCAGAAGCGTAATATCTTTATTCCATAGGGTCACGGTCGGGTCTTGCGATTCATATGGAATTCACAATAGGCATAATCGCGTCATTTTGATTAGTTGCAAAAATTAGACTGTATATGATTTGGCGGATTTAATTGCCTTGCATATGCAATGATTGCAATTATATTATCATGGTTGAAATTACGTTCGGTAAAATTACCGGATAGGGTTGAACCGTGGTCTCGAGAATTTCGAAGTATCTGGACCAGTCTCGCATCCACTTCACAAAAAGACGATGGATCGTTCTGGCTTGGTGGACGCACAGATGCGGAGGGCGGTGGGGTTTTGGCGCAAGGAGCGAGATCATAGGACGGGTAGGATGGTTCCGGGAGAACGTGAAAGAGGGAGAGGTAGAGAGAGTGGGAGCGAGTTGGAAGCTGAGTCGACGTCTTTCAGGCGATATAAGGAGCAACGAGTGCAGAGGAGCCAGGAGTGAGGCAGGATACGAGATTTCGTGTGTCTGCCAGTATCGTCCTGTGTGCTTGTACCCGAGGGCACATCAGCGGTCCCACCCTGTGAAAGGGAGGATAGGCGTACACCCCCCCTCGTGCAGTCGAAGGATCCACCCTAGTCAAGCCGGCTGAAGGAGAGAGGAAAATAAAAAAAAAGGAAGAAATCAACGAGAGGAACTTGGCAGAGATAGGATGCAATAGGATAGGATAGGATATAGGTAACCTAATAGGAGTCTGAGGCTGACATCATTGGTAGATGGCAAGAATGGCGAAAGTGCATTTGCCGACTGTCATTTTAAAGATAGGATGAATAGTTTAATTGGTCCATGACCTTTATTTTGCCATGCAAAAGCATCGTTTGGATAAAATGATAAAATTTTTAATCGAGTAAATAATAAATTATTATTTTTGCTGATTCGCATTGAAGATCATTATTGAGTGACGAGAGGCTAGATCTACCCCAGTGACAACGATCGTTCGAAGATGGTACGATACTGTGGAATAGTAAGACGATACGAAACAGCATAGGTAAATCCTGAAGTAAGTATTATCCGATTAAATGTAACTGTGTGAAATTTTAGTAGGAAAAGCAAGAAAATTTGCATTTTCTCTGCCATAATGATTTCCAGGGAATAGGAATCCGAAGTCAGCCCTTCTTGGACTCCATCCTATTCCACAATTCTACTCACTCATTCCACTTTCAACTCGGTCTCGCTCCCCCTCGGGAACGGGACTCTTATTCCTCCCTTCAGGATGCCGAGTCCCGACACTGACGTTCCGACATCCAGGCCACCCCCGTAGCGCCCGCCACCCTTCTCCCGTACCACCTCAAGGTTCGTTCGTTCACTCACTCTTCCTCCTCCTCGCCGTCGCTCTGGATAGCTTTCTACATACACACGCGTATACGTATACGCGGACGCGCGCGCGCGGCTTTCTCTCTTCCAGGACGTCGCGGCAACCCCCTAGCGTCATCCCCATATACGCTCGTTCGTACATCCAATATTGTAGATATGTCCCAGAGACTTCTTTTTATATACCGTGTGTACGCCTATACATATGAGTATATAAAAGGACACATGGGTAAATATATAGTCTTATCGTGTGTGTTTGTGTGTGTATATATATATATATATATATATATATATATATATATATAGTTCTACTGCATCGATATATATATATATATATATATATATATATATATATACATCGAACTGGCCAACATCGACACGAGTATCCTTTGCATCCTGTGCAACCATCTATATTCCCAACGTACATGCACACGTAGGTAGCAGGTATGCGTGAGCAAGATCGAGAGCTCTGAGAATCACCTGTCTTCCTGGTACATCTTATCAGTTAATGCAGAATCCGTGCTAAATGCTGGGTTGGGTTAGTCAGAATAGATGAAAAAAAAAAATTAAGAAATTTCACCAGAATCCAATTGAGTCCAGTTCCTTTTCCCACTTGAGCACTGCCGGTGAATACCGAGGGTGTTGGTTCGTAAGTAGTCAAGGATTGTAGTAGTCAGACATGAATGAGAAGAGAGGGGTAGATCGCGAGACATTAAGCGAGACCAAACGAGAACAAAAAGGCATCCCCCTTATAATTAATGTATTGGGGTAGGTCACGGAGCAAACCTTCCATCCTTCCTAAGGTCTCCCTCCAACCCTCTAGCCTGTCGCGGAACTCGGTCACGATAAAATTACGTCTCCCGTGTACCACCGAAACGCTTTACGGTAGCATTAGTATTACACACGCAGGAACGCCAGGTTATCTTTAATCTTGAGTTAAGTAATTCTATGACATATAGAAAGAATTTTTTCCTCATTTTACGCAAATGGCAGAAGGGTTCTCTTTTGGTGTGACGGGAATAGAGAGGAAGGGGATGGTAGTGCCAGAGGGGTCGCTGCATGTTGGTAACAACGTGGGACCAGGAATAAAGACTAAAATGGGGATGAAGGATAACAGGGCTAGAGGGTAGTGACGTGGGTGGTGCTGGGACGTACAGAAAATAGAAAGAATTCTGATCACGGGATCTGCTGCTTCGAGGGGTTGTACAAGGGGCAGAGGGTATTGGTGGGCTCTGGGGGTGGCATGTGGGCTCGGAGGGCTCAGGCAGCAGGAGAGTCCCCAGAACGAGAATGGAATCAATACGTGAGCCAAGTGTATGCCTTGGCCCCCACATGCGTGTTTCCCTGCCGGGGCGTCCAAACATGCTGAAGCTATGGAGGTAAAGGGCGGGCTCCATCTTCACCCTTAAGTCCCACCCTCTATCCACGCATCGCCCGTTTCGAGAGCACCGTTAACTATCCCCTTAAACAACACGCACGTGTGCGTGTGTGTGTGTGTGTGTGTGTATATATATATATATATGAAGATATGAGAGTGGCTAGATATACTTTTAAATATTTTCTCATCTTTTATTGTCTCTTTCTAAAATTTACAGTCAAATAATATCAAACGAGTAGTAGTGAAAACTACCCCTTTGGTCCTGAGTGGTGCTACGTTGACTGCATCTTTAATCGTGTACTTAACTAAATGGACAGACGCCATTTCCCTGTACATTTGATCCAGTAATTCATCTTGACTAATGTATCGTTTGGACCAGAGTTTGTTTATGGTTACCAGTGACTTTCGGCTGGAAATTATTGTAAGACTTAAACTGAGAAAGAGAAAACAAGCTCATCCGAGATAGAATTCTTTCTAGAATATTCTTTCTAGTGTTCACTTCGTCTTCTCTCCATTTCTGACACTCTTTTTTTTTTCTTCGTTCTCTCCCTACACGCTTGCCAATAAAAATGAAACTCCCATCACGTATGATCGATTCGCTAGCTTCTGGGGTTATGTCGTTCTCTCTCCCTCTCTCTCTCTAGTTGTCTCTCATACTTCTTCTCTCTAACCCATCTTCACGTAATATCTTGCTCTCTCTCGTTGACGAAATTTCTCTTTCGCCCCCCCCCCCATCCTCTCTCTCTTTTTTTCTCCTTTCCCTAGTATATGGAATAGGATGTGTAGCTGGGGGGCAACATTCTTTACTCTATCAATTCTCTATGGAAGCGTTGACGGGCCAAAGAGGGTTGCCAACCCCTACATCCGAGGCAACATGCGTACTCTGCTATTCTCTCTCTCTCTCTCTCTCTCTCTCTCTCTCTCTCTCTCTCTCTCTCTCTCCCTCCTCGCGTGCGCTTACTATCAATCCCTTAGTATTCTGTCTTAGGTTTACTCGACAAAAGTTTACCCGGCTGTTGCGTCATCAGGCCCTACCAATCCGCCAACTTTTTTAACCCCACGACAAGCAGCTCCCTAATTTTCAATTGTGGCTTCTTTAGTTTGCCATCCTTCTTGCACATGGTCACCGTCTAAGCGTATAGTTCACGGAACCGTCTTCTTGCGATAAGCCTGGCTTCGCGACACCCTCGAAAAAGGCACAGGGTAACCATGGCAACCAAACCAAATTCCATTGCCGCTTGGCAGCCCTGCACGCCGCTTATCCTGATTGAATATTATTTTCTTTTTTATTTATTTATTTATTCTTTTAACAATCATGGTTAAACGCACATGGGTACTGTTTCGACATTTCCGTCTCACGTGTCCAGTGCTACTCGGTGTCTCGTGCGAAACAGTTGCGATATCAAGTCTGTGATCTCATTCTTCGAGGAATGTACATTCTTCCAAAAATTCTAGATAATTTGATTAGACACCTGAAATTTCCGTTAGTCAGATAATTCTACAGTTTCATATAGCATTTGATAATCGACGTACCTGGTGACCTTTTAAGAAATGATTAGCAACAAGAAACGTGAATAATTTATACCACTTCTATTTTTTTAATAATAATTCAGAAAAATACCTACCGCTACACAGATTCGTCGCTTCGATATGCCTCAATACGTAAGCACATCGTCCTTAGTGTCATTATACATATAACAACGAATTAAAAAAGTAGCGTTCGATGGGTGAAAGTCTGTTTACTACGATTTTCAACCCCTATACTATCTTTTTTTTTTTCTTCAATTTTCGTCTACTCAAACAGAGAAGTGTTATATAACTCTTGTAGGAATATACGCAATAATTTGAAAAGCGCCAATTGAAAGTAGCTCGCACGTAGTCAAGAAGCAAGATGCGAGGATCGGTTAACCAGGTCACTTTGCACGCCACCTCGCGTGGCGCTTCGTATGCCATTTCGGATCCCCGCGTCACGAGACATCAGCCGAAGTGGGTGTTGAGTGGCGCGAAATGGATGGATAGAGGCGAAGGCGCGCGGGCGTGTTTATTTGGCCGGAAGTCCGTTCATAAATCTCGCTGTTTTCGAGTCTCGCGCGTGAAATATGATAATAGATATGAGAGCGATGGGTCCGTGGGGTTGAAGAAGGTGGAATAGGGGTTGCTGGGTTGGGTTTAGGTAAATCCCTGCACGAGAGCCCGAGGAACTTGAGACGAGATCTTGCCTATACCATCATACCATCCAATGGCGTAGCCTCATTCCTTGTGGAGCTTCTTCTTATTTCATCCCCCCCTGACGTGATCCACGGCAACCCTTACCGTCCTGGTCCACGAGCGAGCTCACACAGCCGCGCAGCGTATACTATGTACAGTGTATACATGCTAAAGGTGAAAGTACGTGATGCTGTACGTCAGAGTTGAACTCACGAGAAAGTTTGCAGATTATTCATGCAAAGAGTGCATGCTGCATTGGTTCGCGGTGTGAACTCGGCGAGGAAGTATGTTTTTCGTGCGACCAGCGGAAGGAGGATAAAACGCAGGAAGAAGCAGGAAATTTTTCCTGCAGCTACGACGATTCGAAAATGAAAATAAGTTGAACGTCCTCACGGAATGACTATGTTTTTCGTCGTTTTCACTGAATGTCGCGGATGAGCAAGCGTTTAAGTTCTTCGATATTGGGGTAGGTCTTCGTTTACCACCCTTCTTCTCTCGCGTTACCCTTAAACAAGCTATTCAAGCTCTTGCTCACTTTCGCTCTCGGAGTTTCCCTCGCTGTCTGGAGTTCCTTCTCTCTCCCTCTCTTTGTCGCTCATTCATTCCGCAATCTCTTTAAGACTTAGGGGTGGCTGCGTGAGCGGGACCGGGACTCGGTTCATCTCGAATGGTACGAGAGGGAGTATATTAATAAAATAAAAGCTCACGTCACATCATCCCACTAGCACTCTTTGGGAAGCATGTGAAGAAATGACAACCCCTCGCAACGTACTTGAAATAAATTTCTTCAGGCCCCTCCCCCCCCCCCTCTCTACCCTTCCCCCTTTCTCCCTGCCATTTTCGCCTTTTATTTATTTACTTGTCAACCGGCCTGAGCAAGGTAAGTTTATTCATTTCTCAAGCGTCCCCACTACCGCCTGTAATATTCCAGCCAGCGAAAAGTTTTCATGATACTAGGAGACCACAGGGGGTGGCTGAGAGTCCCTCAGCGCGAAAGGGTATATATAAGTGAGAGAGAAAGGACGACGGAGAGTCTGGAATAAAAAAAAAACATAGGAGTGGAAGAGGAAGAAGAAATCGTTCGGAGCATGGCGACTTAAATGGGGTCCATTTAGCGAAAGTTCTACGGCAGGAAGTGGAAGTAGTCACAGGGGGATGAAGGTTGGCGGCAATGGCGATAGGTCGACAGGGGTTGCGGGTGATCGTTGGACTACGGGCGGTAGCTAGGCGGTGTACGCGAGGGTGGAGAAAGTGGGTAATGGAATTTCGAGAGCGAGAGTCGAGAACGAAATGGCTTGCGCGCTGCGGTGCTGCTCCGCTCGGGATGAGGGGGTGGGGTGGGGGGGGGGGGGTTTGTAGGTTAATTAATTCCGGCACATAACCCCCCTCCTCCCCGCACGAGAAAGTCTCCACGTGTTTGCGTGAAAGCAGGGTTAGCTCTACCGCGTCGTTCGTAAACTATTATCAGGAGCAAGGTCACGCTTAAACTGTGTCAGTTACCCTTAAAGGGATTCAACCCCTAACTATCTCTCTCGTTAAGAAGGTCAACCCCTATTTACAACCGCGACCCACTAACACCGTCCAAGTACCACTTCTCAACTCGTTCCACGTAAAGTGCACGTTCATTCATAAAAATTCACGCGACGTCCCACTTCATTTTTTTTTTCAACTTGAACAAAGAAATATTTGAAGCCTTCGTGACATTCAACCACCCTCTAATTCCACCGAGTTCATACGTCGCTACTTGCCTAGTCATATAAGGAAATTCCTAGAAACGTACTCTACCGGTGTATAGGGCTTCTCATCGTCTTCTGTCGGCTCTTGATTTTCAAGTGAGCATTTTAATGTCATTTCCGAGCATTTTAACGTCAGTTGGACACGTCAATTCGAACAACGCGATACTACGCCTTCCCGACCAATAGAGAAGCCGCCCGTCTACGCGAGTCGAATCATTTCCGATTCTTCCGCTGAAATTCTTTTCACGATTCCACGTAGCGGACTTGCCCTGCCGCTGCCATTTCCCATGTAAATGTATACGGGCATTCATCAGGCTCCCATTGTGATGCTACGCTGCGCCTTGGCAGCGTACGAGCCTGCCTGCCCGCCTGTTTTCCTTGATGGTCTGGTCTGCTTACTTGTCTACATACATACGTCTCATCGGTATAGAGAAGAGAAGACGCCATAGAACATTCCAAGTATCTTCATGGTGGTACCCTTGGTGCCGTTTCGTTGTTGAATCCGTGATTGAATGCCTCGTAAGATGCGTGAGTTAACAGGAGGAAGGACCTCGGTTAGAGGTGTGGATGGAGTAAGCGACCTCATGCCACTCCTTGCCCTATTTAACCTAACCTGACCTTTTGTCGAGTGACGAACCGTTAGGAGCTCCAGGAGTTATAATACAATAAATGCCGGTTAAATTTGCATAGGGGACTTCGTTATTCTCGCGGAATTATCGATCGAGTACGTAGCGCTCAGGTGGGACCGATTTTCTGGGGCCTTTGTGGACGGTACCATCGGGGGGTCCTAGGAGGTGTCGAGTCATTTACATTGACACGAAGAATGTGACCCTGCTTATATATTTTCTCATTTAATTTTCTTCCCGCAGTTGCGATAATGCCATTATTTTGGGCCTTATTCAATAAAGCTTATACGTCTTTCTTTAGGATATATGAAAAAAAAAAAAGAAGGGAAATACCGACTCCCGATGTCCCGTGGGGGTAATACATCCGGAAGTACCTCGGTACACGTAGGGTACGCGTTGACACGCGCATACATTAGGAGGTGAAGGCTGCCATCTGCCGATGAACGATAGACAGGTAAAGAGGGGCCCTACAATGAGCACCTTGAGGGCCCGGAAGTTTGTGCAACCGGCCTCAGTTGAGTTGAATGACCGGGCGAGGGGCCCAGAGAGCCTGCGGTCTTGCTCATTGCGGCAAATAAATAAATATCGCGCGGGGCACCGATCTTCATCATTCGTCATGGACACCGCTAGAGAGACTGACTCTTGGGCCCGATGTATGGGCCTTGGCTTCGGACAGCTGCCAGTGACTATCTTTCCCTTTCTCCACCCGGAACGATGACTAGGCTCTTCCCGTTCGCTTAGCCATATGTAAATAGACACGGATCATACGACCTGAGATCGATTCACCTGCCTCCCTTAGGGCCCCGGGACACCCCCTGATGCGCAAATGCAACTCACTCTTCCTGGAAGATGAGTCTTCGTGTCAAGTCCTACTGGACTCACCTTGGTCCGAGCCTGACTCTTTTTTTAATCTCTTTGTGCAGTCGCTGAACATCGATACTTTAAGTCATTTCTCACAAGTCATTCTAAAATAAGCAACATCGGTATCGGGTTACCTGAAGTAGCCATTGATGGTAGTCATTACTTCTTCACGCGGGGTGGCACGCCGACTAATGGGATAGTGAGATCCGAATAAAAACTGGGCCCGAACGAGCGAAACGGGTTCATTTTAAATTATCGGAGAATTGCTGAGAATTACGACATCCCATTTAACGGCGCGAAAAGTGGCTGCACGAAAGATGGCGTCATTATTTTATATCAGAGAATGTACCAACTACTAACAACTTCTCGAGTGTCTGAACATCGGCGTTTACAATATCGTGAGGCTCAATGGCACTGAATACAATACCTCGAGTCCAGACTGTGTATAGAACCCAATTCGTTTGGGGCAATAATAATAATATACCGTTGGAATAGTTCAATATGCTATTGAAAAATAATCATGTGACACGTATCATCAAATCTATGCTCTCAAAGTGTAACACAGCAGTCAAAACGATACGTGGTATGCGTTCCTACACGATTAACTATACGGGACTAATGGGACTTGCGTGTTAGGACCTATCTCAAACGATTAGACCCAGCTTTCAACTGGGATCACGTACATATCCGGTTCCGGAACACCTGTTCCCCGACATTCTATCTCCGAGCTAGAATTTAAGAATGAAACTCCTTGGGGAGATTAAGGCCCGATATTTCAGATCCTCCAAGATTCTTCTCCATCCTTTCTCCCGGAAGTCGTAAAGGAGCCTACCGCAATTCAAACTGACCTGAGCGAACCTAAAAAACCACAATATAACCCATAGCTGCATCGAAAAAATCAAGTTAGATGGTAGAGGAGCAACAGGCGCGGGCAAGGCCCAAACGCCATACACGACAGTACGAAGAGTTGCCGTCCCTGCAGGCGCCATCATCGCCCATTCGATATTCGCAAAAACTAAGGTAGTCTCAAGTTTTGCGAGAAGTTCCCGTGAATTCTCAAGAATTCGACTTTCACCTCAGCCAAGGTGGACGAATTCCTACGGAGGTCATAGGGGGATGTGAAATCGTGCGGTAAATTCGCTTGCATTTCGCTTCCTCTCGCCACCCAGGACCTCAAGTAATACGTCGCAGTCTCGTAAGAGGGACCTCGGATGGTATTGGTAAGGAAGCAGAAGGAGTGAATGGCAGTGGGAGGTTCCACGAGGAGAAATATAGATAAGGGATGCTGAGGGGCAGGTAGCTGGAAGTCTGATCAGTTTATAAGCGCACATTGAGTTATTGGTAGCTCATCTGCTTCGTCAATATCCAACTGGATGGCTTCGTTCCACTTCGTCCGCATTCTTACAAGATCCTCCACCACTTTTTCCTCCGTTTCATATCTCTTCTTGTATCCTTTTCCCTTATCTCCCCTTTCGCTCCCCTTTCTCTCTCTCTCTCTCTCTCTTTCTCTACCTTTGTCTCGCGGTATCTTATTATTCTACGCGACGTTATAACTATTGCATCGAATCTCGAGTGCCTTAGGTCTCGCAGGGCAATCTTCTCGTCGCGATATAAATTCCTATTACCAAACGAAATCCTACGGCAGAGAGACTGGGCATGCATTAGGAGATTGTGTTCGACAGTTGTTTACGAGCCGGATCTAACATCTACGCGGGGTAGACGCTTTTTCTCTGGTTTCGCATCGTCCTGATGCCATTTTCCTTTCTACCATACTAACTTACGTGTCCATTCCATTCCTTTTATTTTTTTCAGTCCTTGTTTAGGTCTCGGGCCACTCTGAATTCTGCACTCGGCTTCCTTCTACCAAGGCAGGGGAGGGGGGGGGGGTGAAGATCGTTTCTCTCTTCATCCCTTCCTTTTCCCCTTTCCATCGAAGAAGGTGGGTATTTACGTCAGTAAGCTCACATAACTTTTACCAACAAACTGGCAACCCCTTCTTGTAATCTCCGAGGAGCACTTCGAGCCAACTCCTTCCCTTGGAACCCATCAGACTCAAACCACCCTCAAGCGTGAGATGCGTGTAGTCCCCCCTACAGACGAAATCACTTTATCCCACCGTGCCATCTTCGAATGTTAGTTTTCTTACAAGACTTCTCTTGCTTTATAACCCTTGGATTAATGAACGAGCCTTGTTACTTTATTTTAGATTGGAATCCATTGACTTGGCTTAGATGAGGTTAGGTCGGATAGCTTGGAATATAATTCGTCAATCTCTTGACTGACAATAACGTAGAAGGCCTCCGAGGCTTCATTACAGCCTCCTTTGAGACGTCCAGGCTCCGCCTGGTAGCTCAGAGACGTTACCAGTATTCGATTAATCTATGGATTAATTGTAGTTCCAAGATTTATCTGTCGGATCCGAGATCACGATTGATCCTATCATTTTTATGTTGGCCCCAGTTCGAGAAAGCGATTACACCGGTCTTTGATGCCGGTGGGAACCTGAGGCAGCTGCTACGGTACCATTCGATCCATCGATGACCACCTTATGCCTTGCGTGATACCCGAAGACAAATACTCCGGCGCTTTTTATTCACTTTCGATATATCCTCAAGTACTCATACATAATATACAACTTACATAATACATGAATATTGCGTAACAACGTATATACACATATGCGAATAGTCTGAGTTACGTAATGTACGTATACCCTGTACAGAAGGCGCATCTGCTCCACGTCCAGACGACAAATATATTATTTTCACAGAGCCGATCGCGATCCTCGTATAATAAACGACACGGCGTTAATTCGGTAGGTGGATCATAATTAAGATTAGATCGGATCGATCTGCAGCGAAGATCAGGTTCATCTCTTGCGATATATGGAATAAGCGGTTAACGAAGAATTTAGGCTATACCAATGCCGGACCGGTATGACAATCGACTGATCGAGCAGGTGAATGGACGTTTTGTTAATCATTTTTTTATAGTACATTAGAATAGATTACGTTGGGTCGTCTTATAACGTTAATGAACGTGCTCGTTCAATGGTACCTATTTTATATCTGTGGTCAATAATTATAGGAGAGTATCTAGGCTGGTCTATGACGGCAGTGCCATACCAGGCTTAAGGAGTTAGATCGTTCACGGTATGGCCGAGCCATAAACATTCTGATGAAAAGTAATAAACCGACCATCTGCTTGGGAAAGGGTTCGGCCGTAGCCTGGCTCTGTATGCTAACACAACCCCTTCTCATTAGAAACTCATAAAACTCTGGTGGATATACGTGAAGGCAGAGCGAGACACTGTACGTGCTGTTAGATTTAGTAGCCAGTGGGAGTGAGCGAGAGGCGCGCGACTGGCGTTCGATACGGGATAGGGATGAAGTGGGGAGCGAAGGTGGCGGAGAATCAGGATGAAGTGCATCGTAAAGAGAGGAGGCGAAGGAGGCAGAAGAAGAAGAGGACAAGGAACCAGTTTGTTGGGCGTTTCTCGAACCGAAAGCGGACCTAACGTTCCCACGTGGTACCTCTCGTGCTACAGATGCGACTGATCCACCTGTATCGTTGTCGATTTTTTTTTTTTTAACAATAGCTACGCTGCCCATGTGCATACGTGAGCTTAGGTTATGTCGATTTAGCTGGATTCTCATGGGACCTCGTTTCATTGGGACTTTCGAATGATTAATTTGGGTTTGGGTTATGTATCGTTTCGTGCGTACTGATAAACCTTCACCTTCTCATCCATTAAGGTTAAAATTGATGGGGCTGATAGCTTTTCTTAGTTCAGATGATGTAGTGGCAATGAGCATGTCGTTAGAATTATGTTTAACGACAGTTTCTGTAATTAGTTAACTATCCGATTAAATTTATGCGTTAGGCGTTATCTTGTTGGGACCGTGTTCGGGAAGTTTCCGCTCCCTGTACTTCCGGCCGTGCTCGATGCAATTCGCCAGCTGATGCATTGGATTAGATTGTATTGTTAAGGCGAAGGAAGAATGCAACGGGCGTGGGAGTACCGATATTTTCGATTTCTAATTTATAATTATAGCCGCACGGGCTGTACTATAACGACAGACATATACAGCATGGCGCAGGGGCCTTATTCCCGATAAAGTGCATAGCGCAGCATTCAAGCCTAGTATAGGCTTTAGTTATGGGTTGCAATAATTGCCAATTTCCAAAGGCTCTCGTCCTAGCTTCTGATTGGTCCCACATGTGCTTTTTCAACGACCGTTAAGTCGAGCTCACAACCTGAAATACAGCGCGGACCTACGTTGGTCGCGTTGATCGGTTTGAGGCCCCGTTTTGCCATTTTATGTATTCATGTGTGTCCTGACATTTGACCTGGAGCCATTCGCGAGTCAGGACAAATCATAGAGAGTGCACGCAGTCGGGATCCACTTTGTAATCTCGCCGCAGTGCCTTCGTGGCAGCACCGATGCGTACATATGCTATGCATGCGTGCCAACCTAACCTAAACGTGGCCATATCTGATTCCAGGGCGGAAGTCCCGTTCTTGCTCAATAAACTTCGCGATCCTTGGGGAATAGTAATTATCCCGACAGTGCCGAGCTATTCCATCCTCGTGTGAACATTTCCGGCTCGGTCACCGCAAGGAGGACAAGTCAGGTCCGGAGGATGGTGATCGGGACGATACGCGACACGAAGGTAGGCGTCGCGACGCGACCGTTTTTCCTTCGTACACCGTCCGTGCAGCTGTCCTTTGATGTCTCGTCGAACGGAGGGTCATTTTGTCAATCATCCTGCTGATTTACGGTCAATCGACCGTTTAGGGTTTCCGCACAGGATACGACGGGATGCCCTTTCTTATAATAATTTTAATCTGAAAAAATGACAAAGACCAGTACTTTGCCAAGGAACCAGCTTCAAGTTGCATGAAAGTACCCGAAGAAGTTAGGGTACTGCAAAAGAAAAAAAAATGACAGCCACTTCCTCCGAGCGTTCGAATCAGGATGACTTAGACTGAATCAGACCCTAGACTACTCAGCTGCGCTAATTATCAGTAATAATGGCGAACATTCAGCGAGTAATTAAGATTAATGCTCATCGCGATAATCCTGAAATGCGAACACGCCGACTCTTAATGCACAGCCACGACCATTTAATTATTATTTACGCGATCGAATCACGCCAACTTCAGGTACTCACTCTAGATGCCAGCGAGACCCACCGTCATGGCGATCGCGTTGTATTCGCGAAGGCACCTTGATTTACTTCACTTAATTCACCACGATTATCATACACAAAGTAACCGGAGCACGCATGGAGAATCGTTGATACACCCTGGGCAAACGCCCTTCGCCATTCTGATTTATTAGTCGCACCAAGTTGGCGAACTGTATCCGAGCCCACCCTGCTCGTGCTAATGACTCCTAGCGCGGACCCTTCCCATCGACGTTGTAAATGAAACACCGTTTAATCCATTCCAACGATAAGACTGCATGTTGTGAACTGGCCTTAAGACATTTTTAATGTGTTTGATAACGGAAGCGAAATTCGATAAGTAAAGGACTTGACGTGCGCTAGTCAGTATGGCCGGTACTGATCATCATCGTCATCATCGTAATCATTATCATCATGACGATCGTCATCGTGATCAGCATCGTCAACAGCAAATGCAGTACTAGTGTATCACCCCAGGGAAGAAAGCAGAACTCTGGTCAGGTTTATTGCTATGGCGGAGACCGTTATGCCTATGGCAGAGGTAGGCAGTCAGTCAGCGAACGTAAGAAAAACTTAGTACCAGAAGACGATTGGCACGCAGCATCCTTCTGAGGTCTTACGGCTCATAATGGGATTGGCTCGGATACAGTATATAATTCCCCACGAAGAAGAGACTCTTGCTTGTCCTACTAATTGCGCTACATGGATCTAATTAGAAATACGAGCCGGTTCTAGGCGATAAATTACGCGCACGGGAATTTATAGAAGTTATTATTCTGTCCTGGGGGTTGGTATTACGATAGGACGCTTCGTATATTGGTACCGCTTCTTTTTGACATTTTTTAAATCCATTACTTCTCTCGTGCCTTAATCGTCGTCGATCTCATGTCGCTAACTATCAAGTCATCGTATCACGTCGTGTGATTGGTATTATGATGATAATTTCTATACGCTTGGGTACTGACGTCACTGCTAACCAAATGGATGACATTCGTTTATACAAGGTCGATCAGGACTCGTAAATTCTGATGAGAAATGTCCAGTGAAGATCCCACGAATCCAATTCAGGAATTCTGACCCCCCCCCCTCCCAACCCCCCACCCCCCTTGCAAGATCCTCTATCAGTGGAACAAGCAAAGAAGAGATCCAGTGCACAAAGATCGCCGTCTTTCGAAGCTACCTTACCTTTCCTAGGGGTTGGCAATACATTGCGAAATTACATTGGGAATCTCAAGACGCCAGCCGGCCGTGCACTCACAATCAGCTTGCTCCAATCGTCGCGATTGATTCTCTCTTTCCCGTCTTGGCAGAGCTCAAGATTTCCTAGTACGGTACACCAGATGAATGCATACAGGACATAGGAATAATGTACAATGAGACCCAAGAATTTCAAGCACCCTGTACCATTAAACACTTAAGGTCTTAAGTCATTGGCAAGAATTGAAAGGATTTTTTTCTGTACAAAAGAATAAGCATACCGGTACGTAAAGAGATATTTAAAAAAAAAATAATCGATCGAAAGTCAATACTTGATATTTATCCTATATGATAATCGATTAATAAAACTCGAATCGAGGCGCTAAATAAAAATGACTCACCTTGGTGATTTGACCTCCTCGTAACCCTGGAGGCTGCGGTGCTCCTGAAGATAAGAGAACAGACCAGCCAATTCCTTGAGCTGTTCTTCACGCGCTGCAGCCACTTCCTTCAGGATCTGCAAATAGGAAAATGGGTTTAGAGGAGACGGGATGCCGGTTGAATTTGTTGGTACGCTTGATACTGCCACGTGAGATGATGGCAGCTTTGGCGTCGACATCGACAAGTCGTCGGGTTCCTGTGCCAGGAGACGACGGAGGCCGTCGGACCGGCGAGCCAAAACAAATCTAGCGTGTAACGTTTCCAGTAATGGCATTCATTCCTTCACGAGTAACCGCCCCTATGTTATGCATCACGTTTAAGGGTTGTTCACGGCAAACCCTCCTGCAGAAGTTATACCCCGATGTTTATGACGTCGCTACAGGAAGAGAGTGAGAAAGAGAATCACTTCCTTCAATAACAATACGTAACTTCCCCTTTTTCGTGAATTCGTTAGAAAGAATCGAAATCAATTACAGACAATATGTCATCAAAATTCTTACAACTTCCAATCGATTGGGCTGTAACGTCGATGGACCAGCCTTAAGTCAATGACACGAGGATGGCGCAGCAATAAATTACATTACATTGCCATTCGGAGTAAAGCATATTTCAACTCGGGTATTTTAAATGGAGATGTATATATATATATATAAAATAAAACTGTTTTCATATAAATAAATAAATGAAGTGAGAGGGAACGAGGAAAGATTACAAGGGTCCCCACCGTTCGAAAATAAAATCAGTTTTCCGATAACTAGTTATTTGCTCGCACAAGTGGCTCGCTGACTGGACGGGCACGTCGGAAGCGGTTTTCGCGTGTAATATTATCGAGTTATCGGTGGATCGATTGATCCTGAGGAGGGCTGAGGAAGAGAGAGGATTGGTTGAGAGTAAACTCGGGGATGGTGCCACTGGGTAGAGGATATAGACGTAGAGAGAGTGGGACGAGGGGAACGATGCTGGGAGTCTATGGAGGGTTGCATCCAGGAGGAGCAATATATGAGCGTGATTACAATATGTCGGGGACTGAGAACCCAATATCAACCTGCTCGGCTCAGCCAATGCTAATAATCCCCATTGTTGGGTTTCAGACTCAGATCGTTAGTCTTCAAGCTACGTCAAGATCTGCCACTATAGGTAGCTACACTCCCACATATTTCACGCTTGTACATTTTAATTCATTTTTTTTTTTTTCGAATTTCAACCCTTCGGATATTATAAGCAGACTAGAAGCGCAACGTTAACTCCGCTCGTAACCGTCTAGATGGCAGCACCCGTTATATCTCATGAAATTCAAATATTCTATTAGTCAGTCAATGCTTACGTAATGATCAAACGTGAAAAGTGATGAACATCGAAGGTCTCTAATAAAACTTTAACTGGAATTCCACGTCAGTGCTTCGAGAATTCTTTGAGAATTTTCTTCCTAAAACAAGTTAACTCGCTCCCAGGTCCCACGCGTACCTTTTTCTTATTTACGACTTTTTTTGGGGGGGGGGGGAAGGGGGAGGGCAGATAGGCAAGAGGGTAGACTTGCTGGAAATACTTTGGATTCCGATAGGAATGATAAACGTCATAGGTTGCGCTCGTAACCTTTTTCCCCATGTGTCAGCATCGGTAACAGTAAGAAGCAATAGTACTATTGGTAATAGCGATAGTACTAGGTAGTACTAACAGTAGTAACAACCACTATAGTATCACTTCACGAACGTAACCCTACTCGGATAGGATCGATCACTTTAGTAATGGTAGTACGCGATGTTGAATGGCAAGGGTGCATCAGACTTTACACGACGCAGACCGACAAGCTACGTCCACACGTGACCGAGGGAACTGATGCGTGTTCCCATCAGGTAGTCCAAGCTTTGATAGTCTCTGGATAGAGGGGATTTGGTATCCAGAATCAAAATCACGAGACGCGTTTGAATTTCCACATGTCTTACATATCGATTGGCTCGTGTGAATTGGACTAATTTAAATTGGTTAGTTTCCCTCTTTAGTAACTTGACCGTCGTATAAACATTGACTACGTCACTCCTGATCTGATTGCGTATACTCCTTGCGAATACCCAGAGGAACCTAACTTAACCTAGTCCAGTCAAAACTTTTGACTGGACCGTTGACGTTACCTAGACTTCTTTAGTATTTATTACGTGTTTTAAATCCTCGCAGACTCTTTCAGGTGAACCGACCTTATCCTGACCAATTAGCGACGTTCTCGAGCTCTTCGGATTGACGCTTGGAAACAGGGTAGGGCCCGATGAGCTTTATGCGTCACGTTGTGTCACCACTGCTTTTTTTTTTTGTTACAAGGTACACGGTAAATTCCACATTTTATTTGACACTTCTCTATGAGTTTTCGAATCTACGCCGATGCGTATGGTATATTTAAAAGTTGCCGAAGTGAAAGTTATGTCTCTTTCCTTTCTCTCTTCATCACTTTTCACGTTGGGAGTACAGTGCTAGGTTTACTGGAAGTCTTTCTTTTTCCTCTTTTCTGTTAGTTTAGATTTTTATGGCCCCTCGCAGTAGATCAGACACACGTTATACGTTACGTGTATGTAATGAAGGCTGGTACGACTTTCTACCTTATCCCAGGAGTAATTTAACTCGTGTATGAAACCAGCATGTTAATGAACATGTTGAGACTATTCCTTTTTTTATACATGGAATTGGCTCGGTCTAACGGAGACGACTCTTATGGCGTTCTTGATGTTATTAATCGACCTTCTCTCGGAACTGCCACTAGTTGGCGCTGCGAGCGCGATGCTTTGCTATCATTATCATTACCCGACGATAATGGGGACTGGAAAATTTTCTTCTCTGTCGAGTACCTGGAATGCCATTCTTCAGGCTCGACTTCTACGCTATCCCACTGGTGATCGCCTACACGCGCCTAGAATGCACTCATAATGTGATTATGCTAATGGCCCCCAGTCAGTTGCGAACGTCAAGTCACGATGGGATTGGCAATAATTACCGAAGTGACCCATCGATCTTGATGGATTAAGGCACAGGATTTGGATATAGCCCCCTTACAGCAGGACTAGCCCCCCCGTACCACTCTCGTAAAGCTTTGTACACAGCCAAACTCTCTAGCAGTTCAAAACTGGTCTGACGGAAGTGAAACGGACCAAGACTAGAGTGACCCTTCCTACGGCAAGCTTTGATTATGCATTCCTTACCAGTTTCTAATCACTATTCCAAGAGCTGAATGATCTGATCCAGGTTGACTGGTTCTGAAACAACGACTACTTAATTACGCGGTCGTTCTTCATTATTCAACCGGCGGTGCGGCTCGATACATATTTATGTTGAGTGATGTAAGACGTAGCCAGCGCTTGGCACACCTGGTGGTACCGAGTTAACACTTAACATAAGGACACACACATATTTCCGACTATCCTGCGCCCACGTTCTCAAGTAACTATACCTCGAAGCCATTGACAATATCCTATATCCATTTGCCCTTTTATTCGATCATTTTCCAACTTGTGATTAGCCTGTTACGTGTAGTATGGGTAATTGACAAGTGTAAATTGCACTGACAATGCTTGGGTGTGCGCAGGCTTCATGTAGGTGCTAAAATGTCATGGCTCCTATGGAATTTGCCTAGGGACATTTTCTGCTTCTATCTTTACGGTGAACTTCAGCCAAGATTAAACATCGTAAAAATCTTCTACACGAATGCCATCTAGATACTTGTTTTCTTTATCTTGAATTTTATGCCATACCTGATGCTTCTTTAAATTATCTATTATGTTAATCCCAAGCTGATCTACATCTCCCGAACCGGAACTCCCGACTCATCCTCATTGAAACCTACTTGCACGTTCTATTAACTATACTTACGTTCTCGGAATCATGCCTTCCAGTTACTCCATCATCTCCACTTCATCTACGCTTCGTACGCACTCGTTGAAGTGTGAGTCACGTGGTACTCATCTTCCTACGGCTTGACGTAATCTATTAACATTAAGGTCTCGGTACTTAAAAATCAGAACGACTTCATCGCCTCCACTTCGTCCACGCTTCTTCTCCATTATCCTACTTCCCAGGGTGCTCCTCGTACCGTCCGTCTCGTAATTTTCTTCTTCTGTCATCTCCTATCTAAACGATAGTCGCAATCTTCCGTATTATCTGAGGATCCTTCTCCTAGATCTCCTACCTATATCTTACACTGACGTAACTAAACAAACAAGCATGCGAAGAAGCCAGCCAATCCGAGACGAGTGAGTGGCGTTCACTTGAGAAGGTAATAGGAACGCAGAATTCTGAGAGGCAATCATCTCGAAGAACGCAGTAAGAATGCAGCTAGTGGCTCCAATATGCAACTGCCAGATGATTCGATTTGATAGCATTAATCAAGAGACTCTGTTGTGACTTGCGCCAACCCTGTATATCAGCATCTATATGAATCTAACTTTATATATATGTATACGTATACGTGACGATACATATAGAAGTTTAGTGACAGTAACATGTGTACGTATGTGAAATATTATTTTACCTGACTGTACATACGCATTTACGTATCCGGTTGTCAGTGTGTGGTACATGCGCATGTCTTATAGATTAAAAAGACAATTTAATGTGGGCGAAAATAATTCATGGATTCGTTATGCCATTCTGAATAATTTCGCGCGAAACTGGGACGATCGTCAACCTGCAAGTATACCGATTCTTGTGCGATTGACAATCCTTACGTAAGCGGCGTGAATATAATTGACAGTGGGTGTAATTAATTTTGCAATTCATTATACTAGGTGTTCACCCATAGTGACTAGTGTGCCGAGTCACGTGACAGTGTCCTTGAAAAATTGAATAAAATTTGTACTTGTTAATTAACTCGTTTCTTATCCACTCAAGCTATCTTACGGAGAACAGATAGGAGATAATCACTGTTATCTTTTCAATTATCCCATTGCTGGATGATTTAGATCAAGCGTGAATTGATCTTCCGTGATTATTAAAAAATACGGACGGTGTATACGTATGTGCGTATCGTTTATAAATAGAAAAATTTCGTATTTTCTGATCGGATTAAAATTTATCATTTATAATGCGTGATATTATCATCGCGTAGGATTTAAGTTTTTAATTACCCCGAACGAGCTTTACTCGTTGGATAAGCTGATCTCGAGTTTCCTCGAGGATAAATGAAGATCCCTTTCACCCTAGGTGGTCATAATGTCCTTAGGGAATGGACCAGTGAACCAATGGAATATCATATGGGTTTTCTAACCTAACCTAACGAATCGGTATACCTTTAAGGTGGTAGCCCTTACGGCATTGGCTGATTGGTTAACTGGAGCTTATTAGTACAGCTAAATAAATATATAACCAGCGCGTAATGCTTGATTCCCAATGCAAGCGACTACAGGCGCGTACACAAAACCTGTATGCCCCCGAGTCAGCTGCCATTTCTGTCTGGACATAAATCATCCGGAAAGGTGGCAATTATTATCGCTAGATCCAACTATGAGAGCCGGAAATATCCCTAAAAAATTGTTACTCTACCATTTTTAAGGTTCCGTAGAAATCTAGGAACACTTATGATTTCGATCTATCCGTCCGTCTGTCTGTATGTTACAGGCCTCCCGTTCTCTCATTTATGGACCGATTAAGATAAAATTTGGTACACAGACGTAGATCGATGATCCAAAAACAGAAATGATAACATTTAAAAAAGTAAACTCGAAATATTTTGCTCATCCCATCGAGTGAGGTGTCTTTCGATAGGTCTCCTCAAATGCAATTTAAAATGTTCTTAGACCATTTCATTTTAACCCTTCAGTCACGAGATATTTGCTTTTAAAGTTGTTATCAGAGTGCCCCCCCCCCCCCTATAATTTCTAAACATCCAATAAAAATTATAGCGAACACTGTAGCAAAAATAGTTTACGAAAAATATAAGAATAACGCTTACTGTGAATCATACACATAGTTTCAAAGAAATTTCAAAGATAAAACATAAGTAAACTATGATAGCGATTCAGATTTCTATAAAATACATTAAATCGTATATAAAAAAAATAATAATGGCTCCTACAGAATGACTACGGAACCCTATCATGTGCGTGCCCAACACGCTACTTGGCTACTTTTTCTAGTTCTTTTCTTCCTTTTCTTCTCTTTATTCCATCAACGTGTTATCGGAGCAGAACCATTCCACGCCTCTCTGCATATCCATGATGACTTGTGCTAGCACGGATCGTGTGCTTGTATGGGTATGTGTCAAGGAACAAATGTTTGGATATATATATATATATATATATATGTGGAATTTCTTTGGTAGGTTCATTATGTCTGGTATTGACTTCTCAAAGTGAAGTTGGATACCTTCCGAACCGTTATGAACGATTGTGTCACTATTTCAGAGAAAGTCGTTATGCTTGTCAAAATCATTGAATGACTTGGATACTTTGTATCTGAATATATTTTATTGAATGATCGTTCAATATTATCGCTACGTGTATATTGGTATAAAAATATTGGTATTGAATTATATTGATGGCTGTGATAAAATTTGGAAGCAATGAAAAATTAATTTTTGAAAATCATTGACAGGATGATGTAAAATTTTTGATTACGATAATTGTCGCGAAATGTCGAATGGAATCGGTACGAGTTATGATACACGATATATGAATTTAACCTGAAAATTTGTCAGAACCGTGTAAAATATTAAATTTTATATAACATTATTTCTTATTTAATATATGCAGGATTGATGCTCAAAGTCGATAAATTTAAAATAATTGATCTAACATGTGCATTATTCTCAATTACACAAGACAAAGATGATGTTCGAAACGTTAAAAAAAAATTCATGAATCAAGAATTTATTAAGCAATTTGAATATTGTTGAAGAAATTCCTTATTTTTAGAGCTACGAGAAATTCTTGATCGTATATGTGAAAATATTCAGAACATAATGCCTGATAGCGCAAACTGGCACGAAACCAGTAGCACCTTGCTCCAATTGATTATAAATTACAGGACTTATCGCTTGGGTATTATCATCGCTATCATCATGGGCTACCTTTACAATCATACTCCATACCCGCTTGTTTTCAATTACGCGAGGAATCGCGGGTCCCGTCAATTATCAGCCAATTAATACTTTGTAAATCAATCGAAAGTACGTGGTGCTCGGCACGAATAGGCGCAATTACCTGCAGCTGCCAGGCCCCAGTAATGATACACTGGTAACCCGACATAATTGCTACCCTATCGTGGAAATGCTCATTCTCACTTAAGATAACCGATTTCACATACCGATCGGAAATGTCCCTGAACATATCGTAATATCAATAATAAAATCATTCGTACAGACAACATTGAATGTGACGAGAATAAATTAAAAGAAAATCGTTCATTGGTAAAAAATTTTTTTAATTTGACATTTTTCACCAAGGAAATAATTTTCGACTTCAGATCATTCTTTCGTCGTTTCGTTGAACCATCTCCATGTAAACGTCAGACTGTACAAGCAGGTACATTTCGATAGTTACAATACCGTAGGCTCGGATCAGTTTCGAACAATGTCTTCGGATGGTGATGGAGAAGCAGCCATGAGGGACTCGGACAAGGCATACATACATTCCAAGATGTTCACAAGAGCTCCGAGCGCGAACGAAAGGAGACGTCTTGTATGTATCCGTGTAACACTTTAACCGCGAAGTGTTACGAAATGCTACGAAGGTTGTTGCGCAAGTAGGAACGCGACCCCCATAAACCACAGTCGACCTCACTCCCTGTACGTGTTTGAAGCAAAATCTCCAATCGTCGCAATACAGTGGATACTAAAATTCCTGGAGTAGAGATAGAATTTTAATAATTATTTTTCATTATCCTCGACTTTTATGGGCATTAGACTATAACGATATACGTATGCATCTCATGGCGTCCATCTTACTTTTTTCCGAGTCACGTGATACCAGCGTGCACTGTTGCCTTAACGTTGAATGGCTATAGCCAGGTTTTTTTTTCTAATAGACTCGAAAACGAAAGGTCTTCGTATGAATAGATTCTTTGTCTTTGAAGCCGCTGAGGCAGGTGTGCCAACGATATATACCGAATGCAGGCTGTGTATGTTGAGGAAAAAAAAAGCCTATCAATACCGAGTTATCTTACACCTCGGGATGCATATTAATTAGCGCGAGTGCATCGTGTGATCAATGACAGGTGCATAGGCGCACTTCTCTTATTTGACTTGGATTTTATTCCCGCGTGCATCATGGTTGGTATACCTGACGGTCAGTCGAGTGACTATTCTTTGTTGTGTTATCAAGGCTGACAGTTTCCTACGTAAAATTTCCGATGCTGTCGCCAGGCTGCATCCGTTCGATTAATATTAATTACTTAACGGCCGCTTTTTAGTTGGTACTCCTGTCATTCTATATTGGTAACTAGGAGCCTAGGTCGCCTCTAATCACTTGAGCCCTTGGGGTGACTTGGGCCATTACTGACCCTAAGTAATGATCCCTCAATCCAAGGCTTTGAATCACTTTGAAAACCAAAGTTTACGTACTTGGGAAATTGGATAGGAAAATTGATGGGACATAGCGAGGTTATGTTCGGTCCTTATCACTGGGCATTTCTGTTATCCCGGTGGGGAACATTCGCTGTGATGTTTGTTAAGGCGACAAAAAGAAAGTTCTCAAAGCGTCAAGATGTCCACGTGAAAATACGATCTCGTATTGACCTTTTTACGCTGCTCGTACCAAGGTATAGATATACACGTGCACATACACGCCCTTTGCGTTTTACGACTTCGATCCAGTGTCGAAGTGCCTGCTTCTTTTAGCGTTTTACGTTGGCACTACGGGGACGCGATTTCCGCGCTGTAAAACCTTTAGAAACTCTTCCAGGCTGGACAACGACGTACTATCTCGTGGAAAAGTTCTGAAATTATTTTACGCTCGGCCGATTGCTCCTCTTGGTTCATTGTCATGGGCAATCGCGACGGACGTTTTCAGTGGGGACGCGGCATAAGGAGGTAAGCTGGAATCTTACTTGCGTATTCGTAAATTGGAATGCAAGGACGTGAATATGTAATGAACGTTTACAATTGGATGACTCAGTCAGCCGATACGTTGCATATTGTGAACAATGCAAACTGGTCCGTGACGGAAATGGCAACTGGTTTCTGGATTACGTAGTTGCTGGCTCATCCATATTAGTTCTGGACTATGGAAAGAATGCAACGTCAAGCGACAGACTGTTAAGATGGGCGCAACTACCGAAGACAGAAGGCGCGTATCGGTAGAATCAACACGGACGAGGATGGAGAAATGAGAAACACGAAAAAACTTATATAAATAACAAAAAATAGTAAAATATAAAATGTTGAAACGTAAACGTGTACTTGATGAGGGTTTGTTATGTCTAGACGAGTTTCACCCTTAAGGGGAAACTACAGTTCTCTAAACAGAATTCCTAAGAAACCCTGGTCGTCCCGTGTCCAGACACCAGACAGGGTGCTGGTATTCTCGAGGGTTTTAAACACGTGTGGTCAGGTTGTGTGCACGCGTGTTCTTTTGAAAATTAAGGACTGTGTGTGTTTTTCTTGCTCGTGTTGGTGCGGTAGTGTCTATATCTGGTTTAGTGGTTAGAATAGCGGGGTCTCTGGAGTGTGGGTTACGATAAACGGACTGGGTGAAATTCCCGAAGGGGCTCGGGAATAAGTGGGAAGGGTGTTAAACTTAGGGAGATGGGACAGAAAGGGGTGGAATGGTTGGGACTTATATGGTGGGCCTTACGTGTGGAGGGATCTAGGTAGAATAAATTGGGATTCCGGGAGGTGGTCAGAGTCGATTGGGGACAGGTGAGTGTCCGGCCAGTTGAGAATTTTAATTTCGGGAAGCTACCTGGGACCGCGGACGGTTATGAAGCGGTTATGGCGGCTGGACTGTAAGGCCCACGGATGGAAAGTTCATCGGGAGTGCCTCGGAGGCACCGACTTCCGTTCGTCTTGAGACACACGTTACATGGAAATTTCTATCTAAGGCTCATCCACCTGCCACAGAGGATTGGAGTATAGTTACTCCAAACCTAACGCCATGCCTAGTCCAAAAACGTTGGGTTGCCTCTTAGGCTTTTTCTCTCTATCTTCGAATCTTATAACCCTCTCTGTTTGGGCCTTATCCATGAACTCTAACTTCTCGAATTTTTGTTTTCTCTCTCTCTCTCTCTCTCTCTCTCTCTCTCTCATACTCTGTGTTTTTTTCATCCTCAGGAAATTTATAGACGAAGCTCGAGTCCCAGACAGTCGGAGAGACGGAGAGACAAGCCGACATCCTATAAGACCCAGTTTATGCATTCGACTAACTAGAAAGTTGGTAAGCCTCTTAAATCTCAACCTTTTTCTTTTTCTTTCTATTCTAGTCAAGGATAAGGGCCTTGTAGTTTGTCTCTAATTCTATATCACATAAGACACTGTGTATTCGTTCTCTTAAAAAGATACTATGCTTAAAACGTAAATACGTACAGTGTACAATATACTACTAGATTGTACGTATATCTATAGTATATACTTATCATCGTATCAGCGTATATCGTGACATATGGCGGGAGTTGTAAAAGGACTTTTCCAAATGAAACAGGTTTTGCATCTAATATATACACACACGCGTAAACGAGATTTCCTAAATGATCTAATAAAATTTTGCCAATTCACGTCATTAAAGATAATATTGGCAATTTCTTGGGAATTTACAAGAACATGGATCAGCATATTCTCGAAGTGACGTCCTAGCATAGGCGCTCTTTTATATGCCACGATCGATCCTATAGACGTAACAACGTGTTTCCGGTACTCGCTCACATTCTTCGTTTTTTCGGTCTCGTGGTCGATCAACACGTTTGATTGTTTTTCCTAGTAATACCTGATCGTTGAAAATCAGTGGAACTAGACAATTTTTAGAAGTCCCGTTAATCTTGTTGGATGGAATAAAACCGAAGCCGCTCTTGTTCGCGAAGATAATTCAATCGTAGAGTCAGGCTCACGAGGCCTGACTGTACATGCGTATACGTAGTACGTACGTGCATGCAATAAGAAAACTATATGGTAAAAGATTATCAAAGGTTTTCAAGAAACTCCCAAAGGGTCCCTCATGATTAATAACTGCCGCAATCCTTACAACACAGGGTAGGGCCTTAATGCTCCGTGACAAAAAAAAGGCCCGAAAAAAAAGAGAGAAAGGAAGCGTTCGGTGTCTCTGTGCGTAGACCGGCTTCCTATAAATTTGGGAAAGTCTCAGCCCCTACGGGGCCAAAGTTTAATTAGCATAAGCGAAAGGCTCACACGGGATAACGAAGTCCTAATTCGTCAGGATCCGACTAATCTCATCGGGCCCCTAACCTCGTGGGACCAGGAGTTTTTCTCGAGTGTATCTCTAGGATAGTCGTTGTAGTGGATACATAGCCAAGACCGGATTTCGATCGGAATGGAATTCGAATTCTCTCTTTCTCCTTCGCCCTGTTTCTGATATCAGTGAAGTGCGTTAAGATTCCAAGTCTCGACGTGGCACTAACCAAATACGAAGCCCTACGGGACTTTAGACAGCGAGAGATAAAAGTCCGGGTGAGGCCGGTTCGAACGGTTTTTTTTTTTGAGTTCCTTGACGCAGGACAGAAGAAGCGTAAGAGTCTCTCTGAGAGAATATTCAACGTGCGTGAAAACGTCTGAGCATGTGTGAGTAAGCATACAGTAGGCGTTGATGCATGTGTGCTCACCCCCCTCCCCCCCGCCATGTGCGTGTCCGTGTGCGCGAGGGGTGAGAAAAACGAAACTATGAGAGCCTTAGGGGCAGGTCAGTTTTCGGGCAGCTGCCATCCCGAAGTTTACGGACTTCGAAGTCGCCGTGAAAATTCGGTTTTATTTAAGTGAAAAATCAAGGATATCTGATAGAATCAAAAAATCGGATTGAACGTATGTTCTGTTAGAAACAGAAACTAATTACTCATTGACTTTTTGAAGCGCTAACGTAACCGAAAGGAAATCGTCAAGCTGTTCGGAGGGTGAGTAATGACAAAATTAATTGCTTGTTGTATGCCATGAAAATTGGGACCCTCGGAGGAGTGGTTGGGTCACAAAGTTTGTGGTTCGCACACAAAAGAATCTTTTGCTAAATATTGAGGATCTGTTTCGGTTTGGGTCTTGACATGGATCAGCGTGACTTTTTGCACCTGTCCAATTGACACTTGACACTTGGGGGCCTTATCCACAATAAATACCTGTGTAACCAAAGTCGTTAGTACACAATGCACTTTCGTTTCGACGAACAATACCCAAGTTTTGGGCATCATGGAAGAGATTGGGTCCCATCCACTCAGGTAAAGGGGACTCACATTTCAAGCAGGTATCCGAAAAAGTCTCCTAAACACATAGAATTACGTGGATCTTAGAGTTATAGGTCCCATGCGGTAACAGGTGCGGGTCCTGTGGTAATCTTTACAATTTTCAAAAAAAAATTTGAAAAGGGAGAAAGAAAAAGAAATTCAAGCCAATCCCATAATATGCCCGGATCCTGAAGCCGTGATCCAACATCAGCAGGCGGCTCGTGTTCACCTCAGAGAATAATAGAAGAGTGAAGGTATCGACAGGTAAACTGCGGGTTGTAGGACCCCATTTATATCTGGTCGAGGTACCATTGGCCCTCAACGAAGGAAGTGCACTGAAAAACCCTTTTTGAAATTCGAGCCATAATTTGACGGATCATTGCCACCGTGTCTTTTATTTTCTAATGACTCATCTACTATTTTCCATTCTATTCCACTCGGTACTTTTAACTTTTTTCTCTTTTCCTAGCTTTTTCTTCCACCTATTATTTCATTCAAGGCCCACTTCGACTCGGGTTCCAACACTCAACATTATTTCTTGGCAAAGCCGTAGGTGTTTCATAGAGGCAGCAGGACGTCTCCTTGGACCATCGAGGATCCATTCTGCTCGTAAACACGGCACATCTAACCTTCTGATATTTTATTCTTGGTCCAGGACCTGTTTCCTGTGACATAACCCAGCGTGATCATCGCCCACGTGACTACCTATCTCCATACGTAGCATACATAAATATCTCTGTATACGAGACATATGCATATATAAAGAATCTTTAGGATTTCAAGCTTTACACTGATACAAGATCAATACCATCAAGACGAACCAAATTTGGACCCGACCAGCAGCCATTTAAGCTAATAAAACGTTTAAGTCATTTAAATGAAATCAATTACCTATCCTGACTGAGCGCAACCCTGATAATCCTAAGGGATGTATGCGAAGTCGCGCGACACCCTCAGCAGGACGTCTGATTGGCCTCAGGTATTGCCAGACACTGTCGGAGTCCAATCAAAAACTGAGCCACCCCCAAGTCATCATTTAAACCCCCGCCGGTTAAGTCGAATTAGCCGAAGACACCCTGTTCATCAAGATGAATTTTTTTTCGCGCAGTCATTTCGACCAGGTTCGATCATCCACTTTCTAAGGGGTGAATCATCGTCATCCCTTGTCGTTTTGCACGAATCGGCAAAGTTTTTATGTGTATGTAGGCGTGAAGTTTTAGAACGGTGTAGAAAGTTTATTGTGAATCCTGAAATCACATGTCATCATCACTTAGGTCTTAACCACAGTGAGACAAAAAAGTTCTAATTTCACGGATTGTTGACTGTCTGCAAAAACAGCGAAACGAGACGCTCGTTACCGCTTCCCATGTCACTTTCGGCCCGCCCATTTAGCACCGGGAAAGTCATGTGTTTTCGGGCAATGTTGGACATCCTGACTTGTTTAGGGACCCCATTATGATTACTGATTGTTCAAGTAATTTATTTTTAATTTAAGTTAGGAACTGACAGCTGTCAACATTAATGTCTTGATCAATTAAACCAAAGAGTATATCGATACTCAGAGTTCTAAGGGTTGATAAGTTGGATGTAGTTAGAAACAGGCTTCTTTGAAAAGCAAAGTGGAGGTTGCGAAGTCATTAATTATCAAGGGAGAGATGATTTCATAAGGACGAAAACATTGGGTCGGAAATTGCACGATTTATACAGGATTAAGCACGGTTCATAAAGTGCGGGTAGTTGCAACGGGAATCGCGGCTGGTAGAGTTTCAATTTTCCACGAGGACAAATTACCCGAGAATAGGGTGGTTGAGGGGGAGGAGGGGATAGGAAGGGATTGCGCGAGGGGTTTAAGGGATGAAATTCGTTTTCGTACTGAACCACTGGATGTCGCTAGCGTTCGGCAAGGCATCGCGCGAAAAGCTCAACCCTATCCTGGAGTTGTCGGTAAAGCGAGAATGCGAAACACCCCTATTACCGACGAGCCGTAGTAACCCGCTACAACAGATCTCTGAACAACCCTCGAATCTACCAAGCACCCTGTAGACCAAACGTAGAGGAAAGCCAAGTTTGAATAATCAATAATCTCAGTTCAGCTGCCTCCTCCCTCCCACCGATTCAGAAGCAAACTCAGCATCCCATGGTAAAATATCCTCTGTGTGCATTTCCCGCTGATTTCCCTAGTAGAGGAAAATTTTCGAGAGATGGCGCCACGCGCTTCGACGTCGAGCGCCACCGTGGAGATTCGCGGAACCTCGTAGCTTCCACGATGGCCATGTTCCGCTGGATGAATCCTACCGTAAAAGAAAGTTCGGGAGTGGGGTACGACGCTGGTGAGGTTAGGTAGCGTAACGGTTGCGTATGGTAGGAAAAGGAATGTCGGGGAATTGAGGGATGGTAACAGTGTTGTAGGGTGGTGGGGGAAAATGGCGGGCGGAGTCGTAGAATCGCGAGAAGTGGGAAGTGGCGGCGCGTTTTTTCCTGCGCATTTTTCACACGCGTCGAGGCGGAGTTTAAAAAAAAAATTACGGGAAGGAAGAAAGGAGTGCGCCGCGACGCTCCCGCACGGGGTGGAGCGATCATGCGCCCGTCGCGTTGTTCAAGTTCGGCTATCGACAGACAGCCTGTGTGTATGCATGTATACGTGTACCTTGTGCACTGGGGGTTGTGCAGGGGTAGCCCAAGGATGATCGTGGAGGGAGATTGTACCGACGAGGAAAGGGATGATACTGAAGAGAATTTTCTAGTGGCACTACTGTGTTCGTGTTGCAACAGCGAGAGAGGGTGAGAGTGCTACGTTAAATTCGAGGGAGGGAAAGTGTCGCAGGGGAAACTCACTGGCTCTGATCAGACTGATCGAGATCGCAGATGCCAGTCCCACGCGCGTATAATCCTCTTGCAATATACAATTGTCATACACTTATAAGAGGCTGTTACCAATTTTACCTGTTGTAACGACAAGTAAATATAACTGATCAGCACGAAGACTTAAATTACAGAGTGAAATGGAAAAGTGAAATGGGACAGTTTTAGTTATCATGGCATTTTTGGAGGTTAGGTTTTGTGATTAAAACAAATTATCAGGCCAATGGAGAGCGTTTAAATTCAGTGTTGGTGGTAGATGTCACAATATTTGAAAATTAAGGAAATACAAATTGGAGCAGATAAATCTTCGTATCAGTGATGTCAAACTTTTCTTTACAATTTTTTTTAAGCGTAAATTTCATCATCCTCACTTTTCTTGAGTGCCGTTTCGTTTTCATAAAAAAAAGAAAAATCCGAGATAAAGTCTTAAAGCGTTTGACGAATTTGTGGTACGTTTGAGGTCAAATGTACGCATACCTACTAAGGCTGCTACTTCTGATAACCGAGTTATCAGCTATAAATAAGCGTCGATAAGCACTAGCGTCAACGATAAATGCTTCGCGATAAGATAGTTGTCTATCGAGTGGCTGGGCCGACTCGTACTTTTGTGTCCCATGATGGTGTCCGGGAATGAATTTTGTTCGCCGTTCATCCGGCTTCCAATACTCCTTATTTTTCATTATAAATTTGCAAATTACCATAAAAAATGTGTTATTCCCAAAAATTCATTCACCCACCCTTCGTCACAAGAATTTCAATAAAACGGGCAAGAAAATGATGTAAATAAAAAAATTATATTCATCTTACAAGTGTTCGAGTTTACATTAGTGTCAGTTAATTGAGTTTCCAAGAAGGATAGAAATAAAAAAAACATCTTTAAAATCTGGAAACCACGTGAGTAAATAAAGATTGCTTCGAAAGATTCTTTTAATAATGCTCATTAATCATCTATAAATTTTTATGTTAATCTCATCCCACGTGTGTACATACTCTCGTGACAATTTCTCACGTTTCTTTCATCTTTTTTTCTTCCGGCGATTCAAACGAAAACCCGTTTCTTGAATATAACAAGAAGTGTGACTAAATTAACGAAGCAGTACAAAACACGTGCTACGTAATATTAAATTCCTCTCGAATCCAATTCAATCCCAATTACAAATTTAAACTCTGGAACATCATCAAAAAGAACTTAATCATATTCATGTCCAGACATTCGTTGCGTAAAACTATCAAAGAGAAGGTTCGCACAAAGAAGTGCAGAGTGATAAACACAGATTAATTTTCTGAAACAAAAATATCACGTTACAGTGCATTCGTCAGTGTAAAAAAAAAAGAGGTCCATAGGATTTTCAACTCTCGGATAAAATATTCCCTCCTCTCGCTGTTTAAGAATTCTATCTTGCGCTTGGACAGTGGCGCCAATCTGCCGGCAGAAAGGCGAAACTCATCCACACGACATACCACACGCTAAAGGAAGCAGTAGTAAGGGGCACAGAATTGCTTCCGTATGGTGGGGAAAGTCTGGTTTAGGTGGGGGAACTTGTGGATGGCGGGAGAGGAAGGGAGGCCTCACCGACAACATTGCTGGGAAGCAGTATGGGGGGGGGGTTAGGTGGGTCTATGGTGGGGGTACCATGAAAGGAAGTGGGGATGAACATCGTGGTGGGGATACTGTAGGAACGTCTTGCGTCTCCACCTAAACCTCCGTGACTCCGAAGCCGCGGAGTCTACGACTCTAGCTTGGGGCCAGCCAGAACGTCACAGTGGGTCGAAAAGAGCGGGTCTCCTTTCGACGCCATGGCGGGGAGCGAACGTCGACAACGCGGCCGAACGGGCGTCGGAACGTTCAGTCGGCTGAGATCGGACTGGCGGTTTGGTTACCTTACTGATATTGCCGTGACGTCCTTCTATTGTCATATGGACGTGGTGGAAAGGAGCTCTCGGCATATTTGTAATACGAGGAGATATTTAATTGAGAATATACAACGTTTTGCGTATTGGAAACACTTTCGTCACGAAGATAGCGGGCCTGAAGAGTCGAGGCTTCATCGAGCAAACTGATTGGCGCCAGAAGATCAGTAGGGATCCAATCGGATCCAGTGATCAAGTGATATCAAAAGTGAGGAACGACGTTAATACGTACGGGATAGACGATGTTATGTACTTATTTTTTTTTTTTTTTCCAAAGAACATAAATCTTTTTTGTTACGAAATTCGTTGATTTTTTTTTATATTCGTTCTTTATTCGACTCGAGTTCACGAGAAGACTACGATTTTGGAAAGTACGTGCTATTATAATCTAACGGGGCAAACGGGTTCGCGCAAGGCTTTATTAATAGAATTGCGAATCGGCACCGCGTCTTTTCACTATCCAGAAGCGGACTTCCGATTTTGAAAGGAACAATAACGACGTTTTCTCATATCTGCGTTCTTTTATGTATTTTTTTGTTTTTTAATTGCTGCTTTAATTGTTCCTTTGGCACCGAACGCTATTTTCGTTGACGCACATTACGGCGGACGTGCAATTCACGAGATGTTAAAATTGTGCGCGAACAGATCGTAGGGACTTTCTTGAAAAATTTTGATTACGCAAGCTGTGATTATCGGTACAATTATCTGGGAACGGTGAAAAATTGAAAATTCATTTCTTACGAGAACAAAATCAGCCGAGTAGCAGCATATTTAAAAAATAATGATCCACGTCAAATCTATGCAAATTTAGTGATTCTGACAATCGTGGTAGGATACTGCAAAATACGACCGTAAAATGGTGGGCCCAAAAATAGAAATTAAACGAGTTCGGATCTCATCGTGTGCGCTCAGTGCAAATGTGTGTTTAAAGTGAAGAAGCCTGCACGATGCTTAACGAGTACTTTCAATCATAAAAAAAGGAAATACTCCGTAAGGAAGAGAAAATAAAGAAACCACAAAGAAGAAAAGAGAAAAAAAACTAAAATAAAATGATACAACGTAATTCCTGCAATTGAGTAAAAACTGTTCTGAGGGAACCAAGAAAAACAATTTTCGTCCCAGTCAACCATGTCCGAGCGAGCCTTCGATTGATCCCAGGCGTGAGCAGGTAAGGAGGGAAAAAATACAAAAAAGATTGTTTAAAAAAACCGCGCCGAAAAGTTTTCCTCGCAATCTCACTTGAATGTCGTTAGCTCGATGATGAATTCTCGCGGTCGATGATAGGTCTGATGGCTTTTTTGTTCTCTCGTTTCTCAAGGAAAGAAAGATCAGAAGTGCGATAGAGATAAAGAGAAAAAGTGTGTGCGAGTGAGCAGATGATTAATTTTGAACCCGCGTGCCATTAGTTGCCCGACAGGGTTCTGTCGTCGGGTCCTGTGGTCCCCAAAGGTATCCATATCTTCGTGTCCCGCCGTTTTGTCGATTCCCCTCCCACCCTTTCCCGCCCCCTTTGTCCATTTCGCCACGGATATCGTAAACAAGTGTCGGGTCTTCGTAAAATCCAGGCAAGAGGCCGCACCCACCTGTTTTTCTCGTATTTAGCCATTCTAGTTCGTTCGACATAACTTCCTCTAAGTCAGACACCTGCGAAATCATTTACACGCCTATTTTCACAAAAGTCCTCTGAATAGTTGTCCCGGGGGCCTGACAACCATTCACTAGGAGCAATCCCACTTGGTAACTGATCGGCACTCAGGTTGTTTAACCATAGAATCCTAGAATATCGGTGAATCGGTGAAAAGACCCACGTGCCATATTTTTGGCTCAGGTAGTTTTCACTCGAGTCTCGAGGGTCTTTATATTGGGTCCAGGAAGAAGTTGAAAAATGGGTGTTACTCGTTTGCCGCTAAATAAAAAAAAAAAATAAACATGAAAAAGGAAATTACAGTGACAAAAATATTTGGGACTGACATGATCCGACGGATAGGAAAGTTGAATATAAGTTGTGCCGCAGCGACGACGACGTCGCCTCTCCCTTCCGTCGGATAACGTTGGGCCGTGCTCTCAGGAACGGCCGTGGACCTTCGGTAGAGAAATTCCTCGTAGAATGGTATGCTGGAAGGGTCTCGAAACTCAAAAGGGCCTCAAGGCCCCATCATGCGGTCATGGAATTCGAGATGGGGTCCTTTCAACCGCGCGTCAAATTATCCCTGGGCACAATGTGCTCGTTGATTGATATCTTCAGTTGGTATAGTGGGCCTTACCTCATCATCTTCTTCGTTTCTTCCTCTCTTTCTTCTCCGCTTCAACATCTTTTTGTTTTAGTACCTTCTTCCTGTCGTACTTTTATTTTATTATTATTTTTTCTTTTTTTCGGGATCTCTGTGTCAACTTTCAGTCTTGTGTTTACCGTCATACAATAGCCTATACAATTTGGTACGATTGTTTATCTTAAAAAAAAAAAAGAGGAGCCCTCTATAGTTTCAACTTCTATAGAGCAGCTCTCGAGAACGCACTTTATGGAATGTCAAGAAGTTAGCCTTTTTTTTTTCTTTCTTACATTTTTACTGGCGCTACTCTAGAACGAGGAGGTTAAGTCCGACTCGGACTCCAAGTTCAACTTAATATTTCTCGCAAATGACATTTTAATTGCCGTCAATTACGTACAGCTGAATTAGGCAATTACCGGGAGCATTTACACCCATTACTTAGCCCGTATTAGCCCAAGTTAGTGTAATTAGTGTTGGGACCGAAGTCGAGGGGGCCCGTTTTAACTTGAAACATTTCTTTTTTTTTCTCTTTCACATTTCATATTTTACACCTACTTTCCCATTATAATCTCCAAAAAAAAAAGGTGACACGAGGAAACATCATTCTTCATTACATCCGATGAAAAGTCGAGTCAACTAGCGTGAATCCTTTTAGTAAAAAAAACTGCTGCCAACCGCACCAACGCTGTACCGTACGCTTTCGAATAATTCCCCGATAGAACGATCTCCAACCACGATTCTCCTCTATGCCCATTTTCATCAAAGCGCGCATCAAACATTTCCGAACTGAGCGTTCGAACGACCGGAAGGGAAATTTTCCGCGCCGTCGCCACGCGTTACGCGATTTCACTTATGGACCTTTCCGCTTCTTCTTTCCGGCTGCCGCCTCGTAACGAGGTTAATTTCGCGTACCTGTTTGCTTCGCGAATTCCTGCGCCGTAGATTTTCTCCCTTATCCACTTCCGCACCGTCTCCTCGACACACGCGCGCATGTTCATTCGCGCGAAAAGTAAAACAGTATTTTCGCGAAACTAAGAAAATTCCGTGATCCTTTTTAAAATCCAGTTTTTCCACCATGTTTATCGTCCGCTGGACTTTCTTACGTATAACAATAGCGTCCCCGCGATACGCGAGTCCCAGTCTTCGACGTGTCTCATATGCACATACACACACGTATACATCGCATACGGTTTGTAAGGGAAGCCAACTGAAGATGAAGAAGAAGACGGGCAGGCAGCCAAGGCGTTGACGGAGATAACAACTTCCTGTCTTCTTATTCATCGGATTCTACCCTAGCGAGTGGCGGTTGCGGTGGCGCTGTTGCTGGTATTCTTTCTGTTACCAGACTTTTTTTTTCTTCCATTTTACCCGTCGTTCCTCAAGAAGATTCTTCGCGATGAAGTATTTTACCACATGGGAACGAAAAGAAGTTATAAACGGATAAATACAACTCGGAGCATGAAACGAATGAGACGTGGTAAAAAATATTTTTTTGTTTTGGACATTGGGATTCTGTACGCGAGATCATACGTTCGTACGGTACGTACGTACCCGATGAAACGTATAGGGCCCTAAAGGTGTCAAAAATATCCTGCAAAGGATTTTCGTCCTCTCAGGTCATGCGTGGCGTATAAATATTGTCTATAAATAAGCCCAACCCAGGTTTGGTTATTTATGGGAATTTTATGGAAATCATGTAAAAGGGTTCCGTGCCAGGACCGTTGGCGTATTTCACACCTATTTCGAGGTTAGGATCGCAACTAGGATTGGTTACGTTCTCGGAAGATCGTCGACCGTGGGTTAGATGTTCGTAGCCGATGGTTATGTCGGTATGATGAAAATCGATAGTTTGCATTTTTTTTTTAGATAGACATACGTGCATACGTGTAAGGCGATAGGGATCATCGTGAGAAAAGGTGTCGTCCTTATGCTAATAGACAAAGTTAACTTAGGGCCGATTCTCACGGAAGGGTAGCGAAGGAATATTAATGGGGGTTGGGTCAGGTTGCGCGGGCCCAGTGCTGCTAGTGAATTTCATACGGGAATGGAGATCATACGTAGACGGGGATGCGTGGAAGAAACTGAGGCTGTAGAAAAAGGGGTTAAAGAGTTCAGGAAGAGAAGAAGAGGCGGATGAAGAAGAGACCATTTGTATCCCGAATCCGTGTATGCGTGCGCATGTGTAAAGACGTATACATGCGTGAACGTGCGTGCACGTATGCTGGCTGCAGGCCTCGGAAGCCATTAGTATCCCTGTGCTATTATAATATAATACACGGCGTATCGGTCCGGTAATATATTACAGGGAAGGGTTACGAAGGGGACTTAGGTAGCCGGAATCTAATGCTATGGAAATTCTATGCTAAGGCCCATGTGAATCTTCGGACCTACACGAACCTCAGATTTACCTGAGTTAAGACAGTAACTGTTTACGTTGATGGCGCTTGCTGTATATATGTATGCAGTTACAAAAATTAAACCCAATACATTTTTTGGTTTATCCAAGTTCGTGCGTTGTGAGGTCCAGCGTTTGGTCTGGACCATAGGCATGGGTGCCATTATTCAAAATATGATATAGGGCCCAAGAATAACGCGGCCCTGGACCCCGGAGATTACACGGAATAATTTGTGGCGGGGTGCCTGATGCGATTATAATGGCCGCTCGGGTTACCGGACCCTGATAAACCTCAAGCTTCGCTGAGGTAGAGCCCAGGAGGAAGTGATGGCGTTGACGATGCTGGTGTTGGTGTTGACGATGATGGTGATGGTGATGATGGTGAAGACGGTGGAGCGATACATGGAAGAAGTGGGAGTGATGGTGGGAGAATGAGAGCTACGTGTAAAATAAAAAAAGATAGTCGCTGTACGCCATAGTTGAAACGTGGATAATTAACGGATCGTCTTTAATGTGCTGCCCCACCTACCACCGTCCCACCACTATTACACAAACTGTAGCACCACCGCTCGAAAACCCCATGAAATCCCATAGCATCACGTGACCGTAGACCCGTACCCTGGTGTCTGACGCGATGCGGCACCTTTCGTCGATTAAAAAAAAACCGCAGCAAAGGTGGCTGCGTCTGGGACGACCACGTGTTTTTCCAAAAAAAAAAGATAATAATAAAAGGAAGAGAAAGACAGAAACGTGCAGGGGTCCCGCCGACTACCTGCTCCAGACTCCTATACCATAATGCGAAGCCGAAAAATGAATAGGGGGCCCCGCCGGAGTCCGACAAAAAACTGAAAAATGTGATATCACTGTGGGAGGTGCCCCAGACTCATTCTCCTCGCCATAGAGCCATAAACCCGTTACTCCCTAGAACATAACCTAAGAAACGTTGATTCAGGTATATACTTTTAACCTAGCCTAACCTAACCTCTAACCGTAGCACCTTCTATATTTCTTTCAGATACGGCACTGGTCCAAGGAGATTGAAAAATTCAGCCTCGCTCCGCTGCGAATCAATGATCACTTACAGATACTTTCACCTGTTCATCCCGCGTCTCGCTGGACCAGCGTGAGTACCAACGCGAAAAAAAGAAATTATCAGTCTTACAAACTGTTTTTGAATGGGCCAACGTGGCGTGGAAGACTTCGGCGATACTTGCTACGCCCCTGGCCTGCTGGCAGATAGGGTATAATCATGCGGAGCTCGGTATCTCGAAGCGGCCACGAGAAGATGGTCCAACATCTGCCGCTGCAGGGAATCTCTGCCCACATGCTGGCCAACACACAGACCACTCTCTCACATTCCCATATTCCTTGGTGCCTCTCACCATCTTTAAGACTCTTCTCTATGTCCCCTTCTAACGTTCACACGTGTTCAGTCAGCCTTCGTGACGCTCGCACATGCGCATGCGCACTTTGGGATCGTTCACGCAAGCCCCCGTCATGTAAATTCATTTGAAACACATGGCAGGACCGGGTACAACTTGCTTCGGGTCTCTGAAGCTCACATCGAGAATATCACATCGCGCATGCTCGTAACCCGGCCAATGAGCTTTGGATTATTTATTATTTAACGGCCTTTTTTTTAATTCAAAACAGTAACGCGCATTATTTTTTTCCTTTTTTTCTTCGTTCCTCATTCCTACCCGTACTCGCGTATGTCTACTATGCAAATGAGTGCGATCGGAATGGAAAGATGCAGTAAGAGATGGAAAATAAAAAGCAGAGCGAGAAAAAATGAAGTAATCGGCGCCATGCGTCGGTATTGCAGCCGCCTCTAATTAAGGCCATCAAGCTAGTTGAACAATTATCATTAATTATGAACGTCGCGGACTCGCAAGTATCGTTCACGACGAGACATTATACGTACGGATACGTAGTACCTGAGTGGAGTCGATGGAATAATTCAGTAACGGTGGGCGTAGAGTTAGTTTTCATTAGGAAATCTAATTAAAAAAGTCGCTACCATTCCTAGGCTATCCCCCGAATCTGTGTCTGAATGGATGTTGCCGAAACAGTCAGAGAAAGCAAAATATCACGAAAGGTTTCTTTTTTTTTTTTTTTTTTTTCATTGTGTCTTGCACTCTGTTTTTCATGTATCCTACGACATTCCAAAGCGGGCGCGACATATGCGTAATTACTGAACAAAGGAAAACGTCGAGGTTTGAAACGCAATAAAAACGACGCTCGCGCACGAAGATAACAATTTACGTTTGTCTTTATCATCGCGTATATAACGAGACGCGAGGCCAATGACTTGGCGCCGAGTGACCAGTACTAAAAATGTGCAACGCAATCTGCACTCGGATTTCGAGTCGCAGTCGTTCTCGAGACGTGTTCATATATATATATATATATATATTTCTTCCGTTTTAGTTTCTTCAAGAGAGACAATAAATGACAGAGGTTGTCACGAATTTTATATTTGAAAGGCCCAGCAGCAAGCTCAAACTATTGGGCCCCCCTCGTGCTACGGGGTCCGTTGTAGGGTACGAATGCAAATCTATGTAAATATTCTGCCAACCAATAGGATCTCTGTTTCTGAGCCAATGTTCCACGGGACCCCCTTCCCCCCACCCCACACTTTGTGAGGCATATATTCTCCAACGTATAATTTTCAAAATATTCAGTCGACTCACAACCCTGAATATCGTCACGTGAAATTTCGTCGCTCAGCTGCCTTTTCGTATTTGTTTACCCAGTCTGATTGTTTACCCAGTATATGCCTGATTTCCGTGAGCGTCGATCGTCACATCTAATTGGAAACCAATGAAAATTCTTTCGGTGTTACGAAACGATATTTTACGTATTCTAACGTGTCCCACTAATAATTCTCGTTAAATTCATTATCCCACGAGAATCTAGCATTTCCATTTTTATTTTTCGTCTTCGCTTACCCCCACCTCCCCACCCATCTCTCAATTTGTGTTTTTATTTCCTTCGCTCCCCGTACTTCCCCTCAGTGCAAACCCTTTGCATTTTCTGTTTCTTTGCTCGTCGAAATTTTACGGTGGGAGCCGCGCCGGGTAACATTAAAAAATTCCTCGCTGATGCGTCACTCGGCACGCAACGTCGATAAACGCGGAAAGAGCAAGTCGATGTCGACGAGAGGCCTCACGCGAGCGTTAACACGACTACGGACAGCTGGACTTGTCTTTTTTAATTTTCTCTCTCTCTCTCTCTCTCTCTCTCGCTCTCTAGAGCGTCATCTTCATCTCTACTGCGCTCATCCACCTTCGACGATTCCATAGCTTGGGTACGGTTGCTTTTGTTTTCTACTGCTCGCCTTCGTTAATGGTCCAACCTAAAATCCCCTTTTGGCCAGTGATACCGCCGCCAGCGATGTACCTATGTATTTACATACGTATATATATATATATACATATATATTGTAACCCAACGACTGCATATTTAAACCAGCCGTAATACGGCATAACTTCTCGTTGCTCTCGTACAGCCGTGCTAGGGGCGTAGCCGTGCACGAAACATATTTAAATAATACAGCGTACCGTAGCTGTAACAGTATGTTGCGTATGATGATTACGATACCGACGGCAATCATTATGGGCGACCTGAAATTTCAGCGTGCGACTCTCGCTCGCGCAACTTTTTCGTAGGTTATACACACAGCGGTTTTGTATTATCGACAAGAGGGCCAGAATCGCCAATGAGTGGCAGATGAAAAAGAAAATATGGAAAAAGTTGTTCACACTATTTTTCTTTATCTTCCTTCACACAAACTCATCGTACGTACACGCTTTTTGAATTTTGTACGAAAAATATTACTCGTATGGAAATAGGCGAAAACGTAGCGCGCATCGCGAATGAAAACACGGTATGATAAAGTCTGCTGGCACGTAGTTGCGCAGTGTGTATGTATATTCGACTGGGCCCTTTAAATGGCATTACCGGAACCCTTTATAACGTAGCTTAACTGGCAATGAACAAAATGGCCCGTGCGATAGTATAGTAATGGCGTCCAACGGCCAAGACGGCTCGACGAAAACACGAATTTACACGTGCATGCGTAAGCGAGGCTATATATGTATATCTATACAGTGATACTATATAAGTAGTCAGGAAAGAGGTATAGGTGAGATGGAAGGCCTGTCGCGATCGAATGAATAATCGAAATAATAATCAAGCGGATAATCGAGAAGGTGTGTACTCGAGGGACGTGAAGGCGCATACGCAAGCAGATAGCTCGCGCGATAAGCGACTGTAGTGCAGGTACGTCGATCGATCGGCAGCCGATAATTATACGGGCTGACACTTTCGTCGGTGCCGATTAATCGGCCCGATAGTCAGTCCTCTCGTAGCTCTTCGGGTTCCAATTAACAGCGGCGGTGGGACCCTTAAGGTCTCTTCATAATGCATGTATACGAATGTTATGCAAACGTATACAGAGGACAGACTCGGACTCGTAGACGTACCCGGATATTAATTGTGTACCGTCACAATTTTCGGAAGAGTCGGCGCCCCCCTCACTTTTTCGAATAAACACAATTAGAATAAATTTTCGTAGTTTCTATTCGTCAATAGCAAATGGTCGTTCGATATGGACTGAATAACGTATGGATGTAGGTATATACAGGTATATGTGTGTATAGCGATGAAAAAATGTTGGTTAGATTACCCTTAAGAATCGTGAGGTCAATTAACGTTTCGTAGATGGTTGATAAGTAACAGAGGGACGGGTGCCCAACGGAATTAGTGGGTACAGGTTTATTTAGGGGAATAAGAAGAATTATTTAAATGTTTGATAGCCAGGAGTCGAGGTGGAAAAACAGTCATTGGGTAATATCTACTCGAGTTCATTTTTTTAAGTAATGTGTTGAAAAAAAAAGGTTAGGCAGTTTGAAAAACACTATGCGATACGCGCCATAGCGGAGGAACTGAAGAAACACGTGGAATAAGTGTAGAGGGCCCATAAAGGCCCCTGGGGCCATCTAATCTGGCCCCGGGGCTGCTTTGCATGCGACCTTTGGTCCCCGGGTGTGCCGGAATTTGCATGCGAAAGGGGTGGCGCTCCTAGATTTTCACCGGGTGGCTACGAACGTCTCGTTGGTTTCTCATACCCCCCCCCCTCCGCCACCCCTTTTTAGCCCTCTCATGAACTCTTTCACTTTTCATTTTTCATCCCTCGGGATGTACCGTTCGCACGGGGCTCGCAGGGTTGGCGTGTCACGTTATTAACTTTGCATTAACTTCTCGCTCGTTGGGTGTATTACGATCAGTAAGATGATTCTAGGTTAGGTTAGGCGTGCGGTCATACCCAGTGACGTGGTATGACTAGGGAAGCATGTAAATTTCATAATTGTCCGCCATTCTTGTGGTCTATGTATTTTTTCTTTTTCTATTCTTTTTTTTTAATCGTTTAACCTGATCGCATAATCTCTGTGTCATCGCGGCTTTACACGTGCGTATTTAGGTTGCGTGATGGCTGCCATTGCGTCCTGACGTCATCACACTTCACGCAACTTTTGAACCGACCGACCGCGACTGACTTGCTACTTGGCTATTAATGACTTTGCATTTCACTGTCGCGATGTATCGATTATCTCAAGCAGAATTTACTGCTTGACTTTTCTCCAATGGTTTTTATTTGCTAAAAATAATTATTAAAATTTTTTTATTCACGCATTAATATTTATTAACTTTCGACGATCATGCTAATATATAACCTGTGTCAATGCTTAATCCCATTGTCAGTTCCAGACAAAATCCAGTACGTCTCTTTTATCTGGTTTAGCTGCACGTCAACTCCAATTCCTAATTCCACTATGGAACCTATCTGAAAATCGTTTTCGCGGCACAAAAGCCACCAGCTAATTCTGTATCCTGAGTTATTAGCGAATGACGCGCCACGGGATTACGCGTGGACGTATAGAGAACCTCGATCGTATTCCTTTACATTTACAGAGGACACGTAGCGCGTACCCAATATGCTAATAAGGGGACTAGGACGTGTAATGGAGCTTCGGATCGTGTTTACGAGGTGGCTGCCTAAGGCCGAGCACCCTGGGTTGGCAGCACTGCTCGTCGCAGTCTCGATACACGAATTTGGAAATAATCCGCTGTCTATGGAGTTACGAGGAATTTCGTGGTTAAACGTTCGTCCGGCTCGGCCCGGGTCGCGTATAGCCGTGGTCAATACAAAAAGGCTTGTGCGTCGTTCAACCGTGGGATCAAACGGGGTTTGAATGTTGGCGGGAAATTTAAAAAAAAAGCGAAGTTGAAAGGGGGAACAAAAAAAGAATCAAACAGTAAACCATCCGTTTGTCGGTAACTGGCGGAATAAACTCACTAAACAGAAACCACGACAGGACACGTAGCCTTTACCACGTGTTCGGTCGTACGTGTACATATATGTGAAATCGTATGGGAGAATGGATTAGTGTTTGAGAGTATGAAGGGTGGGTTTGGTTACGGGCGTGGTGCACGATAAAAATGGCGTCCGAAGTGCGGGAGGGTGGCTCTTTTATTCGCATATAAATGCCGTGTGTGTGATGCACCCCCAACAGACCGCCCTTCCATCTACCAACCCCTCGAGTACGCAACCCTCGTGGCTTATTATGCAGGATTTAGCAGGAGTGTTCGCGAGTCCTGCGCCAGGATTCGAGAGTGAGAATGCGTCTGACAGATTGCTCGGTGCTTCTTCTTTTTCTTTTAACTTCGTCTTTTTTCTCTATCTTTCCTACCCTCTCTTACCGGAACCACCGCTCGCGCCTCTCGATCCTTATCTCTGCGTCCCAAGCGGCGATCGTCCGTCCCCTGCTTCGTCAATAAAATTCTAACGCTTGTCCACTACTTCCGGATTGATTCGTATAGGGGGTGAAAGTGGGAAAGGGAAGGAAGAGGAAGTGAGATAGTTCTCGGGGTTCCAGAATCACTTCCGGTTGTTATAAAAGGACGAGTATCGTAAAATCATTCGAACGCTAACCTCTTCCGTGCCGAGGATAGTTGCACGTCACATTTCATAATGAATGAGGAACAAAAATGGAAAAAAAAGATATCGGCCAAAGTAAACACGGATGGAATTGGTTTACGTCTAATTTCATTTCCAGCTGCAATGAAAACGAGCCTGCACGTGCGATTGCACGAAAAACGTGGTTCGGCAATAAACTGATATCTGACGCGCGTTTACGTTTACGCGTTTGCGTTTCACGTGTGGTTAGTTCACACTGGAGAATCCTACGGTTATGCGCTATAGGTACAGGCTGTTTGATATTTTGGTGTGTACACCACATGTATTGCATATATAGATCGGCTTTGCCGTTACTCTCTAGCGAGGGAACAGGGCTTTTCACTTTATCAAAATTAAAATGGTGGGGTTGCGCGGGCCGGGATTAGGATTGGAGGGCTGTAGCATATTGTTTACTTTTTTTTTATAACCAAAACCGATAAGCCCTCTGACCCCTTTGTTACAAAAACTTTCCAATTTTTCGTAACCGATGACAGCGTGCTCCGAAGTTACGATGCCGATAGACAAAATCATTTTTCTCGAAAGAACTCCGCGCAACCCTGTAAAATCGTTCCTTCGACGGTTTCGTCCATTTTAGAAAAAAAAAAAATCGCGCAGCCAATCCAATCCAATCCAATCAGGGAGTCGGGTGGGTAGCCCGGTAGGGTACGCTCTGGCTTAATTGATTTGATTTCGAGGGGTTTTCATCCCGTTCCAACCCCTAACCTATACACCCTTCCCCGGATAACCCTCGTTTCTCTTTCGTCATCACCTCCCCCCTTCCCCACCCCGACTGCCCTCTCTACGCCGAATAGATCCTGCTTTTCCAAAAGGTCGTCTGTGGGGGATGCACTCTGACCCTGCACTACGCATGGCTCGTATGGTACACAGTCGCCATTATACGACTCTTACGCGCATCAATGACTTCATTGCTGCCGAAATGTTAAATGACGGTATAAATTTATTACTAAAGTCATCGTACGTGGTATGAAAAATTTACAAAACTTCATCGTGCAAATTACATACACATCGATATAATTTTAAGGGATGCCCAGTGAGTTCCTGTACCTACGAAAACGTACGTTTAGTACAAGAAAGGGATACTGGCGAGAGGGGACGAGATTCCAGGAGAATATCGGTGAACTCTAATTTCCATATTCCACCTTATTACCCGAGGATAATATCATCCCTCGTGAGAATTCACCCCCCCGAGATTACATCTTGGATCCCTAATAACGCTGGAAATCTTATACGGGGTGTGTTTTGCTTATGCGCATATATATATATCCACGTGTCCTAGATCATTGAACATCCGCATTAAAGAATCGTATAATTAATGCACATAGGAGTCGACAGCGGCGCTACGGTCGCGACTATAAAAAAAAATCGCAAACTAAACTCGTAAACCATTCAGGCGGGATCGATTTTTCGTGTAAATATACGCAAGACGTTCGGGTAGTCATACGTTAACTTCCCTGTAGCAGGGGATTCCCCGCTCTGGTTGAGAATCCACGACTGAAGTTTTGATTGGCAACTCGCGAACTTTTCTCAGTGACGAATGCTCGACAGCCATAGTGGCTCAGTGATTTTTCAAAATGTCAATCGATCCTGCTATCGCTGGCGAACCCCCGCCTCCTCGGCCACCTACCAGAACGCGGGCTGTAAATGAGGCTAGTTTCGTGACTGGCATTGGTGTCGGAATGACGAAGCGGCAGCAATTAGATGTCGCCGGATGCAGCTGCAGGCGATTGCGTCATTCGAGTCACTTTGCAACCTTGATCTCTCTCCAGGGAGAGAGGATACCCTCTCTCTTTCAGTTCTAGTCCGTTCCGAACGTACGTATGTATTTTATATAGACGTCACGTATATATGTATGTACTCATAGTCAGGTTCGTGTACTGTGCAGGTTTCGCCATTTCTAATCTCACTAAATTCCACTGATATTTTCTTAGAACTAGTATCGAGGGACTCGCGATCAAGGCGGTTAGCTCTTCCGTGATGCTCCGTTCGCCATTATCGTGATGGTCATTATCAACAGATGTAAGTCAATGCCCACGCATCAAGCCCCACGACACGAATTCATTATTAGATTCAAAGTCCCTTTCATGGATATTAATTAGATTCCTCAGTTGCAATTAGCGCGGCGCGGCCCGGAAATGGAATTCCACGTATCGTAAAGATCTTCGTTATCTATTTGCCGTACAGTTCGTTTAAAAAATTATGCGTCGTCGGTTAAGCTAAAAGAAAGAAAGACTAAGAGAGTCGGTAGCGATTGGCTCATGGAGAGTTCTTGTTGGGCAATTGTGAAATGTCAATGATATACGCGAGGATAACATTACGAATTGAATAATGGCGGGAACTGAAATCAGTAGAGCTTTAAGGCCTGATTGGTTCAGCGGGAGGTCGATGACGACAGCTGCTTTGAATAATTATACAATGATTGTAATTCGGTTGGCTTCCCCACTACGATAAAGCTTCGAGTCTAATTGACTTCTTTTTTTTTTTAATTTTTCTTATAGGTATAATTTTTTCCCCTCTCTTTGCCGAGCCATTCTTTCTCGAGCATCGGTCCCAAATATTTGGGCCCTCTACTTCGGGACCGATAGCCATGGAATTCTGTAGTCTCAAGTTCTTCTTCGTCCACTGGGTGTGGCTTCCGTTCTGACACGTTCCCTCGTTTCTTACAGTTTCCTTCTTTCTTCTTGTTCTTCCTGCCGAATGTCGTGTGTCACTCCTCAACCGCCAGAGGCGTCACTGTCGCGCGGAAACCACGAAGAAGGGGAAATCACGGGGCCCGTGTGTGTCTTCGGCGTATGTGTCCCGTCGAATCGGGTCTTCAGTTCTACGCGGACGCTCGTGCCGTTCAGTTTTCTGGCTGTTGGTGTTCGCGTCGTCTCGTGAATTCTACGGATTTCACTTTTTTTATCCTTTAAAATTCTTTTTCTATTTCGTTCTCCTTTTTTTATTGTGCTCGTGTGTTCCAAACATTCCCGTGCGCTCCCTACTCTCGATCCTTTCGATGATCTTCAACTTTTCAAGCAAAGAAACCAGTTTCACGCAGTGGGTTACGTACGGGCATCCAGGTACCCCGGCGCGCATGTATGCGCATATGGACTTTGAACGATTCTTATAAAGCCTAAAACGAAGTGGAGTACCAGAAGAATTTTTATCCGTTTTTTTTCTCTTTCTTTTGCCGTTGTATATTTTATCTTGTCTCGTACAAGCGAAGATCGAAGAATGAAGACGTCACTGACCATGAATATGGTAGAGATCCAGCAGCGAGGTATAGAGTTCCTACGTAGTATTCAGAAAGTAGGAACTTCATACCGTGCTCTTGGACTTGCCGAAAGATCGTCAAGGTCAGATGTAAACAGTGAAGATCAACTATGAGAACGAGATCGTCTTGTGTGTGAAGAGAAGAATTAAAAATCAACGAAGTTACAAGGGTTTTCTGAAAATCGTGCCATTGTAATTATGTCGATGATCATCCGGCTGATATTACTTGAACGAGACGACAACAATAACAACAAAACAAATACGTAAGTCATAGAAAAACAAAGTCAACGAAACATTAATACTTTAGGATCAAAGATCATTTATCGATTAACGTTCGACAGTTGTTGCTCGCGAAAGTTTCACTTTTTGATAAAGACAGTTTTAAGGAAAAATATTTGAAACGGAGTTTGAGCGTTTTAAATTGAAAACAATTTTTTTACAAAATAATTTTTTTTTTAGTCGAGCTATTTTCTGTCGTACGTAATCGTCACTGTTACGAATGTCTATTCCAATGTCATCGCCACCATTCTATCGTAAACCTACTCTATATATCTTTCCTCCGGGACTACCCCTATTGGCAGGGACTCGATATATATCGGTAGGGCCCATGTTTGCATGTGGTGACAGGATTATGTTTGAGTCACCAAATCAGTGCCACGGCCATTTGTCACTTGAAGATTAAATGGGAAAATCGAATGCTGCCGCTGCTGCTGCTAGTATCGTCAGGAATAGGAGTAGGATGAGCAGGAACGAGGGTGCTGACAAGATCCCGAAACACCCTCGTAAACTTTACGAACCCCCCCAAGAAGAGACAAGGAGGTACCTATGGCCCTTACAAAGCTCAGCCAATGAGGGTTCAGTTATTTCCAATGAAACAGGCGGATTAATAGAAGGGGGAAAAAGACATTTGAACGTTGACTTCCATAACGGGGGATGGGACATAGGGGATGAACATGTTGGAGGAAGTTTGGGTATTTTGTGTAAAAATTTCGGCGGGACTTTACAGCCAGTTGGGAGGGGAGGGGGGGGGGGTAGGGTGGATTCAAAACTGGCTATTTCTGCTCGACAGGAATGACGCAATTTTTGTATGGACAGCACGGGGATGAAATGGTGTGCCTAAGGGGTGCATAAATTAAGGCTCGCCATGTTTTCCCGGGGGCGAATGAAATCGTCCATGTCAACGTTACCGATGGAAGAGCAGAGTAGTCACTTCGATTTAATTTAGACACTTTTTCGTGCACTCGGCTAGAACGATTCGATATTTTGCGTTTCGTGGCACTTCCTCTCGTAAGGTGTTCCGTTAAGTAGGTTAGGCTAGTCATTTGGATCATCGAAAAAATAAAGTATATATTAAAACTTTCCTGGCACTATTTTCGCAAAGATTTCGCATAACTATCTCAAAATTTAATCATGGAACAAAATATATAAATTCTCATATTATATCAAACTCGTAAGGTCTTGCAAGTTAATAATTGAAACTGACATTTAATTTACGGTCGCGCAAGCCCAAATTGTCTGGTGGTAAATTATTTTTATTATACGAGCCAGCGGGCTGCCTACGTCTTTTGCCAAACGTGCAAAACAATTGTGGCTCGCAGCTAGCTGAACGTCCGGGAGACGTGATTCGCGGTTAAAGAAGGGAAGTTGGCTTTTGACTAGATAAATAGTTGACTTCCGGTGTGAGGAAAGATTTTAAAGTACATTTTAAAGTAACTAAAATTAGCGACAGGTCAGAGTTCAGATCCATTAAAAATATTCTGAATCCTCCAAGTGCATCAGATTCATATAGGGTTGTAATCTAAAATAGGAAGTCGCTCCTTGACTCGGTAGACGAGGGACTTCCGGTTTGACTGAGGACCACGTGAATAAATGACTGTACGAGTGAAAGGCAAATATTTAAACGCTAACAATGCCTGTATTTCGAGATTGTGGGTCACGTGAAAGAGGCATTCTGCATTCCGTAGGTGTATTAGAGGTTGGTAAAGGGTTGTAATGAGAAGAGGGGAAGCTGGTTCCTAACTCGGTAGTCTGGACCCTCACAGTCCCACGACGTGCCCACGTCACAATTGATGTAATTGTACGATAAATAAATCAAGTTGCGTTCGTTGCCGAGTCTCATCTCGAGCAGATTCGAAACTGGTTCGGCAGGTCGATGGTCCTTTGTGTTCCGGCCGGTTCTCAATCTTTTTTCTTTTTATTTCTCTTTCCCTTTCGTTCTCCTTGTACACTCGAGATGCCTCGCTGTCTTCAGAAGCCACTACTACCACCCAGTGCCTACAACCAGCATCAGGCCAACAGGGCGTATTCATAAGTACCAGAGGCTACATTCGCTCCCATAATGCTTCGATGCCGTCTAGAACACTACACAGACACACTGTAGATCGCAATAGGGTTTTGGACTTGGTTAGCCATTTGGTTGATTTCTCGCGTTATACGAACCGCTCCGATTATTCCCTAGGCGATAAATAGCTCGACGATAAAGTTACTATCGGTGCAAACGCCCTCCGACGGCTGCTTCCCGACGATAGGATGACACATGCCACGACGATAGCGCGATGCACCTAACCCACTTGCGAGAAAGAATTGCGCATCACGCCACCGCGCGGCGTGGAGCCGAAATCCGGGAAGTTTAACCGCCGACACCAAGTCCAGTTATATCAGCTTTGGTTTCCGAGTCTTCCTGTTCCTGCGATAATAAACGTACGCAAGTCGATTACTGCAGATTCAAGAAGGCAATCACGAATCCTCGTCGTTATCGTTATAACAAGGCGATATCGCTTTGAATTCTGTGAGATAGATGGCGCTAGTGTAGCACTACAATTCTCTATAGTATAACTCGGCCTCATTAACTCCTGTCTCCCCCCTAAACCTATTTTTGTCTCTGTTACTCTCGTGTAATTTATATACACAAACTCAGTCGATAAATCCAGGCATTGATGATGCTGAGTGTAGATACAGAATCGTACGAGAACTTATTGCCGGATCATAAAAGTAACTCTTTTTCGCCTCATCTTTTTCTTTTGTTATTTCTCTCGTATGGTCTTGCCAATAGGAGCACGCCAACTGACGCTCACTTTCCTTTCGATAATTGCGCCAGCGTAGTGGTTTCCGCTATGCGCCATTAACTGCACTGACTTTGCCGACGATAGTCGCGTATAGCGTGTACGTATACGTATAGACATACTGGATATTGGTATTTACTGAAATTCCTTCTGTGAAATATTTTTCGAAAACACTCACACTCGGTTGACACTGAAACTGGTCGCGAGACTGTTACGCCGAGTGAAAGAGAAAGGTGGCAGTAGTAGAGGGAGGAGGCGGTAGTGGCAGTGGCAGCAACGAGCGGAGCTTAAAGAGAAATGTTCGGGACGGAAACGACGTCGTTAGAGACGTCGACGGGCCCTACCGCATTACGGATGCATTTATGTGCATTCTTCGGTTGGGCCGTGCAGCGAGAAACTGAGGTGGATGGGGCAGAGCGAGGGGTGATGATAGTAGGGAGAAGAGGGGAGGAGGTAGTGCTGTGCTTCTTTATCTCTCTCTCTCTCTCTCTCTCTCTCTCTCTCTTTCTCTCTCTCTCTCTCTCTCTCTCTTTGGTTAATTAAAATTGAAAATTACGCTGGGCAAACGTCGCCGACACCTGCGCAAATCTACATACCAGATCGACTGCCACGTATATATACTATATTCATGTACTAATGTATACATATGAAACTGGTGTGCCGCTGCTCTTTTCTCTCTCTCTCTCTCTCTCTCTCTCTCTCTCTCTCTCTTTCTCTCTCTTTCTCTCTTTCTTGCAGTCGCAGTTGCGACGTGACACGCTGCAATTCTCGAACCTTTCACGACGCCATCGTAAATGCACCGTGGGCAGTCGTTTTATAGGAGCGAACTCTTCGGGAGGCTAGAAGCTTGATACTCCACGTCGCCCACTTCGATTTCTATCAATAGACTCTTTCGTCAGGTCGTCGCGTGACGTCGTCGACACGTTTCTTGTGTACTTGTGCAATGCACCGGGTAATGCAGTAAGTGAGATCCACTTATGCACCTGGGTGATGACTGGAGAAGTTGACGCGTCCTTAAATAAACGTTTCCTCATTGAGAAAACGAATAAAACACCATTCACTGGGCTATCCGGAATAAGTAGGTGCACTGTATACATTTCGTCACAATCCTAGTTTACAGTATCGAACGATGATATCGATCAGCGTCAATATCGATACATCTGGTATATATCAAGCTACGCGATTTTTCTATTGGTCCCTGGATATACAATTGCTGCACGTGTTATAATGCCTACGTACCACGCGATCGCCCACGTGTTCGTCGCTTGCCACTTGGAAAAAGTGATCAATCGGCTCATAAGTGCACTGCGATGCACTGCGATGTGCATTCAGTCGAGAAGTACGTCTAAGAGCTTCACGGAGTCTAATAACAGACGTCGTTCGATGCATAGAGGACTGCATATGCAACTTTATTTTTTTTTTTCTAATAATTTCAAACGCATCCTACTTGCTTGCACCACTTTATCGTCTGTATGCACTCTCGATGCAGTTTACAAAACGTAAGGTACCCACGCTCGTACCCGGGTCCCGGCGAGAGCGGCTTTATCGTCATGCATCCAGAAAATTGCATAGATGCGTCATGAGGTATTGCGTGCATCCAAGAGGTCAATGAACTTCCGATTACCTGCATACCACCTGTAGGGGGGTCATGCACCGCGTGGATGACGAGACTGATGGAGCCATGTGCTCTCGAAATTGAGGCAGTTTCTCCTCAATGGCAATTACGATATGGGGTCGTTATACAGGGTGTCCAGTTTCGCTGTCCTCTCCACTCCTGGGATTGGCTATATTGGCTGCTTGCCCAATAGAGGTTGCATCATCTGGTGATGACACGTGGGTTGTGGTCAGTATGCAGTTGACATGTGCGAACCGCGAGTAGTACCCTTTTTGCCTTGACAATGATCCTAGTGTCATTGAACCCTTCAAGACTACAGTGAAAACAGTTCCGGCTGTTACGTTTCATTCTTTTCGGTTTTCGAGCACGACTGCTAGACGTTATGGGGGCCCAATGGAGCCCCTTGCAGGTTGGCAGAATTCCAATTATAAGTCCGTGATGGATTCTTGAGCGCTTTTCTTATATCTCCTTTGTACTCCATTTTGGCAGTTTTGAGGATTCAAATGTGGGAAACGTTAGGAGCATCGTCTGTTAGTACGGATGCCCTATGACCCCATTAAGAATGAATCCACCCTTTCGGGCTTCTCTATTTACCCATCTCTGACACGGGGCTTGCGCCTGTCCGTTTAACGATCCGCGGCCATCTTGAATGCACGGCGTCGGCGTCGGCGTCGACGTAGGCGTCGCTCGTCACGTCACCCTGTGATGTTGCGGCTTATTGGGAAACTGCAAAGCCACCCTCGTTCCTATCGACTCTCACAGATGGCGATGCTGGTCCATCTTCTATTTTCTGCATTGCTCGTCAATTTGTAAAATTCATTTCCACGATATCCAAATTCGAGGCATGATTCAATTTAGGCTAAACACGAATGGTTATCATCCCTTAAATTCTTTCAATGAATTTCATTCTTTGCTACCAATCCACCGAGATAATAATTTTCAAAACAATCATTACCATCATCGACCAATTCATCCGGAAAAGATCCGTACCGTTTCAGTCATGGAATTACGGTAACAGTACTGTCATCGAGAACTTACTAACGTCATCATCCAAGTGATTGGGTCTCCGATCTACCCCGTTCACACCACGTGGATAAAAGTGAGGAAGAAGCCCGTAACGAAAAAAAACCCATAAGACGACTTAGTGGAAGCGAACGAGGGTGAAACGTTATGAACTATCCCCTCGTGTTTATCGATCTAATTGTCGGAGGTCTTAATTGCGGGGGATGGAGAGGACGACCTTGAGAGCTCGCAAGTTGCCGGGACTTCCGTGAGAGAAGGTAATTACGTGGCACGACCTACCACAACAAGATTCTCGCCGGGGCAGCGAACTTCTTGCCATCGCGACGACGCTAACGAATTCCGCGGAGCATCTCGTGCTGTGCGGAAAACTCGGATTATATCGAGTTACCCTTAGTCCGCGTTTCATTCCGAGGAGGGGTGGCTGGAGTGAACGGAGAGAGGGGATGGAAAGAGAGAGGGGGAATGAATAAAGATAGGGTGAGAAACAGAGGCAGTGGTTACACGAGTGAGAGTGAGAGTGAGAGTGAGAGAGAGATAGAGATAGAGAGAGAGAGAGAGAGAGAGAGAGAGAGAGAGAGAGTAAAAGGTACAATAAGGCCCAAATAGAAAGACTGTAGATGGCAGCAGTAGTTGCAAGGAGGCTTCGTACGTTTTATTTGCAGCAATTGGATTTATTCCTTTCGAAGTCTCAGGGGGCGGTTTCAGACGAAGGCACACCGCCAGGACCACTAACGTGGTTTTCCTACCACCACGCCCTTTCGCTGTCCGTACTCGAATTTAATTTCAGGAAGATTCCTCCGGGAACTCCTAGGAAGCAACCCTTCAACGACCTTACGGTTTCTCACGCTCTCATCTGCATACTTCAAATGGGGCACCTTTTTGGCATAGCCGGATGGGCCCGCTAACGCCGGAAAGCCAAAATGTCCCGGTCCCCACTTTGCATACCGTAACCAGGACCCCCCGCCAGACGTTTTTCTTTTACAGCCACGCAGCGGGACGTCGCGAGCGTGGAAAAAAAAATACGGTCCTTTTACACGTAAATTCGATCGATACGGGGCGAGAGGGGTTGGCTAGTAGAGGGTCGCAAAAATATCTCTGTCGAGACAAGAGAGGTCAGAGGTCGTCGATATCGCAAACGTGTCAGGAATTCAATTTGTGTATTTTGTGTACTCGCTATGGTGGTCGGATGATGTTTTTATAAGATGCAATGCATGTAATCGGCCATCAGTTAGATTTTTAAGGTTGCCGTATTGTCCGAGCAATGCATACGGAATTTGCATCGCGAAAGGGGGAATGCATAATCCATAGAGTCAACCAACTTCCTGAAGTATCTTCGTCGTATCTGTGACGTAACTGCACTTCGTATTACGCTCTGGGGTGGGTTGGATACAAGCGTTAATAATTCAAGAATGACCCTGACCCGGCCGCCCGGTGACCTGAAGCCGCCGATTACAATCACAATGGCCAGCCGAGTTCTCAGGGTAAGACAGGTAGCCGCATTTATTAAAGACCGATCGGGACTCGACCGTCCTCGGCTACGCTCGGGTCCCGTCGTCTTACCTAAGGCGTGTGACGTGAATTCTGAATTCCCACTTACACTAGCTACTAACCTAACCCCATTAGCATAGCGGATTCTGACCCCATCCACTACACAGGACCTTACTTCATCTCCATAATATGTGTACCGGTTATAGGATCTTCTGTTCGAGCTTTCATGAGAATTTCACAAGCCGAGTGTATCATGGGATACTTAATAAATTACGCAACACGTATATGCATATTAGAATTTGTGAATCGTCAGCTGCCGATCTGAGATCTTTATCCTTTTTTTTTTCTTTTACTCTTTTTAATCCTACTTCCATTGAAATTTAGATTGAACGCCTACATACCTCTGGATCGGTTGACTCTGGTCTCTTAAAGGAGTATAGTTGCGACAGTCGCTCATAGAGATTCGCCCTTTCGTGGAGACTCTTGAAAGGATTTTTCGTGCTGAAGAAGTCCAGGTCCACGTCGAGGATATAGGGAGTATTTGTCTCAGGCAGATACTGACGCAGCGCAGAAGAAATGGCGACGAAATCGTCCTTCTGAAACAAACGGACAAACGGGATATATATTAAACGAACGATGGTTGATGAATTTTTTGAAAAAAAAAATCAGTCGCTCGATATCGTATTTGTTCACAGCGAACGTCAAACTTTTGATCAGAGTCGACCTAACGAACAGTGACGCATGCACGTTTTCATTTCATTTAAATTCGTACTCTCCCGCGGTCTTGGAACCCTTTCACCGATCCTCGAATATATTGTCCCAAACAGTTCTGAACAATCCGAACAGCGGGCTTCCCACGTGGTTTTTGTGACGCGCAAAAAACAATGACTGCGCCTGAATTAATCCCGTTGGAATTGATACTCGCTCGCACCCCGCTCAAGCTGGGGATCACAATTTGCATGCATTCACAACAATGAAATAGTACGGGGCGACGTGCCGATCGGGATAGGGAAATAATAAAAACAGAGGAAACAAAAAAAAAAGGAAAAACGATCGCTCGAGCGCTACGTACAGTGACGCTCAACATGGAAACTCGTTGTACCGTGTCGAACCATTTTTCAAAATTACGAAACTACTCTGCTCGTGTTTTTGATAAGCATTTCCCCTTTCCATCCAGTTCTTTTATTCGTCGTATCTTCTTTCTCACTCTTCCAATTTCTAGTCACCGAACATACGAGCCACCACACGTGGTCGCCGTACTGGCATTCCTGGACAAAAGATACCGGAAGACATCCCGTGGTATATCCAAGGAACAATGGGAGCCCGAAAAGTATGTTCTGCTCCTATACATTTCGTAATAACTTCATGCTGGTTAGATTAACTTTCATTGTGATTCGGTACTCGGATGCAACCTCCTGATAAAATCACAGATCTGTGTACAGGTATACATATAGATATACCAAATTAATATATTAATAAATTTCACACGAGGATCATCAGAATCAATAAAATCAGCGTTCAGAGAGACAAACGCTCGTTTACCTATGAATGAATGTACCTTGCGCAGACAAGCGGAATGAATCTGTTTCGAAAATAATCGATTAATCAAAATTGCAATCGATGCGTCACGGGCGCATGCGCACTCGTAGTTTCTCGTCGATCACACCACCAATCGCAAATTAAACATCTACCAGCGTCGTTATGCAAATTGGTGCATTGTCTTGACCCAAAGCCAAAGTGGCATGATGTCGGGCTCATTGTTTTCCTCCCTACCATTGTAATCAATAACACATCGAATTCTTGGAACACCCTGCCCCTGCCCATTACCCCCCGTTATTACACGTAAAACAATAATAGGAGCTGTAAAAATCACGTATTTCCTAAAAACCCTTATGTTGCTGCAACGAAATGAAATATTTCAAAGGTTAAGGGTGCAGTTCACACCGAGTGACGTATTGATGGTAAAAGTCGTAGAGAATGCAAATGCTATGTTGGCAGCTTGCTGGACATTTGCGCTTGTTAAAAATAATAATAAAAAAATAAATAAAGACAAAGAGAGGAAAAATAAAATCCCACCGCGAGCGTAGCTACGAACAGATGCATTCAGCATCGGAGTATTGTTCAGGAGGAATGAATGCACTCAAGATGGCACAAAGGAACACGTGGCGCGTTAATTAAAACAATGCTGCACTCTGCACCCCATGCGATCACGCGCGTCACCTTTAGATGCACTAGGTGCGAAACGGAGAGAACCTCGCACTGCATCTCCATATAACAGCGCAATGCCTATACAGTCGGAATCTGCGATCGCGCATTTTCGTACTGTGCGCCACATTGCATAATTATGCACGCGCTCGTAAAGGTCATCGCATAAACCTATGCTGGAAGAAATTGAGAATTCCACGAAGTCGCGACATAGGTGGTCCCCACGTGTAACGACTGGCTAACTGAGACTGTCTAAGGAATAAAATCCCATGGCGGTCCGCTAATAAAATCTTAGAATGGCTTATGTGCAGCCGTAGAAATTATGCGAAACTAACTGTAATTGATAGCTACCGCGGCCTAGCGTTCCCCAGCCTAACCTCAACCCCAACCTAACCTCACCGAATCTGATATAACGTAAACCAAACCGAATAGTCATAAACGCAATGATATACGCTGTGCCTAGGCAAGCAGGTAGCCAGTCGACCGGGCCCGGCTTAGCCTCCTATACCTATGCAACGGAGGAACTGCAGGAGCCAGAGTTATAATGCAGGAGAAAAAAAAAAGAAGCGAGACGAAATAGGTAAAGGCGGACATTCAACCTGAGCAACGCGCGTGGAAGGCTTCTAGGAGGACGATATCACTATATGCAGGTCCGGTGTGGGCGCATCCGGTCCGGCGCGCAAGCTCAGAGAACCTCACGTTGCATTATGTATCCGCTTGTCAATGCTGTACCCTGTCACCGAGATGATAAGAATAGAATAATAGAATTTTCTATGAGGTACTCTGATGCTACGCATGCGCGGTGTCGGCGTCGTCGAGAAAAACGTCCAACCCTCTTCCGGCCGTCTTGCATCTCCATTTCTATTGGTTTAACCTCTTTCGTGACTATTTTATATACAGGATACACGGCGCCCCCTGGGATATCGGTGGACGAGTATGGAACTACGTAGGGCAGCTATACGCCCAATGATTTTGGGCCCTAGATACGTAAACGTTGCTCATGCACGAGGTGGGACAGACTCTTTCTTTCCTCTCTCCCAATTTTAATCGTAATTTCCACGTAGCGCACCAACCCGGACGTTCCAGGGTAGCAAATGATTTCGTGGAAATGTGAGCTGGCTGGTTAACGCTCGGTAAGCCCGCCAGGTGGCCAGGACGAAATAATTACTTGGTAACCCTGGAAGCGATAATTAGTAACTCGTGCGTAGAGACGGGCATTTTCTCTGGTTACTCAATGCCAGCGCGGTCGATTGGGAAAAATTTTTATTGAGATTCTCACCGATTAAACTTTTACTAGAGTCACTCGAACCAATCGGTCATTTCAGTTTGAATTTGCATTTCGACGATTCCCGAGGTACAATTTTTAATAAATAAATTTTTCAATGAACCACGTCAATTCAATTACTTCAATCTGTGGGATAACGCTTAATGACACATACAGTTAGTTGATCTCACGTCGGTAGACTCTACTATAGCGTTAGCGATACTGGGTACCCATTGTCAGTTGCCTGATAGCTGTTAAGTGTTTCCGTAAAAGGTATCATTATTCGCAATTAAATGCGTGGATGTGCAACGAAATGATAATAGAGTCGAAGGAGCGAGAGAGAGAGAGAGAGAGAGAGAGAAAAAAAGTAAAGTTACGGATCGAAAGAAAGAGGGAGAAATGGCAAGGTGGAATTTTAAGATGCCGCCCCCTCCCCCTCTCCAACCCACTCGTAAGGAATGTTATCATTAACTGGTACGATCGTGACAAAAACAATGGCCGGCGCTCTCTCGAAATCGGCCTTTTTCTCTCGCGAGCCTCGGCACGTCCGGAACGCATGAGCGATTTTTGTCCGCGCGCTGCGACACGCACGCCTCACCTGATAATCGTACAAATCGCATTACGAGGAGTAATACTTTTTTAAACTCGTCACCTCTTCCTATGGCTTCCATTTCGCCTCCAATCCCTTCTCGAGTTATAAAATATTTCTTTCTCCGGTATAAGTACGCCACGAGAAGAATACTGGAAAAGACAGGCCATCGGCAGTAAGTAACGTACTTACGATACGATAATTGTTGCATTAATTATAATCAGACGGCGCTCGTATGCGCATCGGACGCATGTGAAAAATCAACCATTGTTCGACTGATGTCTCTGAACTCGACTACTGTTGATGACAATTGAATACAGTGCGCACGGAAAGTATTTAAAGCCTTGTCAGTAAGCCCAAGACACGTATAGGTTGGGCACAATAAAATTGTCTTTTAAATAATAATAACTTCACAGTAGATTATCGTACGTATAGGTATCGTGAATGAATGGGACCTATTGTTACATCGTGTTTCTATAATAGCGTCCGTTACTAGGACGCGCATGCGAGTACTACGGCGACATACTTTTGCAAAGACCTGTAGCTCGACTCGTTGGAGTCCGACTACCTGTTATTAGCAGTTGCGCATGCAAAAGATAGAGAATAGACAACATTGTTTTCATGGCATAATTGACTGCACAGTAATATTAATTATACTCGGTTACCTTACACGTCATTCGCCTTTTGTTGGATATCTGGAAAGAAAATATTCACTGGATCCATACAGTCTTAGGTTATTATTTGTGTGAAAATTATATCGTGATATCGTTCGCTTTTCAATTTTTTACCTGACTCGTTGCTTACTTCACTCTTGCGTATAATGCTCGTGCGCATGCGCAGTCGGACTGGTCTTGATAAGCAATGGAATTCGTATGATGTTATCTACCCGTCGTACCCACGATAGTACGTACGTACTGCAGGTAGAGTCTCTTGTGAATCCTTCTTTATAAATTGCGACAGCAGAGGTCGGCGACTATTATCAGTAAAAGCGTTGAACGTGTTTTCTCAAGTTTTTCAAACGCTCCGTCGGAGTGCTGTGTGAATAATGGCGCGAAATACGCATGAATTATCTGTAGCACGTTGTCGGGTAGATACGGCTGACTAGTTTTCACTGTATGTATATAATGTGAATTAACAGTCGGTCATCCTCGCGAAGCACCGAGAACTTTTGGGTCCTGACAACGACATAAGAATATAACCCTGCTAGGTACAATTCCTGGCGCATTCATGGATCCGCATCAGGGATAACAAGAATATCGAGCTACCGTGCGTGATTGGCTATGATGACCTCCCGAGCTTGCACTTGCATTTGCACTTGCACCTGCATCCAGTTAGACCAGCCTCCACCCACGCAACGGACATTACCGTCCATCTTGACTCGCATAATTTATCCATTTTTGATTCGATCCGCAAAACCAGACTTTCCCGTCCTACGCCACCGGGAAGGTATAACTACGGTGCTGCCGTCACGTGGCGATTCGAGACGGTTTCCGTGAAACTTTGGAAACTCGCTACCTGCTCATGATCGATAAGGAATGCTGGAAGCAACTGCATTTTTTTTGTAAAAAAAAATAATGGCGTTTCTTTTGAAAATTCAAATTCTCATCTTTCCACGGAAACGTAAAATAGCACCAACATACACGTATATACATAAGTAAGCAAAAGACCACGATCACGACAGTGGGTGACATGTAGCATCAGGATAAGGTCCTGGCTATCGTATAAACATAAAGTTGCGCGAGGTCAGGGCGTGCTGTGGCAAACCGTTGGAATAATGCTGTATCCGTGGAAGCAGCGGGTACGGTTCTGGCTTCCTAGTTGTCCGCTGGGAAGCTGAAAATGGCCGTGGGGCAACCCCTGCTCGTAAACAACCCCAGAGCACGAGGCTGGACTCTAAAGCACGCGATACGCGGCCATATTTCTTTGGTCTTTCCATCTATTATTCAAAAACACCACACGGTCGCTGCGTCGCATTGCGCATGCGCTGCACTCGTGGTATCTATACCCATCTTTTCTTATATTTTTTTCCCTACTTCTCACCGAGACGGCATAAAAGACTATACCTTTGCAGAAGGAAACCGTGAAGCCTTGTCGAAGAAGGGACAATTAAAGTCTCCCGGTATCATACGGACTTAACGGGCGTGACGACGATTCTTCCCAATGTGTACGTGACTTTATATCTCCATATACGTATCCACGTAGGTGCGTATGCACTCGTGTGTCTGTACCACGGAGTCGAGATAGCGAGGCGCTATTTAATTAACGATAATAGCTCAGCTAACAAGAGCTCGTCGGGTTTCTTTTCATTGTCTCTTCGTGATGGGACTCGAAGGACGGGATAGACACTGTACTTACATTAGTCTGGTAGTCGTTTGACTCGATACGGCGTGGATATTGAAAAAAATTTAATTGACGTTGAATTAATTGAATTTGAAAATTCTCCAGAAAACTAAAGATACAACCCAGACGTCACTGTTAGGTCTTTTTGTAGAGGTTGCGTCCATTTTTTTTTCTTAATTAAATACTTTGTGATTATATGATATATACGTATATATATACTATCTCTAATGCACGTTACGTAGGTATAGTACCTTATGCACTACGACAACCCAACTACCCTTTCCCAAGGAGTACCTTTCGCCGGAGAGACTGTGCAGATTCCAGGTACTTAGTAGAGACAGACAGATACAGTCAGACACACGGATGGACGCCACACTCGACTTTCGCAACCGCTCTAAATCGTGATTTCCCAAAGGTGTAAAGAAACCAGACGACAGGAGTAAATGCCGTGACTCGCGCGATTTATAAACCGTGCACGGATCTTGGCTTTAGTTTCAAAACTTAAGACGATCGAGTATCGCCAGCGCTGATCTCGACGATATGGTATGGGAAATTGGTGAACGGTGTAGGGTCGACGAAAGGGTTACGTCAAGCGATCATTAGAAAAACGGAAGTATCACGTAGGTGGGAGTGTCACGTGGGTGACAAAACACATCGGTAATTACCACTACAATAGGATCAGACACGAATCGGCTTATACCTCATTCGTTAGCCTGATGCAATCGTACCTGGTGGGCGTTGGGACTTTTGTAGCCGACGTTCAAGTCGGTGCTGAGAAATTACGTGAACTGGTAAGGGGGCGCCACGAGGTACCGGAACCGGAAGTCGTCGTCTTAATTCGATCGAAATAAACGCAAACTCCGTCATTTCAATTCGATAAGATCGCTCATTCGATTTGCTTGGGCGAATCGAATTCTTTTTTTTTCCCCCCCGGTTGAGAAATCAGCGCTTCGCCTCGATTATTCATTATTCGTTATGCCGAACGATTTTCGATATAAGTTGGTTGGAAATCGTCCGGTATGTTTTATTCGACGTTACCTTATGAAATATACGAAGGTATAAAATACAGTATGCATTTATAGCCCACAGCACGCACGTCTCGTGACACGGTCAGTATAGCGTAAAATACGAGGTTGTACATACATAGAATATATTTATGGATTACCATACAATAGCCGTGTTTATTAGAGATCTTACGGACTCATTCGAACCACTTCGGACCACGTCCAAGACACGCTTATGCATCTACCCCATGGGTTACGGGAATAATCTGTGAAATTATGAAGCTGCACACTGCCAAGTACGATTATCTCTATATGCTACCTTTGAATAACGTTTCCATCATGCTTGTGAAGAAGCTTTTTGTTTGCTTCTTTTTGTTTGTCATTTTTGCTTTCATTATACTTTATCTGCTAGATTATCTCGCGGAGCTTCATCCTTGATCCTTAGTGGTCGGACTGGAGATACAAAATGAAATGCTAATGCGAAATGGGATTACAGTGGGTCGACGAACGAGAGATCAGACGAAAAATTCAGCAAGTTATTAATTTCATCCGGACTAGGACGTCGCGCGATCCTTGATCCCTGATCCCTCCCCTCAAGATCCGAGAATAGCTGAGATCAGTCAACGCTCCGTATAAAAAGCATCATCTAGAATTCTCATGCAGGATCGATATAACGAAGTTTATGACTACCGTGTCTGATCTCTACAATCTCCGCTATTTACTTGCTCTCTGATCTCTGCCTCTTCGCTTCTGCATCAAGGTCAGCTTCCTAGGAAGCGCAACTGACCGAGGAAGATGAGGACGAAGAAGCGGAACCTTAGAATTCTAAGACAGGATCAACATCCCGAAGTACCTAGACCTGCCTCCCTACCTGTCCGCTTACCTACCGAGTTTGACCTATACCATCTGCTACCTTGGTCTCCCTTACTCCAAGCCACCTCGGTGCTTCCTTTTCTTCAGCCACGATATCGGCTTCCTGGGAAGCGCCGACGAGACAGAAGAAGTGGAATCGAACATTCTCCGGCAGGATGACTAGCCGAAAAAAGGATAAAAAAAGAAAGCATCCACTGTCCAAGAGAACGAGTCGAGTCCCGATTTGGTCAGGTACCTTGATTCGCATGCAACCTGTCACCAGGTATTACCGAGAAACCATACTTCAGGCTACTCTCATATCCAAATACACTGGGACTTGTCAGTAACTTCATTCAAGAAAGATGGCCTCTACCTAATCTTCATCGTGCCCTCTTCCTTCGTAAGACCTAACCTCTTGCTCGTACCTCAACTTCTATTCTCAGTCGTCCCAGGGGAGAAGACCAACTTGCTAGATTCTCACGACAGTGCCAGGATCCGAACGACGTTGATGGATGGTGGCCAGGGACGTTTCCGTTTTACACGAGGCCATGCTTTACTCGCGACTCGCACCATTAATTACGAGTATTAATAACTCCATTCAGTCGATATGCTCGCACGTAAGTAGTACCAGGATCGCTAACGAAGTCTCAAGCCGAAGCGTCAACATTGGCGTCTGTCTTACCGATCAAAACTGAAGGGAGATCAGATGAACGCATAGAGTATAATGCAACCGACATCGAACAAGCACGGTAACGACCAGACTGTTCCGTAGGGAAAAAAGAAAATTCAAACGCGAACTCAAAAGTTCGTTTTCAAATTAACGAATTGTCGACAGTAATTCATGTATCGTTGATCAGAACCTCAGAAACTCGTTTGAGCTCAGAAATAACTTGCTGCACAGACACTGCTGTACATACGCGACTCAACGTAATAACCAGACATCCGAATCCTAAGAGCGTATAAAGCACGAACTTAAAAGTTTGTTTTCAACTGGCGAATTGTCGCTGATATCTATCTATACACATAGATATTGACGATCAATCGAACCCACGGACTGGCGAGCGGATTAGACTGACTACAGGAATAATAAGGTGTAGCATTCTTAAAGTGAATTCTAACGTCTAACGGGAGGCATTCGGTATTAGGCAAGGGACTTAAGCGCAAAGTGAAAAGACGGTCTTCAAGTGGCGACTGGACGGAACGTCAAGCCTTAAGGCGGCAAACCAGCCAGCGACTGAACGAGCCGTGCAAGCGAGCGATGGAATGCAGAGGTGAAATTAGTACCGCTGTCGCCGCGACCGCTTGCTGGTTACAAGCAATTTTTTACTTTCTACAGCGGGTAGCATGGCGCGCGCGGTTTCCAACGAAGCCGTCGCGGCGACAGGGAGGGACGGAGAGTCCGGCTCGTAGGTACGCAGCATTTTAATTACTCGGCCCTCATTCCGCACGCGTTTTGTCACCGCACTCTTGCACGCTCGCATACGGCCGCGTTTTAAAATATCGCTTTTTTTTTATATACCTCTCTCTCTCTCTCTCTCTCTCTCTCTCTCTCTCTCTCTCTCCCTCCCTATACTAGGCCTCGCGAACATTACTGGCGACGTTGAGATCCGCCAGCGCCATTATTATTATTATTATTATCATTTAGACCGCAATTAGAAGTGCTCACGAAGATTTAAACTTTTTCCTTATTTACGTTGCTACTCCTGATCCTTGTTAAATATACTCTCCGCTCCCTCCCCACTCTCCCCCCTATACATTGTCGATATACGTACGTAAATTATCCTTGAATAGTCACGGTCATTTTAGTATTTTCTTATGGTTGTTACAATGCTCTTGAATCTTGCCGAAAGTTTCGCGAACGGTCAGGACCAGCGAGCAGTTTAATGTTTGAAGATTTTTCGCGAGAATGCTTCAATATTGACTGTGCTCTCTCAGGGAGTCCTACTGGCACGAGGTACTCGTCCAAGGACCTTTCCGGAATCCTCAATGGGGTGGAAAGGACAGGCGCGATACCAGAGTGGAGGATAAACACGAGGATCTCTTCAGGACGTGAACAACTTGAAAATGTTTGTCGAGTAATTGTCAGGCTACTGAATTTCTTGAGTAAAACAGTCAGGACCGGTGTGTGCGTCTGGGATGCGTAATAATTTTGTACGATACTAAGAATTGTCGGATTTTCTTAAAATTGTTACAATAGTAAAGACTGAGTATCTTTGTAGATTACGCAATATTAAATATCCATCGATAAGGGTACCAAACGCTATACGTTATAGACCGAGAGTAAAATTATTATTTTCATAACTTTTTCTCATCTTCCAGAAATACATGGCGACGTGGCTCCCGTCGCGTTTCTCTATCTTTTTTTTTTTTCCTAATTCTTTCCGTCTCTACTTACGATCACTATCCTCCTTCAAAAACTCGATCCAATCTGGGAGCCAAGCGGAGGCAATTAATTACGTCGAGTGATCGGTGGATAATTAATGCTCAGCGATCGGTCTCCGGTATCAGACGGGCTTCCAGAAATGTCGACGAACCGCGGGTGGCCGATCGCAAAAAACTGCCTTGGCTTAGATGGGACTCGCGGGAACACACGTAAATCATTAATTAGTCCGCACGGAACCCATGAACGAGATAGTCATAGGGTGCGCATATAATTAGCACGTAAACTGAAGAGATTAGAGAAATTGTGTATTTCCCAAGAAAATAATGAAGGAAAAAAATCAGATAGAATCACGGAAATACTGTTATCTATCTATCTATCTCGCTCTCGCTAAGTGTAAAGTGCGCTAATTTATTGTTGTCGAGATAAGCGGCTACGACATTCTTTTGGTCGAAGAACGTTTACAGACTTTCGTGAATACAAGCCCAGACGTTAATATGTATTTGCCAAGTTGGCTAACTGGATATTATCTTTATGGTCGACGAGCGGGTACCACGGCGCGACAAGATCGTACAAATAATTACACCGGTTATGCAAGGTTAGTATGAATTAGATGACAGTTATGTTAAGTTAGGTTAGTTAAGGTAGAGCAGTTTGGCATTTTCTCTTTAATCTGGATTAAATTACGACTAAAATTCAGATGTCAAGCCGAGTACGTGTTTTGTGTGAGAAAACAATCGTCACCTCAGCACGGACCCTGGTATTCGCGTGTATTAAAAATAACACGGCAACGACACAACACCCGGTGTGAATCACTTCGATGAGCCATCATCAGTGGGCTGCGTCAAATATTTTTCAACGTTTCAGAATGCCTCGAGCAACATACTATACGGGTATGACACGTTATAGACAGTTCAGTATTTATCCGCAAGAATCGTGTCCACAATTAGATCCACCGTTGAAGACGAAGATCGTTCGGCTTGCAAATGGATGATCGTTTAGGCTCTTAGATATTTTAATGGCGCCGTTTGCGTTAAGTTTAACCGTCTCGGTTGGCGCCACGAATTGCGACAATGCCAAAGAGAAGGAAAAGGCGCGTGCGCCGAGTCAACATCGCCATGGACACTTCCGGCAGTGTCGTCTGCTAGAGTGCTTCGTCGCGTCGAATGTCCACCCAGTAGAAATCGTCGGACGAGCGTCACCGTCACTGTGACGGATATCGGTACCGACGTTCAGGACCTCACGGTAGCAATGGGGTATACGGTATAAGGTGGTGCAATGTCTGCCGCTGACCCACTTACGTACACGTCGCTAGAGTCTTGTAGCTACATATATCGGTGAAGAAACGGCGGAATGCTACGAATGTACAGTGACTTTCACTCGGAAGACGGCAATAGGAGCAACCGACGGAGTGGGAAGTGCACGCGACCACCGCGACGCCCGTGGCGATCGATTGTTTTTGAAAGGTCGGCCAACCGTGACGGAAAGACAGGCGAGGAACGGGGAGATAAAGGATGGATAATCGGATGGAGAGAAAGAAAAAGAAAGAAGAGAGAAAAATGAGATCGGGAAAGATCGAAGAAAGGTGGACGAAGACGGCTGGTTTTATTGAGACGTTTTTCGGTGTCGCGTGTGACATTGCAAAAACATTGATGACAAACGAGAAAAAGGCACATTTTTTTTTAAATAAATTCAGACAGTCGTCCGTATGACTGGACAAGAACAATAGTTAAGATCGAGTATCGGATTAGAGAGCAAAGAAATCGCGCTTCCGCGCATGCGCAAAGCGTCGAACAAAGGCATTATGACAGGAACGCCTGCGAAAGAGCAAACCTGCAACAAGTCAGATATTCGCGATGACGAGAATAATGAATTTTTGCTCGTTATCGCCTTCGCCGAAAAGATCGCTCGTCATCTTAGCAGGTGGTACAGCCGAGAACTTTTGGGAGCCACCGTGATAATCGAAGGCGCATGCGCCTATGGTTCGCCCGAGTGCGCATGCGCGTGAGCGGCACAGTCGCGCTTACGAGAGAAACAACACGGGAGCGAACATTTATCGACGCAATGGTGGTACTACTTCTTCGTGGATGAGGAATTCGCTCGGGTTGGTAATGGCACGATAAATTATTTCTGATCGCCGCCTCGTAAAGCGGCTCCGAATTGTTATTTAACGATCTATTAATTCAGCCCGCTTGCAATTTGCAAGCGAGACGCCCGTCTCTGACCATGCACGTATCTCTACACCGCCGCCGCTGCTGTTGCTGCTGCTTCTACTACCACCACTACACTACCGCCACTACCATCCTTCCCACCAACCAGTACCACCAGTGCACTTGGTCCATCTTTAACGTTCTCCCTCTCCTCCCCCCCCCTAACCCGATTTACCTGCACGGAACCAACGTCTCCTATCTTCTCGCTCAACGTCGTCCACCTGAGCCATCGCTCGTATTCCCGCACCTCGTTTTCTCCTCGCTCGGTTGGTATCACCGAGCCGAATCACCGTGCAAACGTAATTTCGCTGATGCGAATATAATTGTTTAATAACTCATTGTTGGCTCGCGAAGAGTATCGAGACCAAAGTCCTCTGGTGAGCCACGAGAGAAACTCGAGAGGCTCCGTTGCTCACCAAACCGTGAAGTATTGCCTCGGTATGGCGATGCCCGCCATTTTATTCCCGTATCAAATTTCCTTGGCGATCGCGCACCTTTCCCGGTGACTGCTTGTGTATATATATTATATGTATTCGTGGATTTTAATAAAACTGTTTCTTCGACTACCGATGCTACATGCTTCGAGTAATTTTCATTCTGTATAATTAATGTCATCAATCTCTTTAATGATGATAATACCCTGTAAGACGTAGTATAGTACTTCTATGTGCATATATAGATATATGTACACTGTAAAATCAGACACTACTTTGTATATGGCAATTACATGCAAATACGCAGCTTTGAAAAAATTTCGCAAACACGATACAGGATTGAATTAGTTCGAAGGGAAAATGATATCCTTATGGTAGAGAGACTACCAGTCATAATTGAACGGCGATTAGCTATTGCAATTGAACCGTGAAAAAGATTAGGTATATACGGATTAATTATACACGAAACCATCTGATGATACTTAACGCGCTGATTGCAACAATGTCGTCCAATTTTCTTAGGCGGAATTATTTATCTTGACTAATGATGGAGAAACAGTTGGGACATGCCAGCGATAACCTAACGTTATGATAAAGTTACATGAAAATTTTTATCATCGTACGCGAATAATTCATAGGAGCGTAAGTTCACGTGAAATAATTATACAGGGTTGTACGTATAGGTATATACGTAATTGAAATCAAACGAACGGGTTAACTTGAGACGGTTGCGTTTATTGTGAATAACCCTTTACGTATCATGTACATATAACTATACAGATACCAGTGAAGTAACTAAATACGAATTACTTGTGATGGAACGAACCGGAAATTAATTGATCCTCCAGTCATCTTTGTACGGTGAACTTTGACCTAAGAGGTCACCACGAAACGTAAAGTCAATTTATCACGCCCATCTTTCGAGTCAAAAGTTATCCAATCGGTTTCAGTCTTCGCGTTGTATACACAGTGACCACCCGCGTAAAACGATTTCTTATTAATCTCTAACAAGTATTTGATAGCTGATAACAGGAAATAAGAGTTATCATTGCGTACATTCGCTATTAATGGGGTTTTTTCTTCCGCTACAGCGAATCAATAATTTTCAGCGACATCCTGGATAAGAATTTGCATCGATAGAAATCGATGACGACCAATCGATCGATTCGTATCATTAAATAAAAAGCTTTAATGGAATTGACCGTAGTCGAAGTTGAACTGGCAATTTGATTGATCGGGATCGTTAAGGTTATTTATAGATACCGTAAAGCTCATTCCGTATCATCAAATACATTTAAAGTTTTTCATCGTTAACCCAATCAATGACGGCCATTCGATTCTTAGCTGATAAACTTTTAGTCTTCGATCGTTATCCAATCGTTGCTTTCGACTAACCGATTTCCAAAGCCTTTCACCCAGTGACCCGTCATCGTTGGAAATACAACGAACCGTCATCGTAGACGATGAAGCAATCGAGCAGACAGCTGATGAATTGCTGGAAATGTCATTGACAAATGTGCTTGACATCGGCAACGTGCGATGCCGTACAATGCATAACAGCCTTAAGGCAATCGCGTCATTGTTAACCTTCTTTTGTACATTGGTTAATTAATTTTGAATCATTAACAGGATTTATTGCGATATCCATTGTAACGTATTTTCTTAACTCGACACCGATAACTAATTAAACGAGAACTATCTTCGAGAACTAACCTACGTCACCTTCGGCTGAGAATTCTTTTATCACCGGGAACTAACGAGCCAGTTTAACCTGGGAGTTAAAGTGGAACAGGCCCCACTAGTTTCGCCAAAACGAGAGTTCTGACGGAACCTAGCAGAATAGACGATCCTGTCGATTTTTGGTGACGTGTAAAATTGAGAAACGCAACCGTAGGTGCCGATCTTTGCAGTCGCATGAAATCAGAAAACGCAACTGGATGCACGAACGAGAGCGGACGGTTACGGAAATGCGCGGCCGCTCAGGTTGCTGGATTGAGGTAGAGAGGGTGAGACAAACAGTCGAAGCGCGAGACAGCTCGCGACACCTCGATGACTGCTTTGACAATAGTCAAATTCAAGAACTGATCATTCTGATTGGTCCAGATCCTTATAGCCGATTAGTCCTATCCTTCGAGTCGCCCCTTTGAGCCAAACCGAAAGCGTCCGTTAGCGAATCGTTACGTAACTCTTGGAAATCAGCGATAATAAATATTTCCGAGAGCATTGGCGTAGACGTGCGAATCAACCCGAGAGCGTACCTTCTGATCAGGGTGGCGACACTCGAAGGGAACCAGAAAGCTAGAGAAAAGCACGTCACACCTTAAACATGAAAAATCAATCTTATCTTCCACTCTTCCAACGTCAGTAACAATGTAATTGAAATTGTTAGTAGGCAACATTAGGGATCGTTTGTCATTATGACGTCACGTGATTCAGGATCATGATGTATCGCAATCGACAGACCTCTCGTATACCGGTTCCCCAAACAATCGCTAAGTACAGTCATTTAATATTGTTCGATGACAGTCGAGCGCAACTTGACCTAAAATCGGCGCTGGTCGATCTGGTAGCACACACCTTTAGTAGAGTAACCGAATACGTAATCACGTTCATTCATGCTCATTATTCCGACGTCCGATTTCACAGCAGCTCGCGATAGCATTGAGGGAGCGAGTGCGCGCGAGTGGGAGAAAAAAAAGATAAAGCACACTCCGATCGTGGCTGACAATGAAGAGAGGCGGGATACAAGGTGAAAAAAAAAGAAACGGCATGAAGGATCGAAAGCACGTGGTAGATGTGACGTCATCGATCCGTTCCATTCGATCCATGGAGAATGGATAGCTATTGCGTTCTTCGTTGGATTCAATTAAGACCAGAATTCTGAAGACTATTTAACTTAACGGGGGTTACCCGTAACGACCCGAATCCCACGAGTTCAATAGGAAGATTACGAGCAATTAGGTGAGAGGTGGCTTTCACCGATTCGGACGCCAACTTCGTTTGGACATGATAAAAGACCGAGTTTATCTGGGGGGCAACGATTCTTATTTACTTTTTTTATTGAAAAATCAATGAATTTTTTTTAATCTCAAATATACCAGAAAATTATTTTAATTTTTTTGTTATAAATTTAAAAAATTAATTACCACGTAACTCACCATTTTTTGGGGTATGCAGTCAGATACAGATATATCTTTTTTAATTTGAAGTAAATTTTGGATTTAATAATTTCTTTTTTGTTTCATTTATTCGATCCTTACAGTTATTGGATTATCACTTGAAATTTCCTCAAAGAACATGCCACGTTTATTCCATGTAAGAGAGTCTCTGTTCGCCGTTGCTGCCGCTCGAGATACTCGTCATAGTTTTTAGTATCGTAAATCTCTACTTCCGTTTATCAATAATTATTCTCCACTGTGCACTTAAGATCCACTCGCTCGATTCCAGACATCACGATCAGAATAGAAACTCTGAATTCATACGTTTATTAACAAGTCACATATATACGAGTGCGTGTCGACGATTGGCCGCGATTTGCTCGTGGCATACAAAGACGTCCTTTGGCACACGCGTCTCATATCCGGACTGTCGTGCAATAAAATTAATCACTCTGGTACGACGTCGGAATAACTTATAAAGTACACAAGGTAGTCATAGATACGAGTGGTATGACGTATCCAAGAACTCCACAAAAGAAAACGTATTAAATTTTATACCAAGAAAACACCATGTTTTAAACATAAATACAGACTACATTAATTGGATTGCACGGTTGGAATTTCGTAAAAAAAATATTTTTAAGAATTTTAATGTTTATGGTTTTTTTTTCCAAATAATTCTTAACTCATATAATCGCGGTCAGCTGACTCGCGCTGTTTCTGTTTCTCTTCTTTTCTACACTGACAATGTTCTCCAGGCATGCATTATTCAATGACACCGGAAGAACGTCTTCCAGCCCACGGTCCCAGACTTCACTCTTGGGCCTCCTCGGTACCACGTACGGAGAATTACACTAATTGAGTTCAGGCCCAGGAATCTCAGAGTCACGAGGGGACAGTCTCTTCTCCGAATTTGGTCTCAACATACGACAGAAACGTGGCGCTCCTGTGATTTTTTTTATCTTTTTGGGTGAGACTAGAAGTAAAAAAAAATTGAAGGGAGGGATCAGTCCTATCAAAGAGATTTGGTCCAGTCGGATCGTCAAGTGGAGCCGTATCTCATACATTTCAGATCAGATTTTGGTTTTCGTTAAAATATAATACTTTTCATACACGATGTACATTGACATATGAATATATATCTACACAACATGATGTATATATGTATAAGATGTTAATTTAAAGATCAACAACTGCCGAATATATTTGAACGAGGCTATTTATTTCCTATAAATTCTTATCAGGGATTATAATAAAATTTGAAATTAGTAAGTCTAAACAGATTTAATAGACAGTTAAATTGCCATGCCTAAATAATAGTGTTCATTCTATGGATATTATCGTACATATATCTTGTGAGGCCCATCGTGCAATATAACCTAATTAATGGAGACACACATAACTTCATCGTAATAATTTGACACATATGATCCGGTTGCGAACAAGTTCATTAAAGATCGTTTAACGTGTTATGTAAATCTTGAGTTTCTAGTAGCATCCGTTTTACGAAAAAAGAATTTCGTCGTAATGTCTCATTGGCTGCTTTGATTCATAAAATGATATTTGTTTAACCTAACCTAGAATCATTTCATTAATAAAGCCTTAGTCAAGTGCGTACCTACCTTGGTAGGATCGTCAATAAAGTTCCCCATAGTGATGACGTGTAAAGTCGCTTCTCTGGTATTCTCCAACTCGTCGGGAAGACAGTACAGGGCTTCACTCACAAAGTATGGCTCCGGACACGTAAGTCTGCAAAAAGCACACCATAGTATTGTATGTCGGACGAGTCAAATTGCATATTTGAGATCAAAGGTTAAATCATATTTCAGTCTTTTTGTTAGTCACAGCGACCAGTGCGATGAAAACTAAAGTTGGAATGAAAACGAGTGATATACGTATACAATTTTGAATCATATTTTATGAAGAAATACGTAAATCATGAAAAAAAATGTAATTTTGAGATATTTTGAAAAATTGAATTAAACTAAATTTTTGTTAAATTTCGAGTAGCGAAGTTGGTTATATATCAGAAGGGATATCAATGCAAATGAATGCATAGTAAATAATTCATAAAGCACAGAGGATGCTTGGAAAAAACAAAAATCTATTGAAAATTCCACCGGGTGTCTCGGAATCAGCAAGCACATAATTTCACGACACGCTCGTGCTAATTGGTCCGCAGCGAGTCGATTTTAGTCGGGCGTAAACGCCCGATTTTACAGAGTTCTCAAGGGTTTCCTAATTCTCGGCATCTAACGGGTGGTCCCGGTGTAGATTAATCGGGTCCCAGTGGCCCAGGCAGCAGGGCGTGTTCGCGGCATTTAAAGTATTAGTCGGCACGTAGCTCGCATTATGGAATCAATTTGCTAAGTGGCTAGAAGTGAATGGGAACCATGAAGGGAAAGAGGGTGGGAAAAAAAAGGGGTGAACGAAGGAAGACAAGACTGAAAAAAACGACTAATGAGAAGCAAAGAAACATCACGTTACGGCCACTCCTGCGCCGAAACTCACGCACGCCACGATACCCTATAGATTATGCAGCTGGGCAATATTGTGTTTTGAAAGTTCCCGCCGCGCGACTTTGCCTTAATTAAAGTTCGAATTCCACGGGTTAATTGGAACCGCTCTTACTCGTACAAGGCGTAATGGAATTTTTGTATCTTTGGAGAGGTGCCCGCGGCACACCCTATACACTGTACAAATATGCGTTGCTTCTCCTCATACTTTACGAGGACCGGAAGTCCATTCCACGGATTACGGTTTAACGTGGTTAAATACGAATGGCGATAGATCCAGTCTAGCCTCATGAATATTCAAGGAAAGAATATTATTCCTTTTTCTGGCGTGAAACACAAGCCGGTCCTGCCTGACTCGTGCTTAGGTTCTCAACAACCAAGACTATCTTATTCCCAAGTATACCCGGTGTCACCCATTTATGTGGGAAGTAACAGCATCCCGTGTTGTAATTAGAAATATTTTTACCTATCCCAGAAAATATACAGTACGTCTATCCGGTAAGACCGGTAAGTATGAGCTCTTATTACTGATGGCGCAGAGACCCTCCTGTGACTCTCAGTACTTTCGTTAGTTAGTACAAATATGTTCATTAACTCGACGCGTTGCCAACGCAACCGGCTGTAATAATAATCGATGTTAAGCATCCGATAAACACGACGACCTTATGGCACCGCTTACGACTTCTTCGCTGCCGCCGACCCCTTCCAACGATGGTTAAGGCCTTGAAATATGGCTGGTTGAAAGATTTTGATGAACACTTAGTTAAAACTCGCCTCATGTAAATTCCATACTTTCGTACGATTTAACGTGTAATTCAACGAATACGATACTTAGTACCACATACGTTTATGAGATCGTTAATCATTATATCAGTAATACAAGATCCGTTTACACGTGCATATTCATAAAGTCGGGGATATCTCTGAAATGAGATTGAAAATGAAATTTTATCCAAGAATAATTTTTTTTGGACAGGCGGCGAGGAATGGGAGGTTCAGGATGTCGAAAAAAAAAGAAAAGGAGCGAATGGGACGGATAGAGTTTCGGTAAGAAAAGAAAAATGGAATAGGAAAAAAAAAACGAAAAAAAAAGGGACATAGAATCGCAGGCAGCCAACCTAAGGGCGAGAAAACCGTCGAAAAGCGCGAAAATAAAGCCCTCGTAAAACGGTCCATTACCGTTGAGAATCCGCGGTAATGCCTGTGTAATTTACGGGAACGAGACGAGGCCGGCAATCATTACGAGTGGCGAGTGTGCGGAGGGCTGGCAAAGAGGGCTGGAAACAGAGGTACGAATTAATAACAGCGGCTTCTCTTCTTCTTTGGATTCTCTGCGTCCGCCTTCTGCCTTCCACGACTCCAGTTTCCATGTAATCGTCAGGATAATGCCGATTGGCCCATCCAGTCCTGAGAAGAGAATGATAAAAAAAAGAAACGAAAAAAAACACGTCGGAGTTCGTTACATACCACTTTTCTACAGACACTACAATATTGACTTCAATGTCCGTAACATGGATACCCTAGTCCAGGACTTTTGGTCTGAATCAACCTGTAGAATATACGCTCTGCAATCTCGTGTCTCCTTCTAACATTTTATCGTCATTAAATTTGTTTTTTAACGCAAGAATATTTTTACCGATCTCCTTAACGATGGAGACGTTGATAATCGATTTCTGAAAGGCGCTGTAGCGTCACCACATCTATCATCATATACCCCCATTTATATTCCGCTTAAGCTCGTATCTTCTCGTTGCACCTGTAAAGTGGCCAAGAGGGTTTATCGAAGACACGAGAGGCACGCGGCTCACCGGTCGCATAATTCAGATGGAGTAATAGCGTAGGCTGGAAAGTGGACACTCTTCATCAGGTTTCACGCGGTTGAGCCACTCGCCACTCACCATTTGCTACCAGCGAATGACGCGGTATAATAACGTAGCGTCATCTTCAAACGATAAAGTAAAGTGAGGACGGCCATATTGGAGTTCTTATTACCCATTCGATTTAAGGATTCGCTTCAACAAATTTTTTCTTTAATTTCACTCAACTTCTCTCAACGGTTTCACGAGGTAGATATGCTATCTGCAAACAGCCGTGTTATAGCACGCTACAGGCGATCCTCCTCACGAAAAAAGATACATACGAGAAAACTTGAGATATTGAAATTAGCGAAGTTTACGCGAGAACGCACGTTTGCACAGGACTCCATCTTGGTATCTGGGTGGATGCAGGACGACAAAGGTAGCAGGAATATTGCTTCTTGTATTTTAGAAAAATTGTTAGACCACCGACGAAGCTTTGTTATCGTAGAGTTCAATTTTGAAGTAAACGTCATGGTGAATAAGAATCTCTCGTATATGTGTAGTATATATATATATATATATATATATATGCGTGTGTGTGCAAAAATAATCATACATAGGGATCATGAGAAATAAATATAAAAAAAGTTCCATTGGTCTCCAAGTACATATAAGCATGTTCAGTAATTTGACAAGATGATCGTTAAATTGAAGAGGATGAATGGATAGAGGTTAGGTTCTTTGATGAGTCCTACAAAAGGGTCTTATCCACCGTAGCGCGCATGCGCCAAAGCGACTCAAAGAACTAAGATAGAATTGCAGTGGTTTATAGCTGCCGTAGCCCTTGGGTATATTGCGATGCGGTTAGAGTCTTCTTCGTGGGGTGCGCCGACAATGTGACATGCAATATGGTAATCACCGTAGGCTGCAGCGGCCTGAACGAGGGCCGGGACGGTGGGCCTGAATAGGGCCCAAGCACCCAGAAAGGAAGTACGGACAAGCGACGACGTACGTCTGGATTCTGAGCCATGTACCATGCCGCACGCGGCACATGAATCAACGATTTTTAGATGGACTCTCGCAAAACCAAGCTGCTCGGGCTTTTCCGGGTCGTCATTTTTATACTTGTTTACTGCCTGACGATCTGATCCATATAAATGCAATCACGAGCACATACGCTTCGCTTCCAGCTCAACCATAAGTCGACTGACAGATTTTTTTCTTCGAGCCGCCGGGATACCGTACTAACGTCCGCAGAACTTCAGGAATTAAGTAGAAACTCCGTTGACAGGTTAGACGTACTAGAATGCGAGTAACGCGTGACGTTCCAGTTAGTTCAGGATGTGGAATAATAATTGCGGTTGGATTTCAACAAAAATTTTTCAGGCGAAAAATTTAGGTTGGGTACCAACGTAAATATTGAATTACCTAAATTTTAAGGTTTGATTTTACTATATTTTCATACTTTGCATCGATATATTCGTGGGACGAGATTAATTGGTTATTTAATATTTCGTGGAATTTTAAAATACTTGACTTAGACACAGTCCGTACTGTAAATCAGGGTCCATAGAGGTTTTTCATATTGTGTACCAACTGTCTGTGTAAACTGGACACTCTGTTCGAACACCCTGGATCACGTACTTGTATTGGTCTGTACTAGCGGTAGTATCTACTTGACTAAATAACTCGTTCTCTTTCAAGCTAAGAAATATTCCTAGCATGACTGGAGATCGAAAGCCACTTCCTCGAAGTATGAGCAGGCGAGAAACTCGCACGCGCCGGCCCTGCCTTGCACGTTTCGTTTACATCGAGGGTTATCGTGGTCATCGCGGTTACCGGCGTGGTATGACGTGACGTTTCCTATCCTGAGGCACTGCAGCGTAGAGTCAGTTTCAGTGCTGAGAGTTAAGCATCATTCCCAGCTAGAAAAGTATACTGGAGATAGACTCGTTACAAGTACAAGATCGGCTGGGCATTTGAAGATAGAATGGCACACGAGAGAGTGGGACCCAAGGCCCAATTAATAAAAAGCCTTTAATCATGGGTTCGGCTACGAATCGATTGGCAATAATTAAACGAGCTCGTTCTCATAAGACCGAATCTTATCAGAATAATTTGTAACAGAGTCCCAATTTCGTTCGTTGTCGTATTACGTTTTATTATCTTATTTTTCTTCTCCGCCTTCTCATCGTGCTACGCTGCTCCTTCCTTGTCTATTCGTAATATTTTTATAGCCAACGTTCTCTGTCTACCTACGGTTGGCGTCGATAATTATTTGTCGAGCGCCTCGAGCGAGCCCATTACCAAAGATTATGGGCCTAATTTCTTTACTCCTGGCTCGTTTTCGGGCCCCACAGAAGCGCAGAAGCAGCTGCGACACGGTCCTAAGAAAAAAGGCCCTATCACTTTTCGACAAACAGTTCGAAGCTCTATTTGACTTCCATTAATCCTGTGGCGCTGCTGTCGAAAACCACTCACGGACGCTTGAGTCAACTAAATAATAAAAAAAAAAGTAAGAAAAGAAAAATGTCCGGTCGATGACTTTCCAACGCTCGCGTTCGGCTCCTCTTCAGGTATGTCGAGTGCCACTCGCCGCGACGCCGTCTCAACCTAGCCCTTACGAAACTCCGATTTACCAGATTTGAATACAAACGACCCGACTCCGACGCTTCACGGCGCCGCCAAGACACTCTGCCCACTTCGCGTCTCAGATATCCCACGAGAGACCCGACATTCCACGGTATTACTTACTTCCACTTCAACTAGAAGGACTAGTCCCAAGAGGCTTTTGCTTACACGTTTCAAATTCGGCTACTGTGGGTCCGTCCAGTGGGACTTCATATCTGTGTCTCATGTTTTAAACGTATTCCGGTAATTCACCGTGTACAAACCATTCAACGTGTCTCAAGTCCCAAACATTAGGCTCTATTCATAGGACGATACATTGCACAGAGACAGGCGCGCTAGAATTTTTGCCCATCTCATATATGTGAATACTCGGTGAGTTCCACCTCAAGACCGAATAACAGTTTCAACACACGAAGGAGAAGTATTTGAAAAATGTCTAAAACATTACTAAAAATTACACGCTCAATTAACCAAAGTTTCCAATTAGCGACCAACAGTAAAATACTTGTAGTGTTTGACTTTTTGAAAAGATCTAATGCCATCAATGACTTCCGTCACATAACGAGTCGCTCAAGAAGCTACGCTTCACCGTGTTATTTGCGCATATAATTGCCGCTAGGGGCGCGGACGCTCGCAACACCTGAAGACGGGATGCTCATTCCTCGTAGCCGCTTCTAATGCATCTGGCGAACTATACACGTGGGTACGCGCAATGGCTTCCGGGTCATCGGTCACGCAGGTTAGCCTGACGATGGAAAGAAAAAAAAACCCCTACGGCTGGAGAAAGCCCTAACCTAACCTAACTCAGCTCAAGTGATTCAACAGTTGGAACGAGGTGCTGATGTCGCACAATGGCAAATTCTATCATCAGCTTCCACCTCCTTCATTCAAGAAAGTCCCAACACTCGAAGGGACTATGTGTCTTTAGCATGCGGAAATATTTTCAGCAAAACTTTCCAAGCGACGACGTCTTGAATTGCGACACGACGTGTCGCAAGTCAAGTAATGTTTCTTGGCTCGTGTAGGCTTTACGGTATTGGTACATCTCCACGTTCTATCTTTGGCTGGTTGGGTTGGTACCTACATACGAAGACGTAGCTAGTTTCCTATCTACCTACCCACCTACGACCCGCATCAGTGTCCACTTCACGAAGCGGAGAAGAACTTCAGCTTAGGCTTTCGAGAAACGTGAGAGCTGATCTTTCTCGTAGTCACACTGTCCCTGCTGATGGTTCACTTCACCTATGTTGTTCCAGCTGAGGCTTATTGCAGTCCCGTTAAAAAGACGCTCGCGATACGTTCGCCTTGTGAAAAGATGAAGGAACTCTTCGTATCACGGTTCCGATTAATGTTGATAAGATCCGTATGTGCTGTCAACCATCTTACCACGTGGATCATTCTCAACGCAGGAGTCACGGTCGATAACGAATTTTCATAAAAAAGTATCGTCGGCGTAGTGTTTTAGGTTGGGTTTCGGAAGGTGCTGAGACACGGAGGCGTGAAATCGGTAAGGGACGCAACCCTTTCGTGTCGAAAGGGGGTTGTGATAATCGCTGCTCGCATCGGGCGCTAACTTGCCAAGGCGCTTTTATTCGAGAAAGCGTGATACGGCGGCTCTGCGGAGGGTGTAAAAAATTAATTAGACACTATTACCCGAGCGCGTTGGGTCAGGAAATTATGTTAATAGGAACCCTGCATCCTTCACGAGTAATTGGGAAGGGGCTTGAGGTCGGCTTGATGTATAAAGCCCTTGTTTCTTTTTTTTTTTCGACCATACACCCTGGACAATGGCCATGTCCAGCCATTTTCATTCTCGCTCCTCCTATAATTATTACACCTCATAAACTATTCAGAAAATAATACAGCCAAGCCCAACCCTCGTGCAATGAACTTAACCTAACCCTAGTCCTTTATTTCCCAAGAAACTTTTACTTCTTCGTATCACAAGTTCCATCGAGGCTATTGTTGCGTTAACCACAGGCGCCATTTTCATTCGCTACCGCAACCCAAGTTTTTCATGCTTAACAAACTCAATCGCGTCCTGAATAACCAGGCATGCCTGATGGCGTAAATATTTGAAGTAAATCGTGCTGACCTTTCGAGTATCCACTATCTTCACCCAATAAATCGAACACCCATTAATACTGATTACCGAAGACAGTCCCAAGCACTACGACAAGAGACGCCGATACCAGATAGGATCTTTTGCGGTGGAGTATAAATTCCGACACCATAGCGCAATCTACGGTATTCATCCGCGCCGATGAAGTCGTTAAGAGCGACTCGATAAATACATGTATGAAAACCCAGAATAAATTCAGTCACCTTTAAGGTCTCGAATGGTCCTGGTACGAGGATCCTCCGAGGTAAAAAAAAAAGGATAAGCGGAAACGTATACGTAACCTAACCTCAGCTATCGGCATCAGCCAGATGAAAAAGATCTAATCAAAGATCATAGGTATCAAGGGGAATTCACATGAGGCTGGAATAGCATTGAGGGTTCTTAGCGTTGGGTCCCGCGCTTAAAAGGGCAAAGCCTTCTTGTACAGAAATTTATCGTAGGTATCCAGTCAGGTGCAGAAGGCCTCGGTAGGCGGCAGGCGACTCGGCCATGAAAACAAAACTACTAGACGCTCAAACCATCTGCAGTTGGTACACGTGTGCATTATACTGGGTGGAGAACGGAAGAAGAAGAGATATAGGTGGGTATAGGGTGGAAGGTGCGTATCTCATCTGGTTCTCTTCCCCATCCGTGGATATCGCGTTCATACATTTTCATTCGGCTTTAGCGCACGTAGCCACGACGACTCAAATAAAGAGGAACAAAAAGAAGAAGTAGAAGAAGAAGAAGAAGAAGAAAACAAAGTTCGAGTAGGAGGCCTGGAGTAGTACAGAAGGTGGTACAGAGCAAGAGAGGCTTGGTCCTCTCTATAAGATACACGTACTTGGGCCTACCTAATAAGGCCCTTGCTTTATCGCTCCTGCTAATCGTAGCGGCCTTACTAGGACACGAATAGACACACCGCTGAATCACGTAGTCACACAGTAGCGGAATTCGTTATGCGTTGTTTGCGTTTATCCACGACTAGGGTTGGGTTGGGTAACATCGCGTCCAGGCAACGTCCAGGTTACATTGCCGGTTCGATACCACGGGTGCGGTTTAAACGGATGGGACCCTGATCGAGCGGGCCCAAAACCCTTCATGAGGAATCGGGCCCTTACACATTGCGACCACGTAGCCTCGTTATAATTGATTTATGTTTAATATAATTGGCCTCGGTATTCGAGAAACTCGTGTTTGAGGAGACGACAAAAAATCTTTTGATAAACGACGACGAATTGCATTCGAGTCCTTTACGGTTGATGTTCATGTATCGGTCATGTGTTTGCGTCGCGAGCGATACCTTGCGGCTTTACGATTTCTTTTTTTTTTCTTTTTTCACACAGATTAGGTTAGGGTTACGACGATTTACACTGGCTCTTTGCTTTGTTTACCAGCTACGTGCTGACGTTGCGATATTCAAACCGATACACTGTGCGTGTTGCTCACTTGCATATGCACCCAGAATGCTCATGGGTTATTTGACATTTAGAAATGGGCCAGTGACTTTATTCAGAAGCAGAAAGGCTCGCTGTGCACGTGCAAACTGTTCACTCGCGCTAAGACGCAATAGCTACTTCTTGAAAATATACATCACGAGTTCCACACAGGCATTAGTCCACTTGGTTAAGGATACGAGTTAGATGAAAGATCAGCGATCGGTATTGCGAACGATGGGTTATGGCGTAGTTATGATTAGCCTTATTAACGGTTTCGTATAGTGAATTATTGCTCAACCCACAAATTGTGCAATTCAATAAAATCTCGTTGCGGCTTAATCTCTTTCGACCTAACGTTAACGGATATGCTCGATAATCTCCAGCCGCAATGTATAGCAAACTTCCATGTAAAACTTGGCTGTACAAAGTCTCGCTACTATCTATATCTATAGGGGGTATTGAAGTCGGAACTTCTTCTGCTCCGTTTTAAGTCCCACGGGAGTGCAAACTCCCACGGGAATACGGGCCCTCTCGGTAGCTGGGTGGTTGTCTGAGGTGGGCTTATCGAAAGTTATTTACGTAGCGGTTGCACCCACTTACAACCACGTGCATATGTACTTGCAGTTGTATCAACGTGCACCAATGGTCTGTATCTACTGTATGCGTTATCCGTACGCGCGTCGCTACCGAAAAGCCAGAGGCACGTACACACCTACGCAGGGATGCCAACCCCACGCTCCATCACGGGAAGCTTTGAATAAAGCCAAATCGCCCAGCTTGCAGGCGCTTGCAAAGCTCGTAACCAGAGGCTCAAATGTCTGGTGCAACCAGGCGGATATCGTGTATGTAACTCAGCGGGTAAATCAGGATCCGATTTACTTTTAGAATTTTTCATACGTTACCACGATCGTAGTCGATTACATTTATTCGTAATCGAGTGTATCCATATATGTATATGTGTATAAAAAAATTATCATTCACTATGATTCATAATGATACAAGTTTGACGTGGTGGACAAATAGATATGGATTATGGTTTTTTTTTTTTCTTTAGTAATAACATCCGGTTATGTAAATAAACAGGATAATTAGGATAAGTGGAAATTGATATATGTGCATTCAATCCTGTGACTGAAACTTTTAATTATTAGCGAAGATATATGATCGAGGTATTTTGCATCGCGGGTTCCCGGTACCTTTTCAAAGAATCAATGACGCTCGATGACTTATTAGTTCCGTAATGGTTACGGGATTCTGAAAATTCCTAAGAGACGCGTCATTCACGGAGCATTTCCCAGAGCGGCGAGATCTTTCGACAAAATCAGTGGTTCTCAAGATAGCGACCGATGTCGCTCGCTGATATCCTCAAACCTCCCGAGCGAGAATGACGTTATTACGAGGCGGAAGATCGCGTGTAAAGGCTGGGTCACGCGAGGACGACGTGTATTTATCTGCATTAAAGTCCTCTAACGACGCTCGTCCGATAGCCCCTTCTAATGAAATGCGCCCCGACGCTCGTATATCCGCATAGCGGACAGATACGCGTCGCGCGAGATCAACTGATATACGGGGGGAGTCACGCATATGAGGCGAATGAGGCCTGTACGCGTTGCGAGTGATAAAAAATATATATGAAAATAAAAATATATAAAATACGTATAATCGTTATCGAATGCAAAAGTCGATTACAAAATCGAGAAGGACAAACGAGCGAAAAAATAAATCGTATAGTTGTGCTGTTAGAAAGTGATAAAGGATGACTTTCGGAACACCCTGTATACGTCGTATTTATGCTTATACCTGTGAGTGGTTAGGGAAAGGAAGGCAACAGGCAGGCAGGCAACGTAATAACGCTACCACCACCGCCACCGTATCCTGATTCCGTGGATTTATGGGCACGATTTCAGATTCGAAATAATTGATAGAAGGAAACCGCAATGAAACGAAACGGAATGGAATCGAGAGTCGATTAGTTCCCGCCTTGCCCAATGCCTCGCGATTTATCGCTTGAAAACACTGCCCAGCCATTCCGTTACGTGGGTACCGTTTGGTTGGTAGAACTACTGCAGCTCCAATGTGGATAACCTGGTTCTGCCTGTATAATTGGTATGTATATATATTATACCCTTAGGAGATCTTTCGGTTGCATGATCGTTCGCAGCATCCTGTCCGATGTATGTATATATATAGTGCGACATCCCCTACTACGTATTATTGAAAATGGAATTATGCCTTTGTGAACTTCACGACGCTTCAGCCTTGAGGTTTGCTGCACGTTGCACCAAGGTCGCCATTTACGAGTCTTACGGAACACGATCACTTTCGAATATACTGTTTACCGCAGAGTTCTTGTACTTAATGCGTGTATCTATATGGCGATGCTAATATTTGCATCGAGATTGCACTGCATCTCTGAGAATAGCGACAGTGTTATTTGTGTGCGTGAGGTTAGTCGCAGTATTCATCTAAATCCATGTAATCTGTGTCATGGTTGTCGTACGATATTTTTACAGCAGTGAAAGTACCATTAGGGAACCGACAATTTTCACTACTGTATTTATAACTGTGCATGGTAAATAGTATCGTAAATACAATTTAGTAATAATAAATGCTAATTATCGTGCAACTTTATGTTTTTTTTTTAAAAAAAAAAGAATAATTTTTTGTCGTAAACAATTTTTATTTTTATTTCACAAGTCATAATCTTTACGACACCCAACCTAACGCGAATATATCATGTGGGATTCTACTCAGGACTTTTGATACTTTTTTCAAAATAATATTCATGATGACGTACTCCACCCTATTTGGATAGAGAATACCTATCTCTAATCTCTATCCCGAGCGTTAAAGGAGCGTACGCAGTGCACGATACGTGCCAAGAAACTTGAGTCGACTTTTGGTAAACAGACGTATCGTTGTATCACACCGAGTCTTCACTGACTACCAGTTACACTATCGTGAACAGGGTATAGGCGTTTTATGATTTCCGATGCACCACATTCATACTGCGTATACGAGTAGCGACAGTGTGCAATGAAGAATGTTGACAGTAAAAAAGTATAGCAGAATAAAGAAATTAATCCATTCGTATAATTGAAAGTGCAGCGATGCAGTTATCGCTATGCAATTTATTATCAAATGATATTACCACGTGCAGTAAATGCATACGAATAAAATACCTAGGTAAAAGGGATGAGCAGGGTTAAAAAAGATTATAAATGGGACCGAATAACAATTAGAGGTTTGGCGATAAATTTAAATTCAATTATTGCACGGAAACGAGCCACCTGCATTCTGACAATTAAAAATCATCCTCAATAAGTAATAAGTCTCCGTTATCTCCATAAAAGATAAGACCACGCTCGTGTATTTCTCCGTGAGGTCAACAGCAACGGGAGTTCTTATCCAATAAGGAATTTCTCGATATTACATCCCCATTGGACCCTGCGAAACACCTGACCGTTCATAGATTTATCTACAGATAAATCGTACTTAACTACCTATTATATTATGTAAATCCCAGACTTATGTGTGTCTCGAGTCGACGCGAAATCTACGAGCTTGTAATTAACGCCTCGATCGTCCGTCGCGAACGTATATCATTAAGGCAGCAATCGCAGCAACGAAGATCCACGTATATACATTTGCGATATCTCGCTATATCTCTAGGATGATCTTCCTGGATCATAGTCACGAAAAAGGTTCCTCGTGGCAGCCATGTTTTCTTTACCTTATAAGGCTTTGGTATTCCGACAAGGGACGAAGACGCCGGAAGTCAATTCAACCGCGTGTTTAGGTTCATAAAATCCATTCGATGAATATCACCCCCCCTGCCCCCTCCCCCCGCCACACCTCCACCACCACCGGAAATATCATATTCGGATAACATTTTGAGAAAAAAAAATTGCATTGTTAAATCAAAAACTGTGTATCAAAAGTCGTTTCAAACAACTGCGTATACGATGGATGCACTTTTAAATGTATGAAATTTTATATAGCACTAAAGTACTTAATATGATAATATCTACCTTAACCTGTGTATTTGACTGATCACTCGAATAATTTAGTCATCATCCAGTGTTAACTTTAATTACCCATAAGCACGTGATATACACATGATTAAGTTACGTTAACCTAAGCTAACCTATGTACACGTAAAAATGCATCAAACATAAAAGAAGTCGGTCCCGCCAACTTATCTGAAACATTTCCAGAACAATTCAGTAGCACGCATATATCTGATAGCAAACACATAATATAGCCTAGTGATGTATAAGTACACCCTTATCATGTAACCACCTATATGCAAGGTATGCAGGGTGTACAAAGTACATACACAGTGTATGGTTACTAGACTGCAGTGCTTGTTTCTACATTGTGTTAATATCACGTGTCAGTATACCGGGTGGTGAAGTAAAACTGATAAACAGCCGACACACCCGTCACACAGGTATACGAATAACTACGGTAACGGATAACGGGGCAAAAAAAATTGGGAAAATCAATATACAAAAAATTTATATCAAAATGGCACACGGTATATTGGTATAAGAATAAAAAAAATGGTATAAATTTCTAAGCGCACCCAATATCCCTTTTTCTTCCATCCACCTCTGAGATGGGTCGTCTTATGGGTATGGGAAAAAAGGTCGACGTCGATGGTCCTCGCAGGCTGCGACGCCGGAAATGCGTGAGATGTCTTCGGCCTATGGGGTTCGGGCATGCGCCAATGCGTTAAACGCACGCACGTATCGCGGCGTCACGTAACGCGCGTTTGTTTTTACGAACGAAAGGACGTAATGGGCGACTTCCACCTTTGCTTGGCTTCTACCTTGGCCGAATTCCATCGAACGCCTACTTCCTGCCGAGCCTCTGAATACAATCTACAGCTCTGCGTGCCGCCGTAAACCTCTCGTACTCCTGTTAATGCTGCGGGTTAGTTCGACGTCTGTAACAATACGTATGACTGTATTTTTGTTATGAGAATAATATATACAGCCTGTTAATGTATTCAAAGAAAAATGTATACAGACGCAGCATTATAGTCAGTGGCGATAGTACTAACGATAGTAGTAATGAAAGTTAGTGGTGGGGATGACAGTGGTGGTAGTAGTAACGGAAACTAGTGCAAATTAACCCCTTGCAAGGCCCGCGAACTTTTCTCACGTAACCTAAGAGCTACAAAGTACGATGGGACGTTATGAGAATTTTATTTAATTCCGATGCGCTACGACTTGCGTGCGCATGCGTGCTGGTATACTACACATGGAAGTTAAAAAGCTGGCGAGAAAATGATTTTTCGCTTTTGAAAAGGTCCGATAACGAAATTCCAGGTCTCCCATTGGCAAGAAATAACTCTCGACTTTATCTCACTGCCAGCAATTACCAGTCGCCGCTAATTACCGCCGCGGTGCCCAGTCGTTCTCACGCGCATTATGCCTGCGGATGTACTTCCCTGCGTGCGCAGGCACTTTTCTTTCGACATACATTAGCACAGTCAAGTAGTGGCCATTAGACATAGACGGGTTGTAGGTTAGGTCCGATAGCGTTTGAGGTCCCTTACGGTTGAATCCTGTTTCGATTGAGGTTGCTTTTGGACGTCCGAACGTAGTTACGTAACCAGTCCCGGTAGCTGGATTATGTCACCAGCCAGTGCAGATGACGTGCTCACTTATGGTATAGTGCACGGGTGCATACGCGGGGACACGCGATCGAGAGTAAAAGGGCCCAGAAAGGAGAATAGTAGGGCCCCAGAGGTCCGATGCAGAACGAAAAGAAGAATGAGTAGGTCGAGTCTCTCGAGAAGCCTTTCCCACGGTGTTGGCCCAGACATTTGGTCCAATAATAACACTAATTTCGTCTCTACCGAGGAAACCTATTGTCCGGCCAATGTCTACAGCGGATGCGGCCCTCCGCGTGCATACGGGCCCAGCCGTATCCTCCGCACGGCCATTTGTCCCGTTAGCGTTTAAATATCCTCTACTTGGGGACAATGGCGCTCTATCCTCCTGAAGAGCGCAGGATGTCTCGCCCGCAGGATCAAGGAAGTCCTGCTGCTGGATACCGATGGTTATGCCGATAAAGGAGAAGAAAGAGGGAAACGAGGATGTACCAAGAGAGACAAATCTTGAGGGGTTCAACGTCAACTTGCGTGTAGGTAGCAACCTAGCAACGAAACTCCCATCTTGTATTCGCTGACAGCCAATGACCGGAAGTCCTTGTTCTCCTTATCTTCGACAATGAGTGCATTCCCTGCGAGCCAAAACAGGGGAATGCACTCAAGGGTAGCCACTGGTTACTGGTTGACTATGGAGACAGGAAAACAAGGACAATGCGCTCGAGCAGGACAAGCCACTAATTAAAAGCTGCTGTTGCTGATTCTGCTGCTTCTGCTTGGCGATATAACTTGTTTATGTCCCACAGGTGCGCCGCTAAGGTCCAAGAGGCCCGTAAGGCCCTTCGAGGTCTGATACTCACCGCGACAAGCTCCGCGAGTGCCTTGTTATTCTTTTCGTGCGAATTATTTCATTCATTTTCCTTTTTTCCTTTTATTAATTCAATTCATTTAAGTTACACAGTATCCACGGGTTATCGTTACTGGACCGCGTACAAATTGGCCATTCAATGAGTGCTCGATTCTGCAGATGCAACTGCGCTCGCAGCTGCAGCCAATTCTTAAACCTTTGGAATAAGGATCATCAAGGCCTAGATCGCAACTGCTCGATTCTACCTAGTTTCGCCTTATTTCTTCCTCCTTACCTCCTTGTCACTCCTCCTCACTCGTTTTCTTTCTCTCGTATGCACGCGCGCGCGCGCGCACCCGACTCAGCGAACCAATCGCTATCTACGATCTCGGATCTTGATGTGGTCTTAATAAATATAATGGTAACCATGCCATTCGGCGTGCGTTTCACTGTCATCGTTCTGAATAATTTCTTCCTGTGATCGAAGATAAGGCTCCGATCAGCTCGTTCACTGGAAGCGACTGGCTGGCCACGATGTTTTGACCAGAATCGTCGCTACTGTCTATCATCAGAGACAAGACCAAGTACCTAGCACTTACCGAGCATTGCGTGTGTCGTACACGTCGTAAAATATGTCCAGAACCGTAGCAAGAACGATCCTTCCATAAGGAAATACAGTTCTGCTTGTCTGTTATGACGCGTAAAGTAGTTAATAAAGTAGTACGACTTGGTAAAGTAGTTCGGTTCCATTGCCACCAGATGGCAGCGTGGTGGCCTGTTCCCTGATGTCCGGTCCTTAAAACCAACTAATCAACAGTTTCTGTTAACACTGGACATAACTTTAAAGTACAATGCTACTAGTTTGCCAGGGATATTTAAAACCCTGAATGTACGTACCTTCGTACACAAAATACTAATCATCAACTCCGCGCTAGGTATAGCGAAGAGACATCAGCGAGATCCTGCTAGCTGTGTCTGTGTCCGGAGCCCAACCCTGGCAATTCAATTAGTCGAACGTAACGACCCTATCTTCATTGGTCGTCGCGCAACTCCCATGGGTACCATATCAGGCCGCATTCTCATTAGGATAAAACAAGCCGCGACTGACGGATCTTCCGTTTGCCAGATTGCACGACACGATCCATGCGTATGTGGACATGGGTGCACGTATTACGGTGAGGCACAGGCTTAGGTATATATATACCCACATATTTAAATATATGCCTGCATGCCAGGAGCCGCAAATGCTTTGGGTTCTAGGTTATTTCCGAATTGCGCCTGACGCTCGGTAGCAGAGCTGCTATTAACGTCAACGTACGCTTACGGGAACCTGGAGGTCGAGGTAAGGTCATTGCTCTGGGCTAGAAAACGTGTTTCGTGGCTCCTGAGGTCGACGAGCTCGTAGACGATGGGGCCTTAGGAAGAAAAAAAAAAAGAAGAGGGATACAAAAATTCATCTGAAAAGTACAACCGGTCCTGTCTGAGGTTGCGCGACATTTGACTTCTTCTTCTTCTTCTTCTTCCTCTTTTTCGTTCGCCAACATGCGACTGGTACACGTCATACACGATCACCAGTGTATGTATGAGAATGCGTCTCTAGGATTCTTGTTCGTTCTTATCTTCTTCTATGCTGATTGGATGAAGTTGGCTGATTGAAATCGGCACAACTGATCTGCCTTCTTCCGATTGGCTCTGGTCTATCGAGATGGATGGGACTGTCTGGTACTGAAGTACTGGACATTGGTTTCGTGCTGTAAATCGTATGAGGGTATTTTATAGGTATACTGATAAATATATATATATATATATATACACACATGACTAAACGAGGATAAGTATATAGTCGTACGTGGTCTGAGTATATAGTACAAATAGGAATATGGCTTTGCCGCGGGCGGACAATCGCTAGGATTGTTTCCAGGAAGGCTTCGTGTTCGTAATTGGTGCGGAAGAGAAGAGTTGAATAGAAATTCCGGTAACAAGGGGAATGTTTAAAATAATTAACATTGTTGGTAATTAAAGCTGGAGATTGGTTCGAGGTTATGGGTCCATGGTAAATTTCTTCTGTCTTACCAACTTTGCCTACTGTTTCTAGTTAGGTTCATTATTTTATTACGCCCCATGAATGTGTATTTGTGGTGCGCGCATTGTGACGTAGGCAGTACGTCAAGGGGCTGGTTCGCGTCCCGCCGGAAGTGGCCATTTACGGGAAACTCGAATAACGTATACGTGCGACTATATTAGGTCGGCTGGCAGGACCTACGTGCCTGGATTCGATGAGTCTACAGTGCGGCCATTGTTAACGTGTCTCTTTGTTCAGAAATGACTTCGAGTGCATTCGATATCTGATACTTGGCTTTTTCCGTTTTTGCATTTTTTTTTTTTAATTTTTCTTCCTTACCCACAAATTTTTTCACGCTTCTTTCACGTCTGATAATCCACTTTATTCCTTCAGCTTCCTTGGACCCACGCTGAAGATCTTGTCATTAATTAAAAATACGATTGATAGACGCCATAACGGATCACGGGGACCACGTGGCATATATAATAATAACAAAAATATATTGAGAATCATTCACCCATTAAAGGACAATACGGCTTTTAACCATTTCGTATTCTACCAATCGGATATTATTGATGACTTCATCCAGCTTCTCGTTGTGACGCGACTGCCACCTGGCGTCCAGTTCACATCTCGCTCTATGTTTGACTAATGTTCTGCAATTTTGTCCTTTGTTACTTGCGGCAGATCCCCCGCTGTGCACAGTACCCAAAGTAGCGTCCCAGGTCGTGGTAAGGGCTGGTGGGTCAGAGGTTTTAGGTTAGTTTCCATCTCACGCCCAGTATTTTCTGTCATTTCCAATGTACCGTATCCGTCTGCACACCTCATCCCCAGAGGTCCCTAACCCTTGAATGGGGTCCAGGTCGACTCGTACAACATCACAGACTCGCTTTCTGATACAGACAGATCACTTTTACGTCTACGTGAGTAGTGAACGCCGAATATAACGGGTGTAAGATTTTTAGAGTCGCGACGCAACGAACACGAAATATCGGCATTGCCGTATAACGGGAGGCTCGAGCTGCAGCGATAAAGGTGCTAATTACGAAATATAAACAATACACAACACTCGAGACTGTATATACTTGTGGTATAGCAAACGAGCCGTGTGCACTCGGTTTCCGTGCATATGCGATGTGGGTGTGTCAATCTATCCTATGTGTTACTCTTTCCTTTTTTTTGTCTGCATAATTGGTGGCGAGAAACAATGCACGGGAAACCTGATCGATAGGGCCAGCCCTGGCTGCCGCATAATTGCCTGAGCCGTATTGTTTCCCGGCTGCGAAAGCGAGTTTGCGATTTATTATTATTGCTCGTTCCTTCTTTTTCCATTTCGCAGCATCGAAGGTCCCTGTCTCTCTCTCCCAAAAATGTGTATAGTCTCATTCATTAACTTTTTGACAAGCATTATTCCAGATTTTTCTTTCCGATTTCCCGTGACAAGTTTTCATATATTTCTGTTTATTTCTTGCACTACTAAAGGACCCAAGACGAATGCACGGAGAGTTAATTAATTAATTAATTTGGCTTGGTGCTCGCTCTCCTTCTTGAATCCATACTCTCCAAATATATTTCTTGGCTTAATTAATGCAGCTAATTGCGTCGCCGACTTTATATATACATATACCTTCTCAGCGTCTCGACGCTCGTTCCTATAACGCTCTGCCAAAGTACATAGGCGGCTGCCCTCTTGACGGTATTATTTAGCACGACGAGAGCCTCCATAATTTACGCGGACGTTTTCATGAACTTGTATACGCTTTACAGGAGTACAGATTGCTCCCGTCAAAACGACGTGTCCATGAGAGGTATTTAATCGCGTTGACGTTATATGTATACGCTAGACTGCTTTGGGTTTAGAATCAATTGCATTCCTATACGACGCATGTATAAACTATAAATGTAATACCAGTAGCAAAGGGTATTGGCAGGGTCAAGTTCGTTCGGTTAAGTCCCCAAATAAGCGTTAAGGGCCTTGTTGTGAAACCATTGCCGAGGCAATGAACTCCTTGGCGGAACGTCAAAGAGAGACGGGAGCGGCGCTAATTAGACGAATAATCGGTAATTGGCCGGTGAGACTCAGCACCTCAAGTGACTCTTTCTTTACATCCTTTTTCTACAGTTCTTATACAATTTTATTTATTTTTACCGTTCACTTGCTTTCCACGAGTCTCTTTCATACCGTGAACGTCTTTTCAATTCCTCTCGACACGGCCGGGGACTCGTGACACGATAATGGCAAGATTATAAATCATGGAACAATGTAGACTGGTACGACATCACTGTTTTTTTATATTACATTCTATTTCAATAATCTATCGCTAGACCAGCAAGAAAATTCCGTGCATAAATCAAAACCCCAACGCATAACAGGGACTTGGGATACTGTGATCATCCGTGTGTCACTTTTTCCGAACTCTGATCTCGCAATCGAGCTTGGCCAAACCTTAACTTATTCCATGACACGATTGATCTGCGATACCTGAAACAATGATCTCTCGATCGGATCCATCGTATGGATTGTATTCATGAATTCGAAATCAAATATTTGCATGCTCGTTAAACCGAGACAATTTGACACGAGTCCGCGTCGATGTTACTACAGTCTTGAGTGTAGATCCATTAGGACCCAAGAACCGTAAAAAGGCCCCACTCTCATAAAACCAAGATCTGCCCTGTAATCAGGCCGTAACACTAATAGAATACCGTTTATGAATTACGAGGGTACAGCACGTTGAACCCCTAATTACTTACAGATACCGGATTACTGGGCCTTATACCATCCTTTAACCCTGGAATGAACCACTCGTTGTATATTAACCAAGTAAAAGAAGATTATCAACTATGCAATCAGGATTGATGAATAATTCTAAAAATCTTTAAAAAAAGATAAAAATATGTTCAACGACATGTGAAACCGAGTCAATCGATATTCAACGTCATTTTGAGAGGCCAACAGGTAATTCGGTAGCTCGAATCTTGACAAGTCATAATTTAACGCAAAGCCGTAAAGAAGCATGCTCTCCAACCCTGCCCTGAGGCCCAGCAAACGTAAGACACGTACGTCTTCGCTGAACAGCATAAAGTGAATGACGAAGAAAAGAGTTCCAAGCCAAAGATAAATATAAAGATCTCGTACGAGGAAAGGTAAGAGAGAGCATTACTTTCAAACTGATTTTTACGAGCCGTCAGTCATCGAGTATAACATTTTTAATGATATGTCTATATCACGTGTATGCCGGCTACTCCAAAACGACTCGAGCGCTCTCTGAGTCAATGTAAATTTTTACGTTTCAATTATAAGCAGCTCTACGAGCGTAAAGCCGTACTCGTGACTCTGTATTACTTTTCAAGTAATCAATTCCGGACCGCCGTTCGGATAACAGATTGTCAGCTTTTAAAAGATGTTAATACAAGTTACGTTAACATAACCTAAAAGACGAGTCCTCACTAGTTTATCGGCTGGGTCTCGCGCTACGAGTCCCTTCGAATTTCCGAGTGGGAATCTCCTCCACGCCTTGGATATTTATGACTGTTTAGAATCACGGGGAGTGGTTTGTCGCGCAACACCATAGACAGTTCCGAGCCTTGGCAGCCTACACTGTTAAAACACGTAAACCCCCATAGATAGTAAAAGGTTAGAGTCGGCCATGATGTTAAACCAGACACAGTAGACGCCATCTTGAATAATATCCACGAAACTCGATATAAAATTCGAAAATTATACCTTATGTTCTATAATTGCAAAGTTCCACGCTTTTAGATTGGGTTTTGAAAGTTTATTGACAAAACGTTATATATCGAATCGTCCAACCAGTGTTACCAAACGTCGCGTACACGTGGCTCAACTTTTACTACTGGATTTCGGATGAGTCGTGGGCAACGCAATGGCAACAACGTAACGCAACGCAGCGGCAACGCAACGTGCACGGCTCCACCATAATTATTGATATTTATACCCCGAAGTATACGGCGCTTAGAATTATTTATGGCGACGTGTCCACCGCGCACTAAACGTGCTTTACTGCTGCACCGACGTTCCCTCTTTCCTCGATTGTACGAAACACGCGCCTCGTGGCATTTCATGAAATGAAGGATCATCGTACGCTGTCTTGTTTTACCTACGTCAGTCGGAAAAGTGATACGTAGGATTCGTGAGAGTATAACGAAAAAAGTTCTCCGTATAAACTTCACCTCGTTGATATTTGAAATACATTTAAAAAAATGTTATTCCACCCCCTCCAGCTCACTTACTCCGTATTCCTTCACCCGTCAGCCACCCTCATTTTCTTTCTTTTATCTCGATCGATTTGCATTACCTTTCAGGACGGCTGTCGTCGAGCAGATGCGCACACAAATTGGACTTTGTCCTCTCCCTCTTGGGCCTGATCACCTGCCACGCTTGCGCGAAGCCACGATTACCGGGGCCTGATCTCATCTTTCTCAAGGAGTCTCGCGTATGCAACGACGCGGCTCGCGTCTCTTCTTGGACGCGATATGATAATTACAATGTATTACGGACGAGGACAATGGCTAGTAATAAGAGATAAACAACCGTGACGTTATCTCACTTATTGTTAGTTATGTATATTTATGCGTGGCCGTGCTACCCTTTCTCAGCCTCGGGGTAAAAATAACATTTGCCGTGAAGGTAAGTACGAGAAATGACGCGAAACTGCTGGACTCCTTTGAAATTATCCTTAGCCCGTAAGCGCTGATCGATCCGATCTTTGGATCGTGATCGATGTAGGGAATCACAAGGATTGGTAAGATCGTGAGTCGTTAAATCTTCACCTGTATCGGAAATTCCATACATTTTATTGGTCATCGTTTCCGGTAAGATTAGGTTGAGTTGGATCAGGTTAAGGTATATTGACTAAAAAAAATGCATAACACGCTGTATACGTATATGCAGGGTTTAAAGATGTCTTCGGGATGAACAAAAAAATCACGTTCTGAAGTTTCCAGGAGGATGCGAAAGGTTTCTGCGAAACTTGGCTCAGCCGGCAACAATGGCGGACAGAAGTGGCACTTGAAGCGGCTCTAATAATTTATATGCTTAAAGGGGCCGGCTGGATGGTTGACTGGCTGGCTGGATGGCTGCTACGTGAAACGTAGACGTCACAGAGACAAGGGACGTAAGAGAGCGAGCCGTGCTCAAGGGTGGCTCAGCTCCACGGACGAGAACCCTCGACAGGGCGAATTGCCGCCTGATACCTCTCTCTCTCTCTCTCTCTCTCTCTCTCTCTCTCTCTCTCTCTCTCTCACTCTCTCCCTCCCTCTCATTCCATCCCTCTGAAGGTGCACCTAGACCAAGTCAGTCACCATATATTCGCATTCGTGTCAAACTACTCCTTTGGTTTCTTCCTCAAAGTCCCGCATTGAGAACCAGGCATACACATACATCAATATCAAAATTAAATCATTCAAAATTCATTGGACCACTCCAACCCCTAATTTTCCTAATTTATTAACCTACATGATTAACCTGTAAATTTCATCAAGCTTCCCTTAACTACATCCCATCCCGGGTCAACTTCACGCGAACGTCCATGTGCAGCCGGCCCTGCCGTCGTCTCCATGTTTATATACCCATCGACGTGTTTTATGCAAATCGAATTGTAGCCAATGGATCCTACACGAATAACACAGTGTCCAGTCGGCCACGCGTGCACAGACCATTTCACCCAGGATGTATCAATCTTTAGTTTTAACCACCCACGAACCAAGACCACCCTCTACCGTTTCTACCGTCAGGTAAAGCTGTCCTTCTAGTCCTCCTTATTCATCGGCCTCAGATCCACTGGTGGCAAAACAGACCCGCATTCATTAGTTACGGCTTGAGAGACCGCGGTGCGCCGCGTAAACGGAATTTGTGGCCTTGCGGATGAATTACGTCAGATTCGCACGTGTACGTACGCCATCCCATGTAGGACCGCCCATACGTTGTACTCATCAAGAAATCAACGCTACGTCGCAACCTCGAGAAAAAACACCATAGATAATGTTGCGTAACTTAACCAACGTGTCTGGGTAAATATGCGTTATGGCTGACGTTGAGAACGAAGCAAGATCAGGTGGGGTCTCGTTATGTTCGCTAGGTGAATTCTGGACCACATGGAATTCCAATATCTCCATATGTGTCTCACGTGTGATTAATTACAGTTGAACACTGTCAGTATTAAGAGCGTGATTAGTTGGAGAATTGGATTTTCCAATTGACAATACAGCTAGACTGGAAACTGTCAAAACTAATTCTCCATATATGCTACACACACGTCACAAGGTCAACTTGCTGGTTCATCATTTATCGATTACATGCCAAGGGACCCGGAGCAATCCCAGCAGTTCTGCAGCATCCTGACACCAGTGACAACAGTGAGCATATCCTTGATTGCTGGTATAAATGTCATCCTGTCATTAGACTCTATGGACCGTACGATATAATATAATGTAAGTCAGACACAAGTGTAGACATCAATATCCAAGTGTCACTTAATTAGTACGGATCATCAAGCAGCTTATTAGTACGTGCATTAACTTAATCATCCTCTCGCTCATTATATTTTATATTGCCTTTTTATATTCCACAACACTCGTGTCGCACTGATTTCCATACGTGCAAATTATAATGAAATTTAATTACACACCGGGTGTCATCGTATATCGTCTTGATACCACTAAGTCCGAGAATTAATGGTTCCACTTACCTTATCAATTTCCTTTTAATTCAGTTATCATGATACAATTCATCGTTCGACTACAACAATTCAGTAATCATCCGCGGAGTCTCGTCCACAGTCATAGTATTAAATACTTTGAATTTGAATACATCTACCGTCGCCATATATTTAATTGGCTGTGCGTACGTCATCGTAGGCAGTTTCGAGGGTACGCCACGAGATGACGCCAGCGTCGGGTAGAGAGATGGTTGGAATTCAGAAAGGGAGAACGTTAATTCGGGTGGCAGTCGGTTATATAAGTAAACAGACAATGGTTGTTATTGTTTGAACGGGATGAAAAGGAAGGACGGACGGATGGCACGGACAGCTGTGGGGGCACGTAAAGCAGCGGCTTCGGCAGCAACGGAGGCAGAAGCACATACTGTCCGTATATACTATATGCATATGCATATGTGTATCATATGTGTAAACGGTCTGCTAGCCGTGACTGACTGCAGCCTGTGAAACGTCGTTTCTCGGGCAAAAAAGTACCAGAGTGCGCGTGCACCACTGACGCGTACCTATTCGTGCTGCTGCCGCATGCGAGATGCTGCGCCTGAGATGAGACAGCACAACGGGTGCGTTGAGGAGCGGGAAGCTGGGTACGAGGTCCGCGTGATCTTAAATTCCGCTCTTACTTGGGTCATACTTCACCCACTTCAATCTCTGAGTTAACGTATATTTGAACGGACTCTGAGCATATGTGAGATGAAAATAATCATGGACCATTGGCTCTTGGGATCTCCGTATATTTTGTACGATTACTTCTTAATTGGATACTTTGAGTAACTTTATTTTATCTAATGTCAATCTTATTTATCTCGAATTCACTTGTGTCTTTATATATCGTTGTCAATCTGGAAGCGCACTTGGTTATCTGCTTTCGGTTTCGATCTTCTTCGTGCGGCCGTACTTTTCAGGCTCCCGTATTCTGTATATCTTTGTCTCGGTTCCCTCGTGGGGTTTTAATATCGTCGTTTCTCGTAGAAACCGACGGAATTTTCATTACGTGCTTCTTTCCACTCCTGGATCGCTTGCCTTCGTCATCGTCGGAAAGTGCCTGTCAGGAAAATCCCGTCGCGTAACCGATGAACAAATAATACGACGGTTGGCTGGCTGTGCGAGAAGATGTGAAGAAGAATAGGGGAGGGGAGGAGAAGAAGAAGGCATCGAAGTTGGATAGAGTGAGAGGAGACAGAGGAACTGGTATCACTGGCTGAGGGGTGGGTGGGTGATACGAGATCCTACGAAAAAGTTTTCTGCCCAGGACCTCCCAGAGTCCTGGAAACGAATTTCTTTTCGGTATAGTTTTACAGCCTCGTGGAGATTAGGATTTCTCGTTACAATAATTCTTTCATTTTCCTTCTGTTCGTTTTTCTTTTGCCTCTTTCATCTTCCTTTCTTGGCTAATCGCTATTCAGAAAATTGTCGCAGTTGCCATACCGACGTCCGACTTTATCCTTGTTGGAATGGCCTGGTCTTGTAGGTGGTGGTATTAGTGTTCCCTTTGATGTGAAAAATGGCGACTAACCCTTAGGTCAATGCAGGTCGAGTGGGGATCAGAGCATACGTGCTACACAGATTCGCAGATATGTTATGCCTCGTGACAAATATATATATATATATATATATATATATGTATCCTAAAGCATGACGGGTGGAGATCAGAGTGAGAAAAAATCCGTGTCGAAAGGACACGAGATACAAAACTGACGAATGGACGGATAAAAAAAAATTATAAACGAATCATACTTGAAAAAAAAGATGTATTTCAAACCACCCTAACTGAAGTTTCCCCTACAATTTTAGATCCAATACGTGTGTAACCATACACTCTCCAGTCCGAGATATACTAGGTATGTACAAGGGGTGAGAATTTTTTTTCTCTTCCTGCCATCTTTCGGAACCCTTTTTTTTCCAAGGGGGTGCTGCTGCCTTTATATGCAGATCGGGCGGTATAGCTAGGGAGAGAAAAGGGATGCACTAGAAAAAAAAAGTCGATGAAAAAGGAAACCGGGCCACTTTTTAATCGAGCGCAGTTGTGCCGATGATATGCAGATTCGAGGTTGATCCAAAAGGGTGGGGGAGACTCGTTACTTTTTTCCTTCCTCTTTTTATCTTTCTCTCCCCCCCCCCTACTCCTCTCGTTTTCGTCAGCCCTTCCTCGAAAACCTCAGAACCCTGCCCGGCTATAGGAATATATTTTTTGCTGATCTCTTTTTTTTTCCTTCCCTGCCCGACCCTCCGCCCCATCGACCCCCTTCCTCCTCAAAAATAGCCCAGTCTCATTTAGTCCCGGTACACTAAATCAATCCAGGACTTTATACCGAATCCAAAGGAAGAATTCTCTACTGTAGCGTCGACTAGTCCCAATCCCACCTAATCTAACCTCACCCAATATAACAAAGCTTAACGATAACGGAAACGTGTTAAAACGTTATCACGTATATTCCAAAGCGCGCGCGAGATATTCCGCTAGCGTCGAGCCGGGATAAACGCCACGAGTAATAAACGCACGCATCGTTACGCGCCTCCCGCGACGCCATGGCAGTTCATCAGTTTCCCCAGTGGCAAATCCAATAAGGGATCCCTGCAGCAGGGTATCAAAGTATCGTTTGGCTCTAATTCATTAAACGGGAAACAATCAATCTTTTCATTAGCGAAGAAGAAGAGTCGAAGCATTATATTGCACACGGATTCACAGTTACTTTTACAGTTAGTGCACCGATTGTCAGTGCTGACACAAGTCAAGTGGTTCTCTCCTCGGGTTGGTGTGGTGCAAGAAAAAGATGCCAGGACAACGTAACATAACCTCACTGGGCGTTGCTCATACGTTAGGAAGAAATCGAATAAAACCAATCGGAGCGAACGGCAGTCGAACACGGGAGAAGCGAGAAAGAAAAGATCTAGCGATCGGCCGCAAAGCGCGTGTCTCGCATGGTACGTGCGTTAATACACGCATTCCGTCCACTCGGTATATCGCGTTCGCAATGTTCGGTGGGTACGCTGGTGGTTTGCGCCAGGCAATAATCCATCATTTATATTAATTGCGAAGCGCGGTACGGTGTGTGCGCCCTGCATAAATGATATCGTTTGTGTTTATACGAGCACAGCAGCAGCGAGCGCTGGCAACGGCGGCGGCACTGGAGTCGGCGGGAGCGTCGGTACGCAGCGACTGTGCGTTTACATGGGAGCGATGAGTCTGTTCCTCTGTTCATAAATTCTAATTAAGTTCGCACAATCGACTGCCAGAAGTTGCGAGGACACATTGTGTTCTATCGTGCGCTGGGTGTAGAGTGTTTACGTATGTTGTTTCGTCGTGATGTATATGTAAATATATACTGATACCCAGGTATCAGTCACTTTGATGAACTTGATCGGATAGCCAGTGAGATTGATTAATCAATTGGTCATGAATATCAGACCGAAGGATTGTTCGATTCCTGTTTATCGTTCGCAGTCGGCCGAATGCCTCTGTGTACTGGCAGAGACCACCCTCAATTTGCATGCTGAAAGTCAATAAGTTCTTGTCAGCAGATCTAACGGCATGCGTGGTGCAGACCCGAATGAATCGTGCCAACGGCGACGATTGAGAACCACTGAGGGACTAGAAGACTCCGAGTCTACGCCAGGTTGTTTACTACGAAGAAGAGAGACGTGGCGAGTCGAGGCGAGGCGTGTCGTTGAACCTGGCTCGTACGGAGTGAACGCCGCGGCGGCGTAGACGCGGGCGGCCCAGGGCGTCGGACCATCCTGGCGTCTCTGTCCCTCCTGGGCCACGCTGCACCAGGTATACATCCCCGATGGTAGCTCCTTTCTTCGGTCTACGACGTCTCTCTTCGTCTCTATCCCTTCCTCTCGTTCTTCTTTTCTTCCTCCTTCTCTTCCTCTGGCTCTACGTACGTATCCCGTGCGGCACGCCGCGGCGTTCGCCTTATACCTTCGGACGCCGAAGCGTCGCGAATTGGCGACGTTTCCCGGAATCGGCCGAGTCTCTCGCGACTCTGGAGACCTGCCAAGCACTTCAGGTTTCCTTTTCCTCGGAGCGAGCGAGCGTACGCTATGAAAACGCTCCCTCCTTTCTGGCTCACTTCGTTCCTTCGTTGGACGCCGACGCCGCTGTCAGCCGTCTTCTTCTTGTCGCGCTTCTTCGTAACCGAGGCCGTTGAGCCGTTCGGTTCGTGAGACTTCGGGTTTGCTTCTTCTACCGATCTAGGTGCTAATGCTCACTTGTTTCTGTCCGTGCTCATTGATACGAGCGATAGGACGTGTCCTCGCTGTGGAAATATGGCATTACAGACACGTGATACGTGGATTAAAGACTAAAACGTATAAGACGATGCTGCACCTTCTCGACGGATACTCAAAATTCAATATTTCTTACACCATGTACATTTTTAAATTAAAAATTATTGCCTCGCTATCCGGACAAACCTTCCTGCGTTCAACCATACTCGATTGCTATTCGGAATATATGAATATCCAAAACTTTTAATTGGATCTCCGTTACACGGGATTTAAATTGCCACCCTGACCTAAACGACGAGCCTAACTAAGCGTAACTTACCCACAGGAATTTATCGAACTTAAAAATTGCCCAATTCCCACAACAACGCAGTTCCGTAGCATGGTCATTACAGGTAGCAAAATCTGTCCATTTTTTTTTCTTTCTTTCTTTTTCTTTTATTCGAATAATAAGCGGACATCATCGAGTGGTGGAGATACCACGCTCTTCCTTTCCCTTGCCTCCTCGTGCAACCAGCCCGCAGGGGAGGCCCTCGTCATTATCGTCCCTCGAATCACAGAGACCTCCTTTACGCAGGGTGGTCAACTACCTCAACGGAATATCCAACGTGGATCACACGTGGATCGACGGTCGTTGACTTTCCGGGAAATTACCGCAACATCACCGTTCCCGATCCCGTTCACAGCCAAGTGGCTGGCTACTACTCCTAAGGAAACCGCGAGTAACCTCGCTGGCTCAGTGTTCACTGCTCTTACTGTGTTGCTATTCACGGCTAGGGTGTGCTTCTAGTGCTTGTGGCACTGCAGCTGCCATATACACACGAGAAGGAGAGAGAGAGACAGAGAGAGAGAGAGAGAGCGAAAAGGATTTATTTTATACCTTGGGAGAGAAAGACAGATAGAGAGAGACGGAAAGAGCCCTCCTTGCATTCTCCTACATTCCTTTCTTTAGGTTGGTACCCTGCACTAGACTCGCGTCAAGTTATTAATTAATTATTGGCACGACGTTGTGCCGTGGGAACAGGCTCGGGACTGTTCTGGACTCTGTCGTGAGGAATAATTCATGCCACTCCTTCCATCTTGCTTTACTACTGGCTCTACCGGCCATGTCAGTCAGCGAGAGAGAGAGAGAGAATATCTTCATCTCCCTCGACGGTTATGAGTACTTGTAACAAATTGTGACACGTGTGCCACGTTTTGCCCTTCTCTCACATACCGACAGCTTTCAGTATTTGGAACAGTTCTTAACGCGGACCCAAGGTCCTACGTCGGTCCTCCATGCGTAACGATGAGCAATTTCCTGTTGAAATTGAAATCTTTCTTTGCTCCCAATTGAAATTATTATACGGGTGCTTTGCTATTCTATTTCGTATAGTGCCGTTCAGTTACCGATAATGTTGCGCGTACGACTGAAAGATCCTGAATTGCTTACTACACTTCAATCTCTGGAATGCCGATGTATATTATACACGTTGGACAGTTATGATCGAAGGGAAAATTCTAATGCGTATCATTATCTCGTGACAGGCTGCCTTAGCTCTCGTTTAGCAAATAGCTCTAGCCAAGGACCTTGTATCCTTTCCCGGTTCGGTCTGACTGTAAGCTGAAGAAAAAAAAAAGAAAAAAAGATTCGAGTCGAGACTGAGACAAGTGGTCTGCCGTCCCAGTCTCTCGAACTCGTGAAAAAGAAGACAATAGCCAGTCTGGAAGGGCTGGCGCGATTTAATTAAAGGACTGTTAATTAATTAATACCAACGACAAGCCTCGCTAAGTTTGCAGCCCCTAGCTCCGAGACTCTCTTTGCTGTACCCACTACGAGTGCGGTCGAAAAGCGGAGAACGAAAGAAGAACATCACAAAAGTTTTACCCCCTTCGTCCTTGGTACTTCGAGTTCAGTTCTCTTCGTCTCCCTGTGCCCTTTCACGCGGTCTTACCGTTCGTAGCCACGGGGCCTCCGACTGCAATTACGCAAATTAATTTTAGCAGTTTTAATCCTCCTTCATAAAGTTGCCATGCTTAATCCGTCCCAACTCCACTCCAACTCCTAACTCACTCTAACAGGAGTGCTCTGAAGCTTTTTTCAGGAAACACCATGAACTTTTTCTGTCTGCGGAAGTGCGACTCTCTAAATCCAAATCTCATTCCCTATTCACTTATCTCGTAAAGAACGACATTGAGTCGCGGATCTCGAAAGATTTACAGACTTCCGTTATCTCTGATACGGGTGCGTCAGGGCTTCATTTTGTTCCGTGAACTTTGACCTATTCTTACGTTACACGCGGATTCTCGATTTTCTTCGTGCTCCGTACCTACTTCGTTGCTGTCACTTTGCGAACCATAGAGGAGGCATCCCCGTAGCACGACGACAATGGACTTGGTCTATCTAGCGAAGCGACTGTAGCTAGCGATGGAGAACAGTAGAAAAAGGAATAAACGCACCGCCATGCCAGTGACTCCTTTCATGAGCTGTGCTACGATAGTAGTAGAATGATGAATTGCAAGGCGCGGCTATGAATCAGGTACAAATGACAGCCAGTACACTTACCAACAATGTGGGGGCTGCTCCCTTCGCCGGTGCCCACCAAGGCTGAACAGTAACGCCTTTCCCTACTAGCGCCAAAAGGTAAGAGCGTGAAATCGAATCAGCTAACAACAATCGAGGGGATTCCGCCCTCTTCTTGGAAGAGCGATAAACTTCCACGTATCCGGTTGGACGCGGACGCGGGACTGTATACACACGTGTTACCGTCTTGGCCCACGTGTGGCACAGAAAGATCAGCGGGAGGGAAGAAGAGGCGAGAAAGACACGGGTCCGGAAGTAAAGAGGTCCCTGGACTGGACCGGCATGTAAATGAGAGGCTGTAAAGGCTCGGAACTTAATCTTAATGTCTATCGCCACTTCGATGCTTGCCGGGTTCCGAGTGTCCCGTGCGTGTGGGCCCGAGCGAGTAAGGCCCCTCATTTTCGTTTGATCTCTCTCCTGCTATCTCCCTCGCTTCTTTGAGATCCCCAAAAGGCAGTCTTATGATCTCTCTCTTATCTATGACATTAGTCTGTATCACTGATTGGTCCTTCGTCTAGAGATAATAACCTGAACTACTAATGGGAAAGGTCCACGGTCAGATCTCGGAGCTCCAATAATGCTCCGCTATAATTATTATAATATATTATACTATGTGTATCGCAAGGAAAGATCATTTTTCTCTGAGATTTCTCACGATAGGGTAAACTCGAATTTACATATAAATGCCGTTTGTAATTAAGGCGTTGTAAATGATTATTTTTATTTTACTTTTTTTTTTCATTGAATCATTCCCCACGGCATTCGCTTCGAGAAACCGGAAGTTTATTTATACCATACGATTATTTATGATCGGTTAACATGCAACGGAGCAGATTCAGCTGATCTGAAAGCAAAGCTTTATTTATCGAGGAACGTCCTCGATATTCGCGAGGAACGTTCAATAGCTGCGTAGTTGCACAATGACAATGTGCAATGACAATGTGCAATGACAATGTGCAAGAAGAGCCCGTACCGATCCGAGGCTATTTACCGTCTGGACTGTTGCATGTCGTCTCCACTTGGTATTCCTCTAAGGAGACCCGCTGGGACTTGCTCGAGCACGTAGGCATCCTTGCCGATTATCATCGGATGAAAATACCGAGTGAAAAAGGAAGATAAAGGAGCGGCCTATTCTATCACTGGAACTGCCTGGCCTCGTAGGACCCCATCACTTGCATGAACTCCAAACGTTTAAATGTACATTCCCTCTTGTCCGAAATCAGGTTACCGTCTTGGGCCTTACCGGTATACCATATATATCCATCATTCCCACATTCTCATTCCGCGTCCACCAAGCCTTCGCATTTTGCATTGACGCTATTGGGACTTTTGTACATTCACATTCCACATCTGCTTTCTTTTGCGTTTCAGCATCTTCCATCCTTCTGAGGTCGCACTGTGCCCAGAGCTAAATGGCATGAATGCGCCAGGATGGAATGTGACGAACGATGCGTTAACCCATCGTTATCCTTGGCCGGCGAACCGAGTGTCAACAAGATGATGCGGCCGTTTAAAAATGCAGGCTTATTGTTAGTATGCGACGCGCGCAGGCGTCCCGATGCGCTAGTCGAGCGTCGGGGTAATACGTTAAGCGCGAAAGCGTCGAAGAATAAGACCCGAGACTAAATGGGACTCCATTGATTGGTAAGGAACTGTCATGAATAGTTACAGCTCGCTGCGCCATTACCATACCTAACCTCTCCCACTAACAGATCGTTCTCCCTCGTAAGGCCCCATCTTAACCTAGGACATTCAGTTCCACGCGGAGTTCCTCAGAGATTCGCAGCTGTCGTGCCACCTGCCGTATCCGCCCTTTTCGCACCGTTTAACACTACCTACGTGTGCAAGTGACACCAGGTAGACCCAAAATAGTCCCTTCGACGTTAATCGACAACAGCTCCCGTAATCGCGTCAACGAAGACACCTCACGGAATGGAAACATCGCGCCAATAAAAGCAATTAAATAAGAAATAGGCCGGAGAAAGGATATGGATAATCTGAGGAGGATAAGAGAAAAAGAATAATAATAATAATAATTAATATCGTAAATACGCTATCCGACATTGATTCCCTCAATACTTTCACCGAACCCCGTATCCACCCCTCACCTCCATCTCGAACCCCGCCCCTGTAACATCATCCTGACCAGTGGAAACTGGTTAGGAGACAGGACTTCAAGTACCATGGAGGTCTCGACTCGTTTGAACGTATTCAAATTCAATGGCGTCCTACGGGAAAGGTATACCTTACTTATAAGGCCCAAGATATAAATCCATGATTTTATAACACAGAGGATTGGCGTTTACGAGTCCGCGGCAAGTCGCAGCTGCGTCGATCATTGATTAGAATGGATCGGTAATGTACATTATTCTACCTATGGGTATACCTATAGCACTTATATCTACACAGCACCTGTTACACGTGGTTAATATCTCCTATTTATTATAAATTTTCATTTTGTCCACCGGTCATTATACTTTTCGTTATCGTCTGTTTCATCAGGTTTCATCATCCTCATACTTTTCTTCAAAGATATTCTCCGGCAATCGAACAAATCAACGATAAAAATCGTCCTCGGGTACGCGGACCAAGGAAGTTCTCTTGAGTGCGCGCGCCTCCCGATAGATACGACTTTCATTTCCTGCCCGTAACAGGCGATTCTATCTCCTTCGTTTTACACTCGAAACTCACCTTAAGGCAGTTCGAGATGCTGGCAAGGATCTGCTGCTCAGAATTCAAGTGCGTCGATCACGAAAGTATGGACGTACATACGTATTATCCATCAGCAAAGAATCGTATACACAAGCCTTGGTTAGCTGCCAAACGATAAACTGAGGTATGCGATCTGTTTGAAACGAACTGAGGCATCTTGAATGTATCCGTATACAGCATCCCATACGTGCACATCTTCAATTAGCGGACACGGAGAAGTAGAAGTTAACTTGAATGGTAGCATTCAAAATCAATATAATTTATCTCACAGAAGCATCCATTGGTCTTATATATATGTATATTTGCCAGTGTCTGTACTTACGACAGATACTACATATTGGGACTGTGCATACATGTTATGCAAACTGTAGGGGGAACAAAAAATTTGATTTAGCAATTATAACAGACTTGGGTATTTATTTTCATTAACATACGTATTTTAATAGGTTTCGATGGGAGCGTTAAATTACGAAGGATATAATTTTCCATGGGGACTCATTGATAGACATTCATGACACAGAGGCCTCTGTCGTGTGTTTGTCGATCGTAAAGACGCACCCGCATGAACAACGATAAACGTAGGTACGTTGGCTTTTTGGCACCTTTCTATGTAAACCCATCCGTAGAGTCAAACATTGACCATGAAGAGTCGCAAACGTCGCCTACGTGCTAAACCCACCTTCTTGTCGTCAAACCCCCGGAACAGGAAAGTCCTCGGGGTCATCTTAAATCGTTGACATTCGGTGTGTTAATACTTCATGGCTGTATCCTTTTCAAGAACCATGTATCCATTGTATGTATATTCATAGAAAAACATAAGGAGAACAATGCGTGCTCGATGACTGAACAAAGAATGGAGCATATTGTCGCACGAGATTCCAGAAGTCTGAACTGATCTCATTCGACTATTAATATATTCCTATTGTTGTATTAAGAATTGGTACCATTGTATATATATCTTATATATTTATATAATACATGGAACGACCTTTAAGGTAGCGTCTGTATGAAAACAGTGGAAAGTACTGGAACGTTCTAGAATGTTCTTAAGAATGCGACTATGTCGCAAGGCTTTTATTATTCAATGCTTCAAGTGAGTATCGACTATTTCAAAATCAAGAAAGCAAGAAACGCAGCGAGAAGGACGTTGCGATACGAAGAGATGCAAATAGCCACGGAAACTGCATCGCAAGACCTGCCTCGTTAACGCCTCGAGTTATGGCCCGTACACACTGAACGACGGACTATCCGCGGTGCATGGTATTCAAGTATATGCGACACGAGTTACGCTTTTACTTTGTCATATTAATGATCGCTTAATGACTTGACCGTGAGATTATCGTAAGACTTCATAAAGACAGTGATAAAACGGTGATTAAGGATATGCAAAATTTAATGAATTTACGACGCGAGTGATCTGCAATCAATATTTTTTTAAGGTCACCGATGATTTTTTTAATGATGAAATTCGCATATACATTATAAGCAGATGTCTCGCAAGGACTTGGATGAGTACACGGTACCTGTTGATATTCAATATGTGGGATACGATTGGATGACATTTAGAAGGTTAATGATTCGAAGAGAAGAGCTTGATGGATACGACTTGGCCCGATGTTAATGATACTTGGAGACGTAAGAGAGGAGTTGGATCCGAAGTCACGATGATCGTATTGATGGATGAGTATACGTACAAATGTCCAGGTTATATACGTCATCAAATGATACATACGCTGTATGAAATGCCAGTAGATGCATTAATGACACATGTTTAAAGACCAGTGGCGAGTAATGATAAGGCAACTCCATGATCAGCGATCGATTGACAAAGCAGCAATCAATAAAAATCGTGATTCTCACAACAGCAAGAATAACGCGACGACTTATCAGCACCGATCATACCTATTAATCATCATAATCATTTGTGATCCATACTATACCTGTTAATGATCTGTAAACAATTGTCATTCCATCCTAACCCTTCATCAGCATCACTCTCATGCATCCAAGCAACAAATTATTAGGTCATTCCGACGACTACTCTATGATCACTCAATGATCTTACAGATCGTTCCAGATATCATCCGCACGTACGTAATAATTTTAGAATGATCTCCACTCATGATTAAAGGTTAGACCCGATTCGAATCGACGTATCATCCGTATATGTATAGGTATTGAAATTCAATAGGCACTCTCAGAAAGATGGGGGATCAAAGAGAAATCATCTTTCCATTCGAACTACGTATAACCACATTCCATGAGGTTACTGGTGCTGCCGTTGATGATTGCGAGGTCGCTGCCGGCGCTGCTTCAGGTCGGCCAAGATAGGTAAGAACGAATACATTACAACGCGTTACTGTTCACCCTATGATGTTGCCGAGTCGAGGCGTGCTACCTTTAATGATAAAGGTGTTGTTCTACGTGCTGGCTGCTAGCGCTGCATATGTTAAACACCATCGCATTACCATATATCCGCCGGCTTAGTGCACCGCCGTGTTTTCTACCGATCTAACTCAATTGGCAGCGTGGCAAAAGAGACGCCATGACAGTGGGAGATCCGTGAGCTCGGGATCTCGCTGTATTCTTAACGAATTAATTATTTGGAATTTTTTAGAAAAAAATTATTATTGGGTTTTACTTTATACGACACTGGAACTAAGGTACGGTTCAGGTCTGGCTTGTTTTACCGAATTTGTCAACTTTGTTGACGAAACTTTGAGATCGGTTTATATCCTTGATTCTTTACGGCACTACGCGTACGTATGGTAAGTACTATCGATATAATGTTGGGCCCCTGCATTAACTCTCTGACGATAATTTAAGGCCCTCGTGAGCTAGTCGCGCGGACTTTCTAGGGACACGACGATATTCTTAATGGCCTCGCGGTATCGTAACTCTTTAACGCCCTCACTAACGGCCACTATAAAACTCATGGTGATTTCGAACTGTTGTATACCCCTATCGTTCTCAAAGGACCGGTCCCAGCCAAATGGCCGGGAAGAATTAGTACCCTGTACGTACCTAAAGTTTTGGAAATGCGCCATACACCTACGGCACCTGCCCACAGAGACTGTGGTATGCGTACGGATTCTACATAGAATACGGATTTGTGTATTGATAGTAAAAAATATTCATACGTATAATCCAAGTAAAAACGCAACAAAAGCTCGACTTCCGGAAACACGCCTTTCATCCACGGAATTTATATCATAAATAAAATGGCTATCCTTCTCCTGAAATGAGACTGAAGCAGCTCTAAAAAAATGAAGAATGAAAAACAAAAAAGAATCCTCAGTCTGAGGAAGAGTTACGATGATCGTATGGTGTCCTTCATCCAGTCCAAGCCTTGTGATGATCTATACCCATTTCTCCCGCTGATCTTTGAGGTGTATCACACAGGAGAAGCCTAGTGGCCCGATGTAATTTTTGTACCCGGTTATAACACAGTCACGGCATGGGGCCTTCCGGGAAGGACCCATTGTCTCGAGACGCAGTCACTTCGGTCTAAGTCAGGGAGGCCCCGAGTCGAGGAAGTCGATGCCAGTTGCCATCGGGTTCTCGACAAAAGGAAAGTAGTTGCGCGAACGAGTACAGCTGCCGTGCACGCTCCGCCTTTATACGGACGGGTTGATAATTAAACGAAGGTAATGAAATATGACAGGACGTGACGGTTCGTTATTCGGAGGAAACGTTCGCAATTACTCATTCCTGGTCAGATATACTGCTGCGTCTGTACACTAGTATCGCAAGTAAGCGACAACACCCTGGCGACATATTTTTGTCGCTGACCAGCCGGTATTTCGTTACCTCGGCCAAAAAAAAATAGTATATATAATGAATATAACAAGAAACGAAAATTTTTTTCAAGCGCAGACTCCGTCATTGGTCCAGGAACATTTTTTTACTCACTGATCTCCAGAGCCCCACACTTGCACCGTGGCAAGTGTCCGGATAGCCACGTGACCAGATTGACAGCATTAATTCCTCATATTGATATCTTTAACGTTATCACCGCCAAATTCGATTTCCAAGTAGCGACGCTCCGAATGACTAACGTCTACCAGACACCTTAATCAAGATACCATCCGGTCTTGGTGCGCGCCACCCTTGAAAAGGGAAAGGAACAGAGTGGAAAGAGCCTGCAGAGTGCAGCAGCATCTCTTCCCGTTCTCTTACTCACCAGCATCCACTTCGCCATACTCCATTAACATATTTCACTCTTTAATTTATACCGGGTTGCCCTCGCCGCGTTTCACGGAGCATTAGCGACGAGATGAATCTGCCGCGCTGCACGGAATACGTGCCGCGTAGTTGCAGTTGCAGTTCCAGTTGCAGTTGCGCTCGTAAATGCAGCGGCAGCATACCGAACGTACCAGGCCCATCGTATCCATTTGTCTTGTCCAGCAATCATTTCGTTGCGTCTATTATTTCCTCTGCTGATCCAGCTGCTTTCTTTTATTTCTTTCATCCTTTTTCTTTCATTCTCATCTCTGGACTCTATTCTCCTCTACGTCACTGTCCTCTCTCTCACTCTCTGTCTCTCTCTACATTTATTTTTACTTTCCTCTTCTTGTAGCTACTCCTAATGCGTCCCGTCGGCATTTTTCGGGCCGGACACTCGAGCCACAAACTGAACGAACACGCTACGGCCCTGACAGAGACACGGACCGAGTCTCCAAGTGAGTCCGGGATAGCTGTCGCTGTAACTTGTCTCATTGTGCACTAAATTACGGCCAATTTACTCGAATTTTTTCACACCGTAAATAAGGGTAAATCAGCCGCGCTATGCGGGTCGATGACCCCCCAACTAGTATACGAGAAACCGTCATTACGACGACGACCTATGAACTCCATCCTTTGGACCTGTTTGTTTATCTATCTTTTTATTCGTCTTGTAACTATTATTTATTGCATGATAATTATCCCTTACGTTCTTGCCGAAACTAGAAAAGCTTCCGACATCGCTCAATGGGACTCATCATCAGCGAGTATCCCGGAATGCCATCCAGCACACTATACAGTGCCTTTGACCTGATTAAATGAATATGCATCGGTCATCATTTTCCTTAGACTCTTTTCTCACGTGACTGCGATGGTATCCGTAAGATACTAATGGCTGGCGACGAATTTTTTGTAAAATTAAGAACTTAATTTACATACGTATTACATATATAACGTATATACGCACCACATGGTAATCGCTGTTATTAAATTTCCTTTTTTTAAATTACATTTACACCGTCATTCGTACCTTTTCATGATACCAATAAAAATATATGAAGGGTAATAATCTATTAAACACGAGCAATTAGAACCAAAGCCAGATTGCTTATCGCGCCGATGCCCATCTATATGTGCAGAGCCAATGAGCACCAGCATGTTATTAATTAGAAATTCATTAATGTAATCAGTAACCAGTCGGGCACACACACAGCAAATCTGAAAGATCATGAGTACCGTAGCCAATGTGAATTAAACGCATGTATACATCACTTCAGCGTCTGTCTATCTATATACGGCTTTATTCTTGGTTATACCTAAAGCCACGTTCACACGGTTGCAAGGTTCAGAGGACTTTGATGCCTTTATCCTAGGGAATATCTAGCTCGGACGATGGAAGATAGGTTTGGCGAAACTGTGTGTGGTGGGGAGGGGGACGGGGGGGGCGGGGGAGAGGGGGGTGCTATGGATGCTGTATACAGAGATTAAAAAGAAGAAGAAAAAAAAATAAAAAGAAAATAAAACAAACGGAACTACGGTCTTCTGTATTTTCGGAGCGACAAATTGAAAACACATGTCGCTCCCGACGCGAGCCACGTGTATGTATACGCGCCTTCACGTTTCTCGTGACAAGCGCAAACTTTCGTTAATCGACTTGAACTAAGCAGGGATGCCAGTCTAATAAGCTCGAGGTAAGTGCTAATTGGTGGGAGTTCATTTGCCCCGACGACACACGCAGTCTTCGAGATACTGAAATAGGTCGGGAACATTTTGTGAACATGGCGGACGTCCACATGCGTGACGACACTAATGATAAATTGAGTCAGTTCGGTTGCGTTGATTTAGTTGTCGTTTTTAAATATACGTCTGACACTTGGATCGCTTTCAGAAATTTGAAACGTCAATTAAGGTCGATTCATGTGCAACATTGTTAGGACGACATATCGTCGTATATATAATGCACTGTAATAATTTATATACATATTATTTAATTGCCACGGATAAAAAGTTATCTGATATGATAACGGGCTCATAAAATATACAATCTCAATTATATATACGAGCTTTATAACCCTGATTCTAATTTATTTGAAGACAGTCCTAGGGAACGGTATTGAAATATTAATGATCGTTAGTAACTCAGATCAGTAGATATTTTTTTTAGTAATGAGGAGGTCAAAACAGGTCATATTGATATTGACGCACGTAGTCGTTGAAATTCATATCTGTAGATTTAAATATAATTTTCGTTTCAGTTCTAAATATAAAAATTCGAATTTATTATTTAGTAGGGAAATGTCAGCCGTCTGTAATTCATGAATCGAAGATATATCTCACGACTTCATCTTTTAATAGCTTGTCCGACATGAGGAAACATAGCAACGGTCACGGCTGTAGACTCTGGCTGATACCCAGTCCAGAGGATTAACGCTAGAGACAGAAGAGATACCACTGTTGTGTAGATGAAAGATCGAGAGAAAATATTGATCTATCCACGACATTACAAAGAAGCTATTGGTTGAATGGACCAATTGCGTAATATCGAATAGTCCAGCAAGGATGGCACCTAATTTCTTCATGTATATGCAAATTGCTTCCACGTCTCGTACATATGTACACAATATATACATGTGGGTATAAGAAAACACATGGACGAGTCGTAGTAGCTCTCCACCAATCAGTGCCCTCTCGCACCTACGCCATATTTTTCTAACCTCGTCCGAATCCAAGGATGGTTTTTTTATTCAAATGCGAACATACCTTGAGTGCGAGTGTTACGAAGACGGCTTTCACAATATCCTACAGGACAATTCAGTCTGGTGTACCTAATAGGGTTAAGCCGTAGAAAGAAGAAGCAATAAGATGAAGAGATATGTAAAGTAAAAATTGAAAAATTAACGTTATCGAAATACAGAAAAATTATTCTCTCGGAGATACGAATTACAGCAATTTTTTTCCATACAAAATTTCATTCAACATGGCTGACTGTGCCTTTGAAGAAATTCCATCCGGACAGGTTTCACCTGTAAACTCAACCGGACTCCACCGCGACTCTTTCTCAGGTTCCACCAATGAATTATTTAATCCCGTCCTCTTGGGTTTAACGCGCCGTTAATAGTAATACTCCCAGAACGTTGCAACATTGACAATCCAGATGGCGCCGGTTGTTCCCACTGAATATTAAAATCATAAAGATCAAACGATGACTCCAATGGTTTTCCATCATCGATGACAGAGACGCCGCAGGTCGTTTCTCTTACTTTTATATTTTAAATTTCTCCACCACCTCCACTCGTCCCACACGTATACATAAGAAATGACTAAGTCGAAATTGCCAAATAATTCAAGCTTACACATTCATCCTAAACCACGTGATTCTTATTGATAGTCCCAACTCAAAACACTGTCGGATGCCCTATGTATTTAACAAAGTTTTTAAATCTCCCGCCTTAACTTGACTTATTGACATTTTAACATTCCTTCATATATTTACACATGAATTCAATAAAAATAGATTTACATTTCAAGTAGTATATCAACTTGTAACTTGCTGGACCAAAGATCCACTATGTCTGTGAGTTACTTAATTAACGACTCAATGATTAGTTAGCGCTACAACCCCAAGTTAAATATTATCATGCTAATTAACAGTGAGACGTTGACGACTAATCTATATAAGAAACGCCTATACCCATGCCAGTGTAACCAATGATGATTTTCCACCTTTGGTCCATTCCCATAACTACAGCTGTCCGTTCATGATCTGAATTACTCTATACACCTAACCTAACCTCAATCATCGCTACAATACACTACCATCTGGCTTGCTAACCGCGAATCTTGTTTACGGCTCGTTCGCATGAAAATTCCCCATACCGACTACCAACCGCAAAGTCGAATACACGTGATTGGATTGGCTCTTGATGATTCCTTCTGGATCGGGACCCTCGTTACTGGACGAAATCTCACATGATAACCGAGTCTCGGTGGGCGGGTCGTTCAATGATTTACTGTTGAGGTTGATGACTCCACGAGAATAGATGATATACCAGGCCAGCAAGGCCGTAGCTGAAAAGCGATTGGGTCAGGAGTGGTAAGTTCATCGGGTGGTTGCAGTGAACTGAAAAGAAAGTTTCTTGAAATTTTTTTTAGAAATTTTTGGCAACGCACCGTTAAAGAGTTATCTTACTCTTGAGCGCCGGTACTTGAATCGCGCAGATCCGGGAGCGAGGTTGGTAAACCTGTTCCAAGAGTGGATTCTGCCGCGGGTCGGGAACCAAGGAGGTTAGGTGAGCATCGCCCTGGTCATCAATCATCTATTGAAACGTTACCCGGCGTCTCGTAATTAACGAGCCGTGCATCCAAGAGAAGTCCCACGCCCAGGATGGACCCATTCTATCTTTCCTCTTTCTTCGTCTTCTTCGTCTTTTCCCTTGGGCTTCCACATCGGCGTACACCTTAACTGGTCTACACGTTCCATATCGTCGTTACACTTTGGACCAATTGACCTGAGTCTTTAGTAGATGAAAAATTTCACATGAAAAAAATTTTACTTCATTTTTCTTTATTTTCGGTATACATTGTGTATAATATGTACAAAACGTAATGACAGTCTTAACAAGTTAGTATAAAAAAAGCTGCATCATCGATATTTTTGACTTCGTCGGATACATCCGATACTTGGACCACGTGGTCCGCAACATGAATTGCCAAGAATGAAGAGATTAGAAGCGGATTTCATGTGAAGTGGGTCATAACCCTAAGCGCAAGATATGGGGATGAAAACATGAACTGGCCGACGAGTGTATATTTGCTTGGGACATAGGCCGGATCACGAAGGGTAGTTACACAGATTTGATCTGAGCTGATGGAAGATCAAAAAAAAATGAAGAAAGAAGGAAAACACATAGGAGGAAGGGAAGCTGTACTCGAGGGTAGAAAAATCCCTCGACGAGGATGAGAGCCAAGAGGTTCCCGTGGAGCTGTGGAAGCCGCAGGACAATACCTCAACTGATATCACAAGTGGTCTGTGTACAGGAGGCGAGGACCACTAGGGGTGGTTTTCAGTATTAGCAGTCAAAGCTTCCCCCATTATATACCAAATCGACTATGAGATGTTTGGCGAAATGATTGTTTCGTCGAATCGATATACCTTCAAGAGCCCATATCTAGATTGTCCACCCTTACGCTATTTCACCCACCCTTATCCATTGCCATATAATACAGTACGGATTTCCTCAGCAATTTCATCCCTCGCAGCACTGACTATCCATTACCTATACCTCCGTTACACGAATCGCCATCGACCTCGTTACTACCTAGAAGAATCTATAATCTTTCGATTCGCCTGGAATCAGGATCATTCTCCACTTCATCGCCAGTGAAACAGTCACCGATGCCTTTGTTCGTTACACTAACCTGTCACTATGTCAGCCTATAGGATTATATTAATTATTATCCAGGAGTAATTCATTTAAAAAATGACTTTTCTAGATGACAACGGATGTCTATATAAGCCAACCCAACCGGACCCCGACAGTCCCAAGATAAGGAGTATTACGCAGGGATGAAATCTTGCTCCACGGAGAAGATGAACTAAAAGGAGAAACTGGCTGGCAGTAGCTAGCTAGGAGGTTCCAATTAAAATAACTCGGAACATGTGCGTGTAACGACAGTAACTTCTTGTGGACCGCCTGACGCCCTGATCTTCTTTTGCTTTCTGGTATCATCGAGCACAATGGAGATATAGATATACAAGCCACTAATACGACACTTCATTTCGTCTCTCTTGGCTTACCCATTGGAAGCTCAAGTGGGGTATATCACTGCGAATGGGAAATATAGGGGTGTCGACTGTACGACAGGTGGATGATCCTACCGATGCTCCATTGATCCCTTCGGGAATCGATTAATATTAATAGAATAAACGTCGAAGGTCGTAGGGCACTTTTGCCCTTCCGCAAAACACATAATGTCCCCCAGAAAAACCGGTTCATTGGTTGGCACCCCTGCCACTAGGCGCCAGCAGTCCTTTATTCTTTCTCTCTCTCTCTCTCTCTCTCTCTCTCTCTCTCTCTCTCTTTCCATTTATCTCTCTTTATCCACTACAGTCTCTCTTCCATCTCGCTCTCTCGTAGGGCCCCTCGCGGCTATCGATACCCGATCAATGGCCATTGTGCCGAAGCCGACAATGAAGGACAGGACCTGAAAAGGGCAGGTAACACATCCTCTCGATTGTCCTTTGACAGCGATTGATACCACTCGTGCCGACTAGTAGTAGGTAGAGACTTTTGTTTTGTATTTTTTTTTCTTTCAAACTTTATTTTTATTGCTTTTGTATAACCCTTCTCTTATTGTTACATTAACCGTTTACAGTATAGGATCGTTTTTCATGAAGTATTCGCGATTTGTCATTTTTTTTAAAGAGTTAAGGATATATGATGATTTGGAGGTGTAATCATAATGAAGAATTTTTTTTTAAATTTATTATATTTTATAATAATGTATTTACAACTTATATATTTTTTATCGGTAGACATGCATATTACACGCTCTTTTCCTCCTTTGCTGGAATCCTTATCTGTAAGAAGAGAACATGGTATTAATAAACCTGAATCTAATTTCTATCGGTTACAGAAACCATTGTATAATATCACCATTTTCCACTTAGTTCTTCTCTACAGATGAACGGAGCACGATCGTTTACTCGATTCCGCTATAATTGCCGGCCTCCCTAGAGATAGCGACCAGGCAAGTAAACTAGAATGGAGTACAACCGCGCAACAGCCTAACATGACTCTATTTTCTGTCAGTCGTGCATTGTCGATCAGATTATTAATTAAACGAGGACGATAAATAACGATAAATTTATACGTATAATATAATTTAAAAAATAAATAAACAGCAGAAATAAAAAAATAAGTGAAGAGCTATATCTAAAATCCATTTATCAATTCAAACGGCAGGTCCGTGCCTCTCTATCCGCATAATTCGAGGCTCGCCGCCATTTTCCTGCCACCCTCCATCAATTCGAAAGCGGAAGTGCGGTCATTCATCTTCAAACCAGATCGGCCAATGATCGAAAATGTCCGACTGACTCGCTGAGCTTCCATCCTGGATGCGTTAAAGTCCATGAAATGTTCCCTTTTCCACCCCGACGCTGTAACGCCGTCATTATTATGGTTAACGGTGCTACTGGAGCGCCACCTGTGATTTTGCGGATTTTCACGATACACCCGTTAGGACCCCATAACTATATGTATTTGGGCCGCACTCAACAACTTTGATGGTTTGGTCTTAATGGTTTAGAAATGAAGAGGGCTATATATTTTTGGGCCTGACAATGCACTTTTTTACACTGCTGTATATCTTCATTATTTTTGGGTCCGTCTTTGTTCAGTTATGAATTTAGCTTCCGTGACTCTTGAGGCCTCCCCTAGATGTCTTCAAGGCTAAAAACGTATGCCCCATGCTGCGACTCTCGGATATACAGAGCGACCGGTCCCAAAAATAGGACCGCGTGGGCCTTGATTTACTTCTCGCCTCGATGAACCGTGAAAAGAACGTTAAATACGATGCGCTGTAGAAAAGCCTCACGTTCATATTCCTACTAGATTTTAGATTCGAATCAAGTGGGACCAGTTCGTTCTTTTAAGCGAGTAATTTGTAAATGGGTCCATTTGCGTAATGTTAATGTTGACGATGAACGTAAATTTTCTGGATATATACAGGGTGACTAACATTTTTAGTCCCAATTCGAGGCAAGAATGCCTGTAATCGTTTCGTTAATGAGTCGATCACGATGATGATCCCGATGATACCGATAGCTCCGAGGATGACGATGTGGATAAGAATCCACGGAATGAAGATCAAGCATAGGAGGAAGGAGAAGAACGGGGATAAAAAGGACACAGAAATAAAACTTCTGATCTAATAGAACCCTGTCATTTACATATTCATACGAGGTATCTCCGGATCGCGATCAGCCGTCGAGATAAAACAGTTTAGTGTTAATGCCAGGTCCGTGCTGAGCCTCTTCAAGTCCCACAGACCAAACTGCCGCATCGTCTCTGTCCGTTAGTTTTTAATTGGCTTTAACTCCCGGCCATTTATGGGGTCCCGTTTGGGCCCTTATGCCCTCAGGATCTACTGGGAACAGCATCGCGATCACGAAACTTGTCATGGGTGCAGCACGAATCACTTTCCGTGATCTGCTAATCCAAATGAATCACGTAGTACCAATGGGACCTATAATGGATATTAGGGTGGCAAAAAAAATATAGAATTGTCATATGTACATATGCATATGTGTAACTCATTGTGTCCCTAGAAACCAGTAATATTTCCTCCATTATAACGTATTATACTCGATGCAAAAAACCTTCGGCCCTTTTCTCTTTTTCCAGTCGTATATATACCTATATCTACCTACCTATACTTCTGTTTCTTCATACTGACTGGTAGGGGTGAGTCTCTTCAAAGGGCTCGCTCTCGAAAACCTCCCTTTCTGGGGACAATACGTCCTGCAGTGTCTTTGTATGAGCCGCAATGGCTCGTCGGAGTGCTTCTGATTACGCATAGGGCCACGAAGGGCCATCGATCACGCCGCAACGAAAATTGCGCCCGATAGATATAGTCCCGTGCCGCGACACTATTCAGTGATTGGATCGAGAATTTTTGAAATTTTAAATAGATATGCGCGTGGATATACGATTTGTAATAAATTAATCAGCGTTTCCGTGACAGGCAGTTAACGTTGAATGAACCGTTGTTCGATGATAAAAGTCAAAGATGGTACGAAGACAGGAAGAAGAGGGCCTGAAACTAATACCGCAATGGGGCCGTTGAGAAATGATGGGAAGACAGGGAGGGGAGGATCGATGGGACTCAGCTCCTAGATTTTCACATAACGCGAAAGTCTCGTATTCGCAGCACGTGTTCCCTAATATTATTTTACCTAAAAAAGAATTAGAAGCCCGCTCTCGGCTGGTTTACGGTTACACTGGTGGCCATCAGCGCGGAGTCACAACTTTTGGGACTTGGGCATGAAACGTCGATAGGATCCCGTATTTTTCTAGGAAAAAGCCTTTCTCGAAATTCATGGGTTGCTTGTAGACTCTCTCCCGAAGTCTCGCGTTGCTGCTTCTACAGTGCCAAGAAAGACGGTAAACTACCAGTGGGAGTGAGTATTCAGTGAATGAGAGTGAGAAAGACGGTAAACTACCGTCCGGGGTCTCATGGACACGTTAGGTCCCAAGAGAGACCAACATGTCCAGTGTGTCTAATGAGTTTGCTCGATGGAGGCGAGGTACCTTCAACTTCTACTATCCCCTCCTTCGCTTACTTTATCGCCGACTCCTGCCTCATATCTCCCTACCACACTCTGCTATAAGGCCCCATCTTCCTCATCTTCCCCTCCCACTGCTTCTAGCCAGCATAAACGAGGGAGATGTTAGCATCGTCTCATTTGCATCTGAATCGGTCCCGATCGCTGGTCGTTAGAATGATCCGGCGAGGTCGACTGGACCTCTACGATTATTCCGATAAATGAAATAAGGCCCCGGAGAGCCGGCGATTTATACGCGGTGCTGATCGTCCGATCGATAATTAAGCCGTGGGCCCCGACAGATTTGGTATCTCCTCGACAGGACTGATACTACCTACTTCTACCACTGATACTACTATTAGTTAGTAGCGTCCAGTGTCGATAGACCAATATCGTCGATAGATCGATACTGTTTTTAAAGTCATTATGATTTTTTGGGCCTCAGTTCTTATTTTTTGTTTATATTCTGACAATGTCTTCTTTATTCGCATTTGTTTTGCCCTAGAAGCCCATTAAATGGGCTCGATCTTACAGCCCAACAGAGTTCCGCACGAATGGGAACCGAAATGACGGGGCCCACTGTCTCTCTGGTCCCATTTAGTCGCATTGGTCATACCTTGTCTTCCACGCATCGACTGCTGCTCACAATGACGGTTCCCTGCGAGGTAACTCCCAGGTACGGAGAAAACGTACAGGTTGTGTAAAACCAAACAGGAAAGTCAACGGCCCGTCCTACCGTTTAAGACACTTTGTCCTGCCATGACAAGACCAATTATCCTTTTGGGCCTTAGACCCTTTCTCGTCAGCCTCACGGAACAATACCCAGTCATCGTACGGCGTCAGTATCTTGGTTAGCGCCTTTTTATATAGAGTTCTCGTAACTGACAAGTAAATAGACCGTTTCTCATTATTCTCCCGCGAGTACATTAAACGGTATCGATTCAATTCTATGGGCCTTATCGACATATTGATCCTTTCGATTCTTGGGCCCGTTTGTAAAATCATTCAGTAACTTTCATAAGATTACAGGTTCCAGAACGGTCGCAACTGTGGGAAAGGGAAATGGGGACCACCCTCTAGGACACAGGTATATCATGCAACGGGCCCAAGTCACGAATATGGATATTGATGTCATCGCCGATCGCCATGCGAAATTTCGAACAATCACGAAAACATAACGCTTGTAAAAGGTTCACTTATCTGCAAAATTAATATAGAAAGAGGTCGCACGTGATCGTTATTGAAATTCTTATGCTCGGTCCCAATTGCTGGTTCCTTCACTTATAAAAAAAAAGAAACTTACCGGGAATCCCACAATTCTCATACTTTCCGAACTGACATAAGAATGCCATCGCATAACTCGTAGCAAGAACCATACAGCCTCGAAGTTCTATCTGAAGTTCCAGTAAACATTAGAGTGCATCGGGGACTGAGGAAGAGCAAAAAATGGCGACATTTATCCGAGCAACCGGTTGCTCCTTCCAGATGAACGCGATAACTTCAACCGCCTTGAGGATCGATCGATATTACCTGATAAACTATATTATCCATTCGTGAACTGTAAAAACTCGATAAATCGCAATTGGGCCTTAAACGGAATAAGACCCAATAACAATTTATACTACCACTTCAATTCTAATGTATTTCTCGCATTAATCTCTCACATCTTCCGGTAACGTAAACACATTCTTCGACAGAAAGACAGGAAGACCAATGATCCTCGCAGTGGGTACGACTGGCCCACTTTTGAGCTGGGCCTTAAACTCATCTCGAAAAAGGGTAACGAGATCCAGGAATCGTAAGTAGAAATTATTCATGATATACGAGGGTAGATCAGGCTACCGGGATCGGCCCAGTCATTAGCACTGGGCCTGAGGTTCTCCTCATCGAATTTGGGACGCACGTTAGCTTGCGTGCCAGGGCCTGCAGGCCCCTTAAGATGTTGTCATGACTCAGTTTCTCGACTCTATACTCTCCTAAATAACGCAAGGACAAACCAACACCTGCTCGATCTGCCTACGTCACTATTTTTCTCTCTTTCTCTTTTTACCTGCTTCTTCATTTTTCTCCACCAATACCCCTTTACCCCCTACTCCGCCATGCCATCCCTATACCATCTTTGACACTTACACCCTTCTTCGAGTTCCCTTTTACCTCGATCGAGCGGGCTGCTCTCCTCCTCGACGTGCATTGTGATCTCGAATGATATAATAGAGGCCGGAGCCCGTGGGAAACCAAGAACCAAACCACCTGACGCACCACCAGCTACGATACATTTTACATTTTGATGTCGTGCTTCGTTCTCTATTTCTCTTTCACCTTTTATCCTTTCGACGGATTCGCTCTTGGTCCCTTTCTCTTTCTCACGCGTTATACGATGCTTATCTCGCACTTTAATTTTCTTCACTTTATACATACTTTTATACGTTCGCCCTAGACAATTTTCTGGGTCTTAACTTCTTACGTAATTGCCACTAGTACAATCTCTCAGACTGATCTAGGTAGGGATAGTAAAATTAATTCGGCTTTCAGGAAATTCATTGATATCAGCGAATATATGCGTATGTGAGATTCTAATGGTTTTCTAACTATGATTAGGATTGTTGCGTTACATAATTTTAAAACGAGCAAATTCAAACGAATTATGTACAACCTTCATTTTCAAACTAAGACAAATGTCTGGTTAAAAATTTATAAATTGAATCAAAGGATTGTGAAATGTTAAATGATACGAAGAACACGTGAGTTCCTCAATATTATATGGAAACGGGTGTTTTCATACCCACGCGAATAATGGCAACCCTTGCCAGACCGTAATGGCGAGAACTACCCCTTGGTATCCAGCGGCGAGTATCTCATTCAGCCCCTAAGGCCCATTTTAGCCAGCGGAGGGTTCCTAGCTACGTCGCGACGAACGTTCTACGTGACGACCTGTCTCTGCGATGTCTTAGGGTTGTTTGCACGCGCCCTTAATTTGAATGAAAGAGATGAAAATGAGAATATCGATTTTCACAGGAGCGTACACTCTACGTTTCGCGACCCCTGCCCCCTGATCTTCATCCCCCCGTAACTGGCGACCACCTCGCTCTCATCCCGTACAACCCCTGGCGTGTATCCCGTATCTGGATATCAATTACACCCTGCTGATGCCCTCGGCGCGAAATGTCATTAGAATCAATAACAGCTACCCCTAAGACGAATTTACTATCTCTCGCACCGTCATCCCTTGTGAAGGATGCATTGTCGGGTCTCGCGATGATTCGCGAAGGGACGGCGCGAGGGCAGCTTGCGTGTTCTGGTGAATTAAGGGAAAAAAATGTGTAGTCAAGAATTATTAAAAGGATCCAAAGCGTTACGGGACTAAGGGTTGAATATTCAGGGACTCACCTCATGATTCGCTACGGACTATCAGAAGCACGGTGCACGAGGTAGGTTTTGGATTATATGGGGGTGGCTTAGGAATGAAATAGTCTACATGGAAATAGTAAGATCCATGGGGATGGCTTGTAGGATGTGACTAAGCTTTCCACGAAAGGATTTGCGGGAAGAAAGCCGCAGTCGCGAGAATCAACCCTCTCCGGTAGAATCCAACCCTCGTACCAGTACGGCAGTGTCGACAGTAAGCCGACATAATGCCGGTAGATAAGTCCCATATTATGTCACAGATAATACAAAAACCTATAACGCAAAGTACATAGACTGAAGTCGCGGCATCCCTTTAGAGGAAGGGTGAAAGGTGGGGGTGGGTTCTTAAATTTCTTTAGAGTTCCAGAGAAAGAAAAATGGCGAAGATAAACAGACATTACGACTTGGTACGGGTCGTTGAACTATAGAAAGCCATAAATGGGTCCATCGAAGGCCCCATGAGGCCTCGGGTCGTATTTAAGATCCTTTAGACCCGAGATTTTTTACAGTCGTGCATTAATTAAGCCGTAAATCGACCTGTTCCTTTAATACCACCCTAAAGCCAAAAGTCACTAAAGTTTCTCAGTACGCCCGGAGCCATCTTTATATCTGGGCACGTTGTCTCGTAAAGCGTCGGTCCCATTTTGTGAACATTGAATACTGCCTCGATTCTGGGTCTAAATGTCTTTGCCTTATCAAGACAAGCTCTTCGAGTTCGTATTCGAGATGCAGTATCGTTTCTGCAAGAATATCTCAAGGGCCCTCGAGTGGTTGTCTCGTAAAGCACAAGGCCCAATCTGCACCTGCGAAACCAGATACTGAAGCTGGTATGATACTGACATTCCCATCTGATCCAAATGAATCTCTTAAGTAAAGTGCAGTGAGAGTAGGTCTGTTTTATATAACCTACATATTATTTTGCCAAATCAAAATTGGGCCTTGATCTCACAAGACTCGCAATCGCCTCCATCGCGTGAAAAGTCAAATTCATCAAAGTCAAATTTTGATTCCAGAAAAGTTCATCTTGTAATAATACACATCCTATTTCGTCAGTCTAAGAGGACCTGATCTTAGAACCACTTCAGTCACCTCCGTTTCAATGAAAGGAGCTCTGACAATCACTCCAGGTCCACGTAGCGAGCCAGCATCTCTCTTGTAGCATCTCCCATTTGAATAAAGGCAACGATAAGCACATCCTTAGTCTCTTGCAGCTCTGAATTGTTTCCGCTTCTTAAGCCCCGACAAATTTATTATAACTACTCTCCCCTTGCGAATCCTCCTGAAGCGACTCCTTCCTCCACCATCTTCTTCTCTTTCAGCAACAGAGTCAGGAATAGCGACAGTACTGCCACCTACTGCCACCCAACTCCAACCACCTTCACTCAGCATCTCACCCGTTTTTTATTACGAGTTCCCCTTTCTTTGAAGCTGCCAAGCAAAAAGGCGAATTGTTTCGCCGAATAACGGTTCCTGCTCCACCTCCAGTAAGAAGAGGAAGAGAAGAAGGCGCCACCATCTCGAGTGTTACAAAGCTGCAAGGAAGCGACGGAGGTGGAAAGAAAAGAAAAGAAAAAGAAAACTAAAGCTACCCTAGACATGCCACCGCCGAGGTAGAATATCGTCGCGTAAATATTGTAACGACGCAGCAGCCCTGCTCTTTTTCATAAATACTTTCCACCCCTGAACATCTATGAAATGGGACTTGCCGACTGAAAGGGATGAAGGAGTCACAAAAGTAAAAGGAAAATGTAGGATTGAAACTCGCGCGCATCGAGGGTTGTTTTGGATATTGTACTACAACCGAGCCTTTCTATTTTTGATTACTTTCCTCTTGTACTTCCTGGATCTTATCATCCCCCATTGCATTTCACGAGATGCGAGAAATACCTCGTATCCAAAGACATGTAACAGAAATTGACATTACGAAATGTAAGGACTCAATATAATTTAACAGCTGTATATCTATGCATGGGTTGTTAAAATATGAGAACTTACAGGTTACCAAGAGATTATTTGCTTTCTTTATCCATTCAATTGGCCCATATTGACAGCAATAAGAAACAAGACATGATGCTGCCGAGAAAAATAATAAAGACAGCTTGTACCAGGCTCACGGAACTGTAAAACTATTAAAACCCTCGCAAGGGTAGCTTCCCTTAGGGAGAGTCTCGTTTATTTCTCCAATAAAGAGCTCCAAGCATTCGATCCATAGGAAAATAAAGTAAAAGCGAACAATAAAATCACAAGTGAAATTTCGACATTTAACAATATTCCATCACGAAGGAGGAGCCAATCAAAAAGATATTTCTTCGATATTTTTTTTTTTTTTTGTTATTCAGATCTGGGACATTGGCCACAGGGTTGCCAACTAACATAGAACCATGTGTATTGACTGATGCAGTAAAGGGAAGTTGAGAGGTTGGATTACCAGTGGGAGTGGGATTGTAAGGTTTGGGGGGCTTGGGGGCCCACGAGCGAAGGGGGTTGTGTGGAAGGAAGAAGGTGAGGAGTGGGTTGTAAGGGGTGGGAAAGGGGGTGTTCCGCTCCTCGCATCTCCGCTGGTATTTACGACGTCATTTCCTCGCTGACTGTCAATAATTTCCCCAGGGAATACGCCGAAGACAGCGGAAGACTCCTCCTTCACTGTCTTTCCTTTCCCTTTCTTTTTTTATCTAACGCGAGCGCGGCTTTCCTTCTGCCCGTCGGCCATATTCTCGCGGCGGGGTCCTCTTCATTTCTTTGCAAATTGAAAACCCACCACCGTTGCCATCCCCTTCTGCTTCCGTTTCTCTTTCCTCTTCCTCCGCTTCTTCTTTGTCCTGCTGCACTTCCTCTTCTCGTACTCTCACTCGCAGACGTACCACTCAAATCATTTCATACGGAGCGAGTCAGTCCGGAGATTCGTTCTGTGACATGTAAATGTTCCATTCAATCCTTTTGGAATTTGATGACGTATTGTTGTGGACCGAGAGAGACACACTAGAGATTTTTTGAATAGAAAAGATATTTTAAAAAAATTAATAATTGACGCGTCAACTATTTTTGACGGTGACTTACTTTTTCAATAATACAAAATATGCTTACTGTAAAGATGAATCGCCTTTTTTTTTTCAATGTACAGATACCTGTACCGTTGTGCTGTTTTTAGTTGATCTCTGAAAAATTTGACGATTGGAGTTTGCAGAATTCTAGATTCTCTTTCAACTTTTACTTTTAGTTTCCAGCACCCTCCACAACGTGGCGTCACGATCGATCAATATAAACTGATCCAATTGACAATCATTCTCTGATTGGCAAATCTGTACTGAATCTCTTTGGTGATCCTTACGTAACCGTGTATAATTGGCTTATACTTACTATACCGTTTCTTAAAGCTGGTAGCATCGGCTTTAACTAATTTGCAATCAGCGACCAAGTTCTGAAGACACTTTCCCGACCGATGGCGCTACTTGTCAAGGCCGATGACCCAGAAGACTTTAATTCTTTACCGAGTAACCGGATACTTCCCCTTTAACTCGTTAGAGCCGATCAATTATACAGCGGTGCGAGAAGGGGGACGGTTGGTGGTGATTCCGCGTCTTGGAAAGGGTTAACGCGCTAGGGGTGGAATAACGTTACTCAAGGTCATATTATTCTACGACCCTCCTTGAAAAGTGTTCTCATTTACTTCCTCTTAGTTCCATACCTGAAACAGAAAGACGAAGGATGCATTACTATGGAAATATAAACTAACGAACGTCATTAATTAAATTAAGGGTGCAACAATGAAAATTACTAATTAAAACAAACGAACTTGGATAACAATATTTAATTATTACCTAAACTAAACCTGCTAACTCGTTGAGTGATCTAACGTAAAAAAAAGCAATATAATACCAAGTAGAGTAAAACTGCAACTATTTTTCACGACGGGAATCTCGAAAATTAAGGGGGTTGCGTGTCTTGGCAGAAGTTGTTAAATAATTCCAACGTGGCTGGGCGAACCATATAATAAATGGCGAACGAGTTATCAGAATGAAATAGTGCAGACTACCGGACCTTGTAACCCTATCGCCGAGGGTCCAGTAATTTCCCCGAGAACGTCATATTTACCAACCCTTGTAACTCAACAGTCTTGGCACGATTGTCTTTTTTTTTCTTCTACGAAATTGCCAGCCAACGATAATTTTTTTTCACCGTCTCCAACCCTTCAATGATGTCCGATACGAAGTTAACAATAAGTCTGGTTAAACGCATGCTGAATCTACTTGATGTATATTCATAAGTACGATTCTTATCCCACTGTAGTAACTTTTCGTCGTACGAGTCCCCCAGATATGCTAGTGCAGAATTACATGAGGCCCCATTTACCCCTATTATTACTACTTCTTGTTTACTCCGTTTACTCATTTTCTCCTTCTACCCATGATACCCATGCTGCTTAGGGGCTGCACGTTCGCCGTAAAAGTATACCGAAAGAGGAATAAGGAGCAAGGCGAGTGTATCATGGAGTGGAAAATTAGGGGCTGACTCGGTGGTATGTAGAGGGACGCTCATAAGGGCTGGTTCGCAAAGGCACTTGTGATATTATGCAGCGCAGGGAAGCAGGAAACGGTGTAACGTTCGGTGGGACTCCGTGCACGAGGGTGGAATATGCTTAACGTTAATTTGTACGATAAAGGAATTATTGATTTTTACTTAGGAGTCAGTCAAGGGTGAGGCCTGGGCAGGGAAAGTTCCTTTAAAGTGGAGGTACTAATGAGACGCCTTTAACTCGTCGTTATCCTGAGACGCTGTCTTCCGCTTAGCGCGTCTCTTTTTTTTTTGATTCAAATAACGAACATTTTAAGAATTGACTGTTTTATCATTTATAGGAATATAATAATTTGTGACGTCATTTGCAAATTTTAATTTCTCGTTACGTATATTTTCATTCCCCTTAGCACGGTTCGGTATGAGAAGTGCCGATATCTTTTTAGGTGCACATGTCTCATCAGCCATCCTTGAGCCTGGGGGGATGGTGATTGCAGAGGGATAAATTCGAAGTAATAGGGAAACTCCAAGCCGGAAAAAGAAGTTCAATCTGTCCAGGGTGGTGGAAAGGACGAAGAGCCAAGTTATAGGTATAGGAGGGATGAGAACGGAGGGTCCTGGAAAAGCTCTTTTGACTCCTTTGATTCCAAGGCGCCCGGAGGGTTGAAAATCCGAAAGTTGCTTTGCCAACCAACCCCCTCGTGAATCCTCAACCCCACGCGCCGACGGTCACGGAAAATCCTGTTTTTCCAACCAGCCAAGAAATCACCGTACGTCCCCTATTTCCTCAACCCCAAGAAGAAGACTTCTTACCATATTCCCATTACGAATACTTCAACGCCATAACTGAACCCCCTTATCATATGAGCTTCCGGTTTTTTTTATCGATTCAAATTTAATTTCTTTTATAATCTATCATTTTTCGGAAATACTCCTTCTTTGCTCATCGGAGCGTGCGCAATAAGTACTCGCGCAAGCACTTTGGAAAAGCTTGGATAAACAAACAGTGAAACTTTATGCCAGCAAAATGTTAATATTATTGATGAGAACTCGCTTAAGAAATAAGAATCACGGAGGTGAGACCGATGAAATATATTTTGCAGGTTATATTCACGTTATAATGGTATACCGAATATAATAAAAATATATAGGTATACGAGTGATATTTAAACCTACGAATATTATTGATTGTCAAATTAAATCAATATCTATAAATTCCCATTGTTGTTTTCACATACAGTTACAACAGATAGAAAAGAGAATTCTCAATAACCAACAATAAATCAAAATGGCGTTTGGCACGATTCAACCGAGTAATCGTGTCGTTAAGCTCCTTCATGATTGGCGGAAATCGCGTTAGCCGTTTCGTTTGAATAATCGCGTCGATTTTGCCGATTCTCTTAGATTTATGATTCTTAACGACGCGTAGAAATCCCAACTCAGGCCATAGTCTCAATTTTAATCCCCAAGCAGAAACAATCCTACTGTCATCACCTTTTGCACGACCAATCAGAAGCATGAATCATCTTCGATGAATTTCACCTTGACCGATCAAGAAACTCACTCATCTATAAGCGTTATCCTCAAGATCGGTTTCCACTCGTTATAACAAATTCAATTTTATGGTGAATATTCCAGAACGAGGAGGTTCAAGGGTGTCCGTAGGTAGGTATAGTGCTAGGTGGTACAGGTTGTCCTACGAGCAGAAATATTGGAAGGGATGAAGAGAAAAAGAAATGAAGGTTTACAGGAAGATGGAGGGTAGCGAATTTAATTTATGATCCTACCATCGATATCCTCCAAAGACTACCGTGCATCATGGCCATTATCCTATACTAAGGACTTGAACCTTACATATGTATATATATATATACTTACATGCATTATGAACAATATAGACACAAATTTTTGCTGGGCTTTGATATTTCGAAAAAAATATTTCATTCTCTGATTCTCTCCTCGGAGCGTCTAGGCGTTTCTATTCGCAACTCGTGTACGGTACGTATCTGTATACGTGTACCTTTTCTTTGGCATTTTATTTTTTCTCTTTCTCCCTATAGGAATTGCTGGCCGGCAGACACAAAGATACTAGTAGGAGTGCAGGGAATAAAGAGGGGGGGGGGGGGGAGAGAGAGAGAGAGCGTAGAAAGTGGTAAATGGAATCAAAAAAGGGAGTAGCTCGGCCGGTGAGAGAGTATAAAGTTAGAAGGAGAGTATGAGAGGGATGAGAGGTGGAAGAGAGCGAAAGAGAGAAAAAAGAAAGAGGATCAAATAAAACGTGTATTCTGGTTCTGGGAGCTGCAGATCAATCTTCCATTCTCCCTCTTATTCTCATTCTCCACCGCCGCCTCCGCGAACCTTCTACCTATCTCCGCCATAGACATAGAAGGGATCCACCTCCACTATGTGTCTCGTACACCTACCGAGAAGGAGGCTACACCTACAGCCATCCACCTAGTACGTTTTGTCAGATCCACAGGCACACACACATGCACGCCCCAAGCTCCACCCGTGGATCTACCTTTAAATTTATTGACCGTGGATGCTATTACTTCAGGGATTGCTTCCAGTTTCCCATCTTGGCAGTAAGATCCGAAGTCTAAGGCCCAATCAGGCCCCGATCCATTTCTCAAGAACCCAGAACCATAACCTGGAATCGAGTATCTTAGTCGGATACCTATGTGGTCTTTAGAAATTCCAGAAACAATTATCATTACTAAAATAAGGGTCGTGGAGGATGAGGAATTACGATGAAATTGTAGGATTTTGAAAATTTTGAAAATTCTTGAAAAAATGGCTGATTGATTTTACGTGCAAGGTTTCGGCGTCGAAATTGCTACGGCAGGCGTGGTCGGTGCCATAATAATTCTGCAGGAAGAAGGTAGAAAAAAGGGGATGGAACCAGGGGAGGAATGTAGAGATGGCGCTGACGGAGCGGAAGAGTCCTAATGCGATTCCGATATCGGACCCGGACATCTCGCGAGTCTTCCGGTGTATGGGTGATCGGCGCCGCCGACAAGTTTCACGGTGGGAGTAGACACAGGGGTTGGTTCTACTAGGGGGTGGTAAAAGGTCGAAGGCATGGAGAGTAACGATGGGGGTGGAAGTAGAAACGCTTGGGTGGCGGGGGGAGTTGCGAGAGGACAGAAGGGCTGGGGTTGGCTGGAGAATGGGGTTGATACGTATGCCCCTGGCTGCGAACGGTGCTTCTGCCATCTTGGAATCGATGTCGATCAAGCGGAAGGAAGGAAGGAAGTTCTGCGCAACTCTGGGGTGGATGTGTGGACCTGGGGGTGTGCGTGTTACCCTGTACCTAGCAGACGCATTCTGATGTACGTATAAATCGCATAGGGGGTGAAATCACGTCGAATATTTATCAATGACCATACATCAGGGAGTTGGCTATATTTAAAAAAATAAACAGATCATCCCTTATTTACGCAGGTCTCGACCACGACAACCCCTACTACTATCATCGCTAGGTTCATCCGAATAGCCATCCAGGATTGTAGACCTGGAACGGATTCTTGAAGTCGGATCGATCCACACACCGAAACAACCCTCGAATAGAATAGCCGGGTCGGTTGATAACGCCGGAAATAAATAAGGGTGTGGATCCGTCCGTTTGGTATTTAAGGTAGGCTCTCGGAATTCGTAGCGGGATTCGTTTTTTCGGAGTGTCATGGATTCCAAGGGGTTGTAATTCTGATTCAGAGGTTACAATTCTACGAGACGCGATTAACGTCGAGACAATTCAGCCTCGGGCACAATCAAATTGACGACCTAGTCTGGCTGATGCAGAACACTGGTACCGTAATTTAATCCCAACGACCCTGTATAGCTTGCAAGGGTCGTTCTGTGGGTCATACAAGGTCAAGTACACATCTTGAAACCAAAGATCCTGGAAACTGGGTTTAAAGCGAGAATTCGGTCAGTGTGCTCGCGGTTGTGAAATACGGCGAGTTGAATGGCTCGTGACCTTGGCCCCGAGGCGGCCAGCGTGGGGTTGGCAAGGTAATTAAATGCCATGGATGGGGTTGCTGCTGCCGACGACGGTGCTGCTGCTGCTATAAGGGGCAGAATAGGATAGAGCGAAGGGTATCCAAGGGGATGAGGCTAATTGTCGATGCAAGAAAACCATCCCCTCCGCTACTAAACCCACCCCTTACCTCCCTTGAAAACCACAAAGATCCTCAAGGTGCTCATTTCCCAAGTATTATCATTATGAGAATTAGCAGCTTCGTTGATCGAATTTCTCGATATCGGCTTTCGGATGTATTCAATGAGGATCAGTGGTAGCGGATAGTACGTATAACTGATTCAGACCACCACTGATCCCTAATATCAATTTCATACCTTAATCCGAAGTACTTTCGTAGATCTAAAAAAAATATACCAAGAGATTGTCTTAAGCGTCGGAGAACCACTGTTCCGGAAGTAGCCCAGTTACAAATTAGCATCCAAGGACTGCCCTTGGCGATGGAGTAGACTTTCTCTCTCCCTCTCAGTCCCCCCCCCCCCTCTTTCTCTCTCTCTCTTTCTCTCTCTACTTTTCATTCTCTCACTCATTGTATTGGTTATACTCTCTCTCCCTCTTTCTCCCCCTCACTCTAGTAACCCTCGCTCACCCTCACTCTACACCTCGCCTCTCTCTTTCTCTGGGTTATTAAAGGAAACCGCCTTGAGGTCAGGTCGGGTTAGGTCATGGCGTCGGGGAATAATGAGCGGAGAAAAGTTAAACGAGAGTATTTTTTACCGAGAGTAAAATTACGTCGGTCGACGCTCATCGTGTCGTAGTCGTCGCCGTAGTAAGGGTGAACGGAAGGGGTGTGCGAAGGTTGGCCCGACTAAGAAGAGAGTAGTAGAGCGAGAGGTAGGGAGGGGCGTTGGCTCCGGATCGCGGAGGTTGTTCAGGGGGAAGCAGTGTTGCCATCGTGGTGCTGGTGAGGGGGTGTCTTCCATTCATTACCGCCAGTTACCCTTAATGGAATCTTCGTGTCCTCATCCTTTCGCTGTCCCGCGACGATGTGACGCGGTAATTTCTGTTTTGCTGAACAACAGCCCAGCTCGTTTGTTCCTACCTAACCTGACCCCACATCTCGTGGGCATTCTCAACACAGACCACCCTTGTAATTTGGTGGTACATTGACCTCAAAAACCTCAACTCCACTGGAGTGCGCACATTAGGATACCTGGCTACATTTCTGATCGTGCACAACTACAGTCTCTGACTGATCCTGCAAAACCGTGTAGCGTAAACTCGGAGGGTTAATTAACTAGATAAATAATCATAATGAAGAAAAATAAACTCGTACATATATCTTTATTATATATATATGACTGGATTTACACGGTGCGATTTCTTCCTCCCATCGTACACGTACACAGAGATCCATCTTCTTCGGAGTTCTTGTCGTGGCGTACGCGAGCCAAGTGGGCCCCGCGGGACTTACAAACGGCGCGTTATTAATCTCGCAGGACCTCACGGCTGGAAACTAATAAAGCATCCGCGCTGGCCTGGAGCCCGGCAGCCGGCAATAACAGAGTGGCAAAGGGTTGTCGAGCCCAGGTAAGCCCATTAGCTCCGGTGGGCATGAGGCCCAAGGGTACCGTAGAAAAAGGGGCCCGAAGAGCGACACGGCATCGGTGTTAGGGAAGAGGCAGAGGACGCCACTGAAGTGTCTATAAATGTTTGGGGATGTTAAAGCTTTAGTAATTTATGCGGAAAGTCAGTTGCCATCGGAGTAACGTGAGAACCTCAGGCGAGAAGGTCTAATCACGAGCATGTCTGTATATGTGTGTCCATATGTCTCTGGACCTGACAAAATCACATGCATACAGTGCGAGTACGTGTATAAATATCTAAGGACGTATATACAACCGTAAGAGGTTATGTGCGCCATGTGAGTGTATGCAGATGTCGCTCCCAGTTGGCACTCGAGTCCAGGAAATCAATCGATTCACTTTATTGGCTCGATACGCCTTTCACTTCGGTTTCTTAAGTATCCTTTTAATTTTTTTTTCCCTTAACCAAAATAAGGGTGAAACTCATTTCCTTTATCCCTTGGGACCAGGCGATTCTCAATCTCGAGAAAAGTCACTAATAAATATCAGACTTATAGCCGATCTTCGGCACGTAGATGACTGCTATGCCGAACCCTCTGTCACGTGACTCTTAAATATTCTGTACGGTAACGTTCAGTATTTCATTTTTTTTAAGGCTGTGAATGGCCGGTAAATTAGGAGGCGTATGACAATGACCGTCCCACGTGAGACACGGGAGAGCACTCTTTCTTTTTCTGTATGTAGATTTTCTGGAATGTTAAGGGCGCTCCCAAGGAATTGAGAGGGACCTAAGGTACGGAGGTGAAGGGTTGAATCAGAATAAGAGCTAGATATACACCTGGGAAGTTAGTAGAGTCTGAAGTAATGTCCTGACCTCAAAATTTTTAAAAACTTTTTTAAACTCTTTTTTTAGCAGCCCATAGCATCGTGGTAAAACGAAACGGTACATTAATTGAAGCTGGAGATATTTCATGATGTGACGTCTTTACTAGAGGGAGGATGGACGAAAGGAAGAGAAAGAAGATATCAAGGTATTATCTTTTGAATAATAATCTGAATAATGAGATGTCCAAGTTTATCATTTCATAATTAATGTTGGCCGCTTGAAGTTCAAGAGGTCGAAACAGCATCAAGATGAATTTTGAGAAGTGAATCAGCGTTTTCTGGCAGCGTGAAGTATCTGCCCATAGTTGATCCCGAGTTCCCTGTCCATGCTGTGGGTGAGATTTTATAGTTGAAGTTTACGGAAATACATGGCAGTGGAAGCTTATCCTTGCACCACACCCATGTCAAAGTTCAAATGGCGCGAGAAATTATTGCTACGGCGAGTCGTTACTCCTTGATATATCAGCCATAGTCGATAATAAGGCAACTTAGGATCGGTTTTCCGTGATCAATGGGACGCTGGGTCTAGGGTTCTGTGGAGAAAGAAAATCCCGGGGCCTGATGTAAGTCCCAGTTAAAGGAGTATTTCTAAATTGAGGGCAACAAATAAATCGATGGTTAACTTCAGAGTATTTCCTAGGTGCCGCTAACCTCTAGGAGCTCGATTATTGGTATCAGCCTTAGTCGGTGGATCGTTCTAGTTGCGCAGGGCCTTAAGGCCCCGGGGCTTCAAGAATGCTCCGACCTCACTGAGATGAATTTAATAAATCTTTACAGCGCATAAAGCTTGGGTAAAATGCCCCAAGGCAATTCTCTACTCTTTAAGATCGGCTAGATTATAAGATTGTTATTCAATCTGATCGTAGCATCTTATTGAAGTACAGAGCATTCCTGATGTTACCTTATTTCAGCTCCCAGATCAATGTACTCAAAAGCTGATCTATACTCATTATTAAATGTTTCACTTCCGGCCCAAACCCTAAATCAACGATTGTACTGGCCGTCAAGTATCTCAAGCTGATAATGGCCACCATCTTGAGCAGAGTTTTACGATTTCTACCCTAGTTGCTGATGGCGGGCAGTTGGTCCATTGAACAAGTTCAGGATGAATGGAAATAAGCATTGGGAGGCAGAGAATGAAAGAGTGAAAAAAATAAAAAGAAAGAGGATAGGAAGAGGGATGCTGGTCTCGCTTTATTCAAAGTGCATAAAAGTGGTCCAGCATCGATTATCTTTCCCTGACTTTATGAGCCTCTTATCTTAGACTGGTTCTGTCTCTGTCCATTTATTCATCCGAATCTTTACTGTGACTATTTTTTTTTTTTTCATATTCATCTATATCGTCCTCAGCATCTTCCGCAACGACTTATAAAAGTCATGATCTGGAGGTGACTTATGGCTGCGGATACTTCATTAACGAGTGTCGCGTAGAGTTTATGGCTCGTTAAACATGGACCTTGTTAGCCTTATCGATTGGACCTTATTCTCTCGGCTCCTGAAGTTCTTGGCCGACAAAATTTTAGTCGGCTGACGAACTCTGCTTGACTACATCGACCACGTGAAAATCAACGTCGACCTTATGGCCTTACCTGTGACGCAACATTGCGCTGCGATCTGCGGGATGCCCAGGATGGCACTGACCTTAAAGGCAATGGAATCTCTCTTGCGCTGCATCTTCCGCATGAGGATATTTATCAGAGGTCACCTTGTTATTAATGACCTTACCACCTGCATGCCGCAACATTCTGTTACAGCCTAAGTGTCTCTCAGGGGATATTGGGGTCAAGTCTTCTATAATTGATTCACATTCCAGAGATGTTTTTTTCTATTAACGTAACTCGAACACTCATCTAAGATAGACCAGAATACTGTCTGAAAGTACAGAAATTGAAAAGTGGGTCTTGAATGACTCAAGTTGAGTCCACGTATCCGAATGAACTTGAATTGATTCAAGTACCATCAAGTTAATTCAAAGTAAGATAAAAATAGTTTCAGCCAAGAAGATGAAATCAAGTGTCATCGAATCGAAGTTAATCGGGTTATATTATTCCAAGCTGATTCAAGTCTCTTCACGCGATAACAACGCGGCCAACAAACTTTATTCAAGTAGGATCAAGTCGCGCCAAGGTCTGTGTACCAAGTCAATAGTCAGAGTGCGCACATGGCACATATCTATCGCCTGAAGGAAAGTCAGAGGAAATGCTGACTTGACTGGTGAGAAGCACCCTTAAGAGTATGCCCAATGCTACAAGGGAGGTAAAGCTACGTGGAGGTGGCAGAGGTGCCGTGCAAGAAGATAGGGGGTTGGTGGATGAAAAGACCGACGAGGGGATAAGAGACAGGGAGAGAGGGGAGGGGGAGAGAGAGAGAGAAAGAAATATAGAAAAAGAGAGTGAGTTCACGGAAAGAAGAAGAGGGTGTAGGTACTAAGAAAAGCCGACACACGGCTGGCTGGCTGGCTGGCATTGATCTGCAGTACTGCCAGAGCAAACCAGCCAGTCAGCCATCCAGTCGACCCAACTCTTCTATCTAGCTCCTCTGGTCTCTCCATCACCCTAACCCTTTACTTTTTTTTTTCCATCCCCTGTTCCCGACTTCGACGAACTCACCCCGAGATAAAACACGGACGGCAACCTCTCCCATCGTCACTACCACTACCACCTTCACCATCACCACCATCATCATCCAACCCGCAGCTAAACCAGCCAGGCAACCCACCACCCTGGACCCACCCCATTAATGGAAAATAATAGCCAGAAATACGAAAGAATGGAACGATGCCTCGTGTAAACGCACTCGAGACGGAATTGCTCGACGGATCTACCCTTTCTATCGCGAGCCACCCTTTCACTCAGACTCTTTCACAACCCTCTGTGCTCTCTCTGCAACCCTTCTAGTAGATATTCTCCGCTCCTTCAATATCTCTCATTGTCTCTCCCCACCCCCTCTTCCTTTACATCCTATTTCATATCTGTTTCGCTTTCTCTCACGACACTCAGGTGAATCTGCATCCAAGTACCTACCTAAGGACTTGTAAGAAGATGAATCGAACCAGGTCGAGTCCCGTTGTGCACGCACCCTAATGCCTTCAATGCTTTCTCATGGTGCGGCCGAGGGCTTATCTTCGTCATCTAACACGGCTAACTAGCGATACGGATTGCCAGTACCAATATCCAGATGCTATCTCATCTCTCGGGTCGCAACCCGGAGAGCCCGACTACGGTTTATCATTAAACGTGTTCTCCAGCCCTCGCCGTATCTCTCTTCCACGCGCGCATCCCTCATCGATCCTTCTTCGTCCAAGTAGAAGTGGACAAGTGAGAGAGAGAGAGAGAGAGAGAGAGAGAGAGAGAGAGGGGGGGGGGGGAGAAAAAAGAGAGGAGGGCGAGAGAATACGAGAACCAAGGGAAGGGAATGGAACCAAGATAAAAGGAAGCCGAGAAGTCTCATTCAATGAAGTCGAACCAACGGGACTTTGAGTTCGAGGTCGCGACGCAAAACCGACGCATCGCGGCGCTACGGTCTGCCTTCAAAAGATCTACCAGGTATACGGAAGTAGCTATGAGCACACCTACAGAAAGGATACACGGCTAAGATTTAATAAAAGTACGAAGAAGAAACATCTTGTAATCTGATCTCATCCCTATATTCAGGTCCTGCTGAGTGGCGCTGGTGCGGTCGCATATAACACAAATTAATCTCATTAGGGGGGTGACTCCACTGCTTCTCCACCTTACGCCTTGAACCTTCAGGAGTGCAGGAAGCGCTTCACTACTACCCTTACAGAGGCTTCTACTTCCTTTCTGCACCCTTCGCATACCACGTGAACTCCTTTACTCAACATCGCTCGGAGTGAATGTCGAGTTGGATGTTGAGTGGCGACGATGCTTACGAGATTAGCGCCAGCTCTATACTGGATGGGATAGATTTAACCTGGTTCTCCGAGGGATGAAAATCGTTAAAAAAGAAAATAGAGTAAGCCGCTCTTGAACGCTTCTTGTATTCGAAAGGATGACGTTGCCACGTGTGTCATAGTCGAAACGATTTTAGTCTGCCGATAAGTGACACCGGTCCGGGATTCTATACTGCGAATGCAACCAACCCCAATTTCCGCGATTGAGATACGGCTGGCGATGACTAGGGGTGTTTCTCGTTCCGTATATAAGAGGAATAGGTGTAGCGAGACTGGCGAGGACGTGTCCCAAGTCGACGAAGGAAGCAAAAGCGGAAGTCTGAAGCGTACCCACCTCCCGCCCCCACTTCCATTCGAAGGAGTGGGTTGCCGTATGGAAATGAAAAATAGCGGGCGAGATGAAAAACTTGGAACGCCGTGAGGCGCACACAGGGAAACGTCCGGGGGTGGGTTTGCGAGGCGGGTGTGCCGCTGCTACCCCGTCCACCGCACCGGCAACCGCGCACTTCAGGGGCGGAGAGAAAAGTATGAAAAACACATACGACTATGATATTTCTCAGGGGGGTGGGGGTTCTGGTGGAAGGGGTGCGCGCGTCTGTGCGTACTTCTGTGCGTATATATGTGTATATATGCGTTTACGTGTGTCTGCACACTACCCTCGCGGGTCCGCGAGGGTGTGTTAAGGGTGGCGAGAACGATCCTGCGCTTGCGTACACATGGGCGTCAATACGACCCTCGCACGCTGCTACCCTTTCTCTCTATGTTTCTTTCTCTCTCAGTCTCTTTATTTCTCTCTCACTCTCTCCCTCTCTCTCTCTCTCTCTCTCTCTCTCTCTCTCTCGTGATCTTTTGTGACACACGTACCCACACTCCCCCCATGAAAGTCTCTTCTCGAGTCGATCACCCCCAGAGACAAGTTTAGCCACCCTCATGAACTCTACGCTATCCACCCCCGCCCGCCACTAGAGACACCGAAGACACGACGAATTACTTTTTTCAAAATCTTTACCTGAAGCCGGGCAGACCAATCCCAAGATCTTCGTGAAGATACGACAAAAGTTCATCCCCTAGCTCTTTCTCATTCCCTCTTATGACGATCTATGTACCCACGTGACTCAGAGCTTCCTGGGATAAATTTTCTCATACTCTATTAAATAGCCGGTAAGGCAACGATTAGCGTAGTGCCCTAATTAGTGTATTAAACTTTGATTTTTGAATCAGCACTGCGATACTTCAGATGGCAGCAGCAGGACATTAACGCCCTAACCATCCAATCTAGCCGACGTGGCGTCGCCTTAAATATAAATGCGCGGAGCGCCCGGGCGTCCGGAGAACGGCCTACTTTCATATTCATACGAAAGTTTCCCGGTCGCCTCGTTAACTTTACATAAGGCTGCGGGTTCGGACGAATTTGGGGCTGGTAAAGTGCCAGAGACGCGACGACAACATGAGACCGAGAACCGCTGAAGAAACAGAGAATGACGATGTTCGCCGCTTCGTCGCACTGGTATCAATGATCGGGTTCATCATCATAGATCAGCCTGAACGTTGTGCATCATGTTTAAGGCTATCCACTTGCGTAACCGTCTTCAAATACAGTTGTAACATTTAAGTGAAACAATCGTCCATTGATTCGTATAGCTTAACCTCATTTCATCCAAGCTGACTTAAAATTAATCGGTTTGGTCAAGTTAAAAAAAACTTTTTAACTGTTACGTAAATTCATACAATTTTTTTCTTTCGAAATTTCTATTCGGAACCGTTTTCTATATTACTTTAACGTGAATTTTTTTATTTTATCTTGAACGAAAAATTTTTCGATTTCTACTGGAACAGGAAGTCGATTCGAAGGCTCGTATGGTCGTAAAGTTATCGACACCCTTTCTCATGTCAAAGTCTTTAACAATTCTTCGAGGGTCGCATCCCTGTTTTTATTAGGCCCAAAAAACTTGAGTATGGCGGCGTTCTAATACCGAACACCACAATGCCCGATCAATCGGAAACGTTATTGCCACCACGACATATGCTCGGCGAGCGTGAAACTACCGCGTGTATGCAACATGTCGAGTGCGTGGGACGTGCTTATAGGGGACTCATATAATGCCCCTTCACTTCAACTTCACACCAGCTACCACTTCACGAGGAATATTCTATAACGGATCAAACGTTTCATAGAAACTCGCCTATACGGTGAAGAAAAACGTTAAATGAACGTCCTAGCGCGACATTCCTTTTCGATGATTTTTGTTACTTCACTCGGAAGCAGAAAAAAAAGCAAAAGAAAGTATGGAGAAACTAGTCCCAAAAAAAAAGTAAGAGGAGTCGAACAAGTTCTCAAACAAATTAATCAATATCGGGCCTCCCCCGGAAGTTTACGCAGCGCCGTTGAAAATTCCCGGTAATATCTAACGTGCACGCTAATTTCTTTAAAGTAGTTTGGCAATTTATTATTTTCCAATTTTACGCGGAAACTTTCGCCTTCCCGTTACCCCTCGTCACGCCAACCCATCACTTGCTGCCTTCATAACCAACCACCGCCCGTTGAAAACCACCCTTCGCCAACAAGGACAAACTCCTAGGACATCTAGAACAATCCCGCTCGCCACTTCTATCACTACAATGAAAACTTTGGAATATTATCTGAAAGAAAAACCCGCCCTTCTCGTTCGATGCTCACCAGCCCTGAGACAGGTGCTGAGAGATGCAGGTGTCAGGAGAGGTTAGTTCATCCAAAGCAAAGGGGTCAGGTCTTATTCTTCCAGCTACCCTTGAATCGTATTCAACCTTTAACCTTCTATCTTTACCACACCATGTCTCTGATGTTGCACCACCCTCTCTTGGCCTCTCTCTCTCTCTCTCTCTCTCTCTCTCTCTCTCTCTCTCTCTCTCTCTCTCTCTCTCTCTCTCCGTTTCTCCCAACCAAGTTCCTCGCTAACGACCGGCGCTGCTCGATGTTTAAGCGCGGTAAAAGCCAACAGGATCGCGCAGACGAAGCAACTTTCAGCTAACAAGGGCCGCGGCGCGTAGTAGGCACCCGGGTATGTAAATCTCGTTTCCCTTGCCGAAGTAACCCGGGAGCTGCTTTCGTTCTTTCCCAGAGCGAATAAGGGATGAGAAGAATCGACGTTAGCCCGGGTTAGAAGAGAGCGAAGTGAAGTGAGCTGGCGTGGTGGCCACGGGGGTGGTAACCTAGCGGGGTCAGGGGTTAAAGGGACGAAGAGCAGAAAGGGGGATGCCAGGGTGGCAGTCCTGGAGTTTTAACCCTTTTCCCCCGGTGGTATCGATTTTCAGCTCCAGACACCCAAGAGGGTTGCCCATGTGCCTTCGGCCACTTCACTCCACTTCCACTCGACTCTCGGTTCCTGAACACTCCTCGGTCCCACTCAGCCTCCATCCTTCTTCCTGTTCTTCTTCTACTCCTTCTCTTTACTCTTTTTCCCCTCTTTAGCACTACCTGCAAAACCTCCTTCTAGGCTCCGTGGGACTATCATCCTCCCCCCCCCCGCCCCTCTCTTTCTTCCGTAGCAATTCTTATCTTTGCCATTTTATTTTTTTAATTGTTTCCTGACATTTTTAAAGAGATTCTTTGAACAGGGGACTTTAAACCCGAATACCATTTTACCATCGGTTTATGAATCCAGATAAAGAATTATAATCAACACTGTTAGAAACTCCGTTCTATGCAATTGAATGCTGTCCGTTGTTATTCAATTCCGCCTCTTCCGAAATCAATTTTCTTCTTACACGTGCTTCAGTCGAAGCATCCCGTCATAAACAAAACTTTCGCTTTGCCCTTAAGCATCTTTACTCGTTCTCCTAATTCAAGATAACTTTAGTCAATCCTCAAAAAAAAGCCTAAAGAAATAGTTGGCACAAGCGTCGTCATATGGACGTGTCTTTGATTGATTGTCAGGGTGGAGTCAAAGACACGCATAGGTTCCAGGGAATATCCGCGACTTGCGCAGACTGAACACACGACTCAGGAACATGTGCGGAAGGAGGCAGCTTCCTTGAGCAAAGTATCTTAGAGGTTAAGAAAGGAGAGAGAGAGAGAGAGAGACACACACACAGAGACATCGAGGGTATAAAAGAGAGACAGACATAAATTCAACGAAAGGCGGATACATGCATGAAAGTAGGCACAAGAGGGAAGTCGGCACCCCTGAATATAGTAAGAACGCGGGGTTGCGATCGAGGGTGGTATATATGTGGGGCACAGACCAATCGGAAGCTAGCATTCTTTATCCTGACGACGTATCTTGAAAGCGTTACCCTGGACGAGGCGTGGTTTTCCTATAGCCACCCTTAACCACGCATGAATCCAAGTGAGTCTAGGCACGCGTATCAAACTCACCATAAGACCATATCCAGCACATTCAGCATCATCCAAACTGTTCATCTCCTACCGGGTCACCGATAAGAATTGACAATGGACAATTAACACATCGAGTCATAAGGATCATCTTACCCTTAAAAAACTGTAAGTCGCGCGATTCCACACATGTGGTTAGGTTAGATTGACGCCGCGAGCCAAGCAATGTCCCTCTTATCAATTATCACTTAAAAGAGCATAAATTATCTAATGATCTTGCTCCATGAAAACAGCATCCCCGGGCATGAATTTATTATCTTGTGCCTTAACCGCGCGCGTAATAGGACCGGGCTTTAAGCCTTACCCACTGTATATTCGCGAGTAACGAGAGGAGCACTTGATTAGCCCAGCCAACTAAGATCAGCACCTAATCCCAACGTACTAAAGACTTTGCCAATCCCAATAACCAAAGGAATACCAGCTGGACATAATTAACTCATCTCGACGTGATCCTTGTATGTGCACTTAAGGCCTAAGTACATACGCGCAGTCATGGTACTCGTTAGAACCGCTATGTCCAGGGGTCAGCAATCAGCAGTTAATTCCCGACTATTTCCCGACTGTGGGAGGGAACGAGGGTACTGCCCACTGTGAGTGGCACGCGAGGAATATCGCTCGAGTTAACAGCGACAGGTAATAGAGTAAGGTCAGGTGAGATCAGTTTGGGGCTAATGTGGATTTAGGTAATTTCACCAAAGTCCAAAGGTCACCGAGTAGACCTGTATCCTATGTATGAAGATACAGTAAGGACGATAATAATGATAACAATAAAGCAGCATCCGTAACACGGTGAATCAGTAAAGCAGAAGAAAGAAAAAATGGCCACGTGGGTGGACAGGACATGTGAACACGTACACAAGGATGACTAATCGTTCCTATTTATGCCCGAGCTTATTCTTCCTTCTCTTTAGTTATTCGCTTCTTTTGATGCATTTACTTTCTTTTTTTCTCTCTTCCTTTTTCATATCCTCCGCATTTTCCATCCCCACCTACATTATTGTCTCCACGTTCCTCTTTCCTCTGCTTATTCAGTTCTATCTCGCTGTTCTACCGCTGTCTTTTTACCACGCACCGTGCCGAGATCTCATTATGCATTCCTTTCAGGCGGCCATCATTATTTTACATATTGCAGGAGGCGTGTAGGCTGCCTTTGCCAATTTTTGCAACAGGGCCAAAAAGGAATGACCGGCAATTTGCCCGGCGCCGAAGAGTAACGCGTGTGTACATGTGTGTGTATATATATATATATATCTATCCGAGTACACAGAGACGTGTCCCCGTATCGCAACTGCAGCTTCTGATGAACGCGACTTTATTGTTGTTATCGTTACTCTTATCTTTTACTGGTACCAGGTAACGTGAACCACGTCATACGGTTTAATGGCTCAGTAAAGGTTCGTACATAAGAGTGAGATGCTTGGCTATATGTATTTTTGACCAAAGGCTGCCAACGTGAAAGAGAAAAAGAGCGAGAAATAGTTGAAAATATATATATATGTATATGTATATGCACATAATGGATATAGTCATGGTATACGCATACGTAGGGAGGTAGGGAAAAAAGGAGGAAAGGAGTAAAAAGTAGTAAAAAAAAAAAATAAGAGTACGCTCCCGGCTCGAAAAAATAAAATAGAACGCGGAGAGAGAGCCGGCGTCGCCTAGGCAACGGCTCTGCCACCTTATTGGATATGTTGGGCAATTTATTTTATTTTTCCCCACTCCTCGGAGTCCTCTCTGCCCTCCCGAAAGGGTGGCTGTGGGTGGGAGAAGGTGGAGGAGGGTGGGTCGAGGTTTCTGTGCTACCCTCCGCACACATCGACGCCATTTTCCAATATCGCGTCAAGCGCCCTCCCTTACCCAATCTCTTTCTTCCTATCCCTCTTGGTACCGCTCTCGTTCCTACGTTCAGACTCGACCTCTCTCTTTATCTCTCTCTCTCTCTCTCTCTCTCTACGTTGTACTTGCAACGTACTGGTTACGGAACGCGAGTGTTCGCGAGAGGCAGAAAGAGAAAGAGAGAGGGAAAAGGTGGAAAAAGTGGGAAAAGAAGAAAAAGAGGGCGGGTGGAGCGGCAGGAGCTGAGCTCGAGCAGGGAACGCAAGTTGAACGTTATATGTATGTGAAGCTGAGGTGAGGCAACGTGAGGACTGGGTGGTAAAGCAGGAGGCGGCGGAGGTGGAACCGAGGGAAACTGAAGTGAGGTGAGGTTAGGTTGGTTTAGCTTGGGTTAGGCAAGAACCGTACGTTTCTCTACCCGTAAATTGGCAATATTCATGCCGCGGCGCGTACACGGCTTCGGGCTGGTTATAGGAATCGCCACCCCTGCCAGTTTCTACGTTCGTTATTTTTACGCCCGCCGGAATGAAGATAAACTTCCACGACTTGGCGTCCTTCCTTGGTATAACCTCGCGTCTGCCAACCTGCAGTTATTCTACCCCGCTGATCTTCGTCGATTGGTCGTACCGTTTGGTGCGGTCTCTAAGTGCGATCTGGGTGACATCTGGCGTTCCGGTGCTTGAACTAAATAACGATGGAACATTGAGGTTACGTATATATACGAAAAGACATGGCAGATCCTCGTGAGACAAAACGTGTTTTCAAGATCGACGCTCGAGGCCGACGTGAGATGGGGTGCAATAGAAATTCTCTAAGGTCTAAGAAAAGGGTGAAATCCATCAGGGAGAGACGAAAGAGAGAGAAAGAAAGTAAGGTTAGGTATAGAGGAATCCGTAGAAAACGATTCGCACCGAGTCCTTTGATAAGCCCTCAATTAACGTAAACTTATTTCGGTAAAAATCGCTTTAAAATTGCTTGGGCTTCCCTACCCCATCTCACTCACTCTCTGATCCTCATCCTCCACTTCTATTACCCTAGGTTCCCACGTTCAACGTCGTATCCTCGCTCTCCTTCTCGTTCACCTCCACACACCACCTTCTACTCCCGGCACGCCTGTACTTCGCCAGCAGCCAACGGCCAAGAACCTGGTCCTGCCTGTAAAAGCGGCTCGGGTTCAAACCCGTCGGCTTTAGAAGTTCGAGCGATATTCCAACTTTTAAAATATGTCAAATTATTTTCCTTTCAGGAGAGCTGTCGTCTAAATACATTTCCATCTCTTGCGATGTATTTAAATACGAGGGTTTCTCCCGCGTCACCACTCGCTGCGTAATATCAGGCTCACCCCAGCCTGACAGTCAGGCAGCTACGTCCCTTGTAATAAGAAGACAGTACAGTATACGTGTACATTTTATATTAAAGATCGTTCTAGCTCGAATAACACTAACCTCTATCCCTCATAACCTATACTGATATCAATTAATACTGTAAAACTTGAAATTTTCAAAAAAAAAATTTTTTTATAATTATTACCTTCATACATTTCAATTGGTATACTGTAAGATTAAGAGTAGAATTTTTACTGTGTCAAATTAATTATATAAAATCCTTTATTTATAACCATCCTAAGTATTGTAACTACTTTGGTAGTACGGAGGAACTTTTGAGTTTCTTAAACGTTATCATTAAGATAACGTTATCGCGAAGGTAAGAACTTGGGTAGTACCTAGAAATAGTACGATAGCGCGATATTAAGAGAAGAGAAGAGTAGCGGATGATGTAAATTTTATTTTACGTAATGGCGCGACTCGTACGTGTGCGAGCAGTTAGCTTTATTGCCGCGCGCCAGTTTTTAATATCGCTTTGGCGCGGCGCGTCTGCCAACTGACAAAAGAAGCGGCGAACGAGAGAGAATAGAAGAGAGCATGGAGGAGAAGGCGAGAGAGAGAGAGAGAGAGAGAGGGAGAACAGCGAAGGAAGGCCGCCGAAGAATGGAATGGGAAAGAGGCGTTAATGGAGAACGTTTTCGCTCTAACGACCAGCCAGAAGGGTAGATGCAACCCCTGCCAGGTACAACCCTAGCCGAGGATCTTCTACGATCTTAAAAAGACCATAGAATCCTCGTTACGCGGAAGAACACCGTGAAAAATGGATGTCGACTAGCTTCGCGTAGCAAAGTGTCAATATCAACTGTAATCGAGTATCGATCACGTTCAATCACATGCCTAACAAATCAGTAACATACACCCCAAAAAAATGAATAAAAAAATACTGAATACAACATCGCTCTTATCAGTGATAAAAATATTACTATCGATAGTAGCATTCTCGAGGGTCATGCTTGTCAGCTTCATCGAAACAGGGTGGGTCGTCGACTGCTGAGGGTCGTGCCCGTCTTCTTCGAGGCTTTAAATCCAATCCCGCTAGGCGGATTAATAAAAGGATTCGCAGAGTTTAGGCCGCCCTTATTACTCCGTGTTTGCCGGCGCGCTTTTATGCGTCGATATTGCCAGCGCGCCTTACGCAAAGGACGCGTTTACTTTGCTCAAGGTCTTCGCGATCATCCCGGCTGACTCTCCTGGCCCTTTTTATCCTCCCTTTTCCTTTCAACAGTCTCGTCCCATCTCACTCGCTCTACAGTACATCCCCTGCTTTCCCGCTTGGTCGTACACACGTCCCGGCTCTACGAAGCAGCCAGAGGTTCTTTTTCTCTCTCGTTCACTTGGCCTCTACCTCCGACCAGAAGGTCCGAAAAACTGAAGTCCAGCAAGTCTTGCCGACTTTACCTCGACCAGGAATATCCCTTTGTACACTCTTCCCTCCACCCCTGGGGGACACCGAAGGCGCTTACGGAATACCGCAGGATCCCACCTGGACTTACCGGTAAGACAATTCCCACGAATCGATTAGTTCCGTACACTACTGGCAACTGCAATTAGCCCCGCGCTAATGTCTTCTCGTTAGATGGGATGCTGCGCTGTATAAAATAGCATTCGTCGAGAGCCACGTTTTTTGCACTGTACTACGTGTACGCGTCTTAGGATCAATTTTTATGTAAATCAATAAAAAAAAATTGAATAGATATAAAAGAAAAATTATTCATATATTTTTGACAAGCAATGACAGTGATTTCAATCATCGATACCGGACGCATACGACTCTAATAAGATTCACTGAACTGCGGTAGCTCATCCAACTGAATAGCCTATAAGAAGCGCCTTGGGCTCGGCATTCGATATCAAGAGGAAGGATAACGGAGAATTGGTTAAGGCAAAGAGGTGTTCCTGGCGTTAATACTTAGTAGTGTATCGCGGCGATCACAAAGCGCCGCTCAGTCAAGGTTTTCAAGCCTAATGGCAGTAATTGACGAGCGATTATCGACCGCTGACGGAATCGGTCCGCGGGGGCGTATGGAAATAGCACGAAAGGAAACTTTATACGTTGCGTAAGCCGCACTCGCTCGCTAAATGACTACCTGTCGGTGGTCATTAGAATTTCCACATCGCTGTTAATGGGGATAATTAGCCGCGGGCTTTGAGTCCGATGTGCGTGCGGCTTGCTTGTTCATCTCCGTCCTCTCCCACCCTCTCCCATCCCGATGGACTTTTATACTCCAGTACCTAGTCGTGCTCATTTACCTATGCGAGAACCGGCGTACCGATACCGATGAAATTCCTTTGAGAAAAATTATTACCTCGTAAAACAAAGCGTGGCAATAAAAAAAAAAAGAGAGAACCGACACGTTTGTTTTGACGTTTCTTATTCTTTATTTTTATTACCTTCAAATTTTCGTCCACTCTTCTTCGTCTGTCAATCTACGGACGCGCCATATGTATTCATATGAAATTATTATCTTGCCATTCGTCCTGCCTCTTCGGACCAGCCGTTATTCGTTTGCATAGATACCTATGCATGAACCATGAGCATTGCCGGCATTGTTATGCAACCGAGTATAGATCCGCAATATAGATTTATAAGGCCAGGTAACCAGAGCAGAATTGTCTGAAGCACGTGTGGAATAATGAAAAGCAGTAAAGTGGAGACAGAGTATGTGGCATGCACGGAGGTAAGTGCAGGGGTGGCAATGTGAGAAAGTAAAAGTGAGTTTGCAAAAAATGAATTCCATAGAGCAACTGGCATATCGAAAGTGGGACTCACGGAACGGTGCAATGACTAACGAGGAACGGATTCGTCATTCGATAAATCATCGACAGATGCCTAGGGCCCAAAACGCTGCAGGGTCTTTCCATCCTGCCAAAAACCGAAGGGCCCGGTCCGCCTTCGCTTGACCGAAGAAACCCCGAAATTGGATATCAATTATGCTGCATGATTATAACTTCGGGCCTCGAAGCTCCGGCACGGCTTTTTTTCGACGGAGCAAACAAACCGTTAGCCACGCTGTAATTGGGTGGAAATTATTGCATTCGGTGTGTAGTGGGCCGCGGCAAACCGCTGTAATTTTCTCCTGGATGTAAACTTCATTAATGCCAGCAGCGCCAGGGCGAGAGATCGTTCCGATAAAGGGTCGTGTAAAAAGGAAAAGTAAAAAAAAAGTGCTGGGTAAGAAAATAAAGAAGGGACGATAAAAAATAATAGAAATAAACAAACGAGAATTTAACGAAAGGACAGTATGCGTTCCGCGATCATGATGTTTCGACTCTGCTATACGTCGGCATTGTGAACAGACCTTTATGAAATCCACAGGGACGATCAGGATACTCGATACCATGACGGTTCTACTGCTCAGAAGCTACACTGCGCGCAGGATACAGTACCGGCAGTTGACAATTACCAGAACCGAGTGAATTGCACTCCGTTACTTTAGACAGGGAGAATATATGTTGGAGTGGGTGATGATCTAAGGGGTGAAGGGGAGGGAAAAATTAATGAAGCGCAGGAGATCGACAGGAGAAAGGAAGGGGAAGGGAAGAAAAAGAGAGTAAAAGAGAAGATGATAAAGATGAAGACGATGAGGAGCATGAGGAGAGCAAGGGACTTTAGGCTTGAGTAGTACAACGTATGAGATTACGTTACGCCCGTGTGGTCTGCGGAAGAAATTCAAGAGGGCAATTTCGAATAAATTTAATCTTGGGTAGGCTTGGAAGTGAACGCAGCCATGAAACCGGAGGGCCGCGACGGCGACACGGGGTCTCTGCTCTTTTTCATGTAAATGCAGCATAACAGAGCTTACGGTGATGCAGGGCAGCATCTCATAAACCAGAGAGGTACCTTACGGAAGATTGGTCGCGTTAACCATACCGTAGCATATTTCGAATCTGCGGAAATTTTTTTTCGGATCTTGAGTGAAGTATCGAGAGAAAGACCTATTCGAAGTGGTCCGGGTCTTAAGTACGAATCGGACCATTTTCATCGCTGCTTTGCACTTGATTAAGCAATATACGAGAATTGTGTACAATACTCGCATCGATAAGAACCGAAACATTTCACAATAGCATCACTGATAAAGGGAAAAAAAAGAAATGAGAAAAAAACTTGAATCAGCAAAATAATGTTAAAAATATTTTTCAATTTCAGGTTAACCGACCTATTTTCTCACGATGCGTAAATTATACGATTACAAGATTGAATTTCCCCCACCATAATTCAGTTAGTAAAAAAAAATTAAAAACCGCAGTGGGGAAGATCGTCTGTATTTCCATTGGTTGTCCCGTCTCGCATCGTTGCCCATTTGCATGACTAATTGGTATATCGTAATTACGGAAGGCCAGGTAATCGCACTCCCCGTAAAGTCTCGAAAGGCGTGGCGGCCAATTACGTGGACTTCCTCGCGACCGTAAAGACGAATGAGAACCTTTTGCGATTTATGGCCGTGCGATGGCGGCCGATAGCGATGCCAAGAACAAGCCGTGTCTCTATCGTATCTTCTTTAGCTCAAGATCTCGATCGAGCTGAAAAATCATTCGAGAGAATCGAGCGATCCTTAAGAGTAAAGATTATCTACGCACGATTCACTTTATCAATCCCAACACTCGGCTTATATAACCCATTATCGACCGATACTCCATCTTGCGTCAGTTTAAGACACCGTTACAGATTATCTACCGCACTTGGAGCTCTGTATATGCAAGTTAACGAAACTCTAGGGGTTTCTTAGGTCTTACCCAACCTGAACCTAAACCAAGAAATTCTCTGGGTCAAACAACACTCTAGACTCGTCTTCGTCAAATGTTCGTGCAAACATAAAGCCCGGAAATTTGCGCTTCTCGTATACCTATAGTGGCACTACCTCTTCTCCCGGTATGGAGTACCGGCGTGAACTCTAAGCAATATGGCGTCTGGCGACCTGTTGATTTAGTAGAAACTATTTGCGCTGCCATTAGAGGAGAAGCCGGTTCCACGTTAACGTCCGCTTTTCTTACCGATGATTAGAAGCTTTAACCGTCGATCTTTGGATTTTCTTCGACACGTTATGTTTACTTGGTGGTGTCTGAATGGCCGCCTAACGGCGCCACGATGAACTGATCCTCGCTGATAATAATGAAAATCATATATCATACTGTCAATACTCTTTACGAAGCAAAATGATAGGAAGGACAGAGTATACGTACTGAAATAACACGGTAGCAAGTCACGATGGCACCTGCTCAGAGGGGGCCTAAGGCCCACCTAATCACTTCTGGACACCGGTCAGGGACCGATCGACGTACACGGTTTTATAGTAGACTGAACTACCAATCAGCTTGGCTCAAGCCGTTATCAAGAGGGTTTACATGCTGACGCCTCACGTTTTATTATTTCTTTTTGATGGGTAGAAAAAAAGTATAATTAATATAAGATCGCCAGCCGGCATACCCCAAAAGTGAGTATGGGAAATTGGTAGAAAAATTCTATGGGTCTTACCTGACCCATGATTTATTTTTTTTCTATTGCTTTCTCTGTGCACGTCACGACCATCATAACTCGAATATGAACTATAAAGTGAGATGATGATGCGGTCTTATTACTCGCTGAGGTGAGAACTGAATTGCATTTTATGAAAATGGAAAAAGCAATTTTATTAGTTGGAAATCTTAAAAAAAAAAAAAACAAGAAAGTCAGACAATATTGGCGTGTGGAAAGGGCAGGGAATCACAACTACTGTTTATATTCCGCAGGTTGGCTATCTCTGATCTACTACTCCTTCGTACGAGCATCACTCAGGTACAAGGAAAGAAGCTGTACGAAGAAGTGGAGAGAGAAAAAATAAATGGAAAAAACACAAAATTGAACAGGCACTAAGGCGTTTGGGACTTATACCTTTAAGGAACCACTTAAAAAGTTGTTAGCAGCCTTTTGGCAAGTGTTTAGGCACATAACGTGTCAATAACTGTGTACTTATTGACCGTAAGTTCCAGAACCGCTACGCCCACTCGACGCACGTGCAGGTATTTCCGGTTTGACAGCTTGACGAAAAAAATTGTTACCCTCGATATCCGGCCACTCGCAACTCGCAGAAGTAGACACTTCGGTACCAAGTGGTTGTTTGTATGTCAACTCGATCTCACCGGGGCTCGTCTGCGCTCGATAATTCCGTCGTGGCTTCTTTGATCTATTCTTGGATTTTGCATGTGAAGTGAAAGAGGTAAAGTCATGGGTCTTCAGTATATATCTCCTTCGAGCGAAGGTTGGAAATGTTAACATGGCTTAGACTCGTACGTAATTGGCAACGTCGGAGAATTCATTTAATTATCAACAGCGAAGTATCCGTGATCGTACAGGTATACGATACAGTACCGGGACTTACATATGGATCCATGGCACGCACTCATATGAATAAGTCGGCTGTACTGCCATGTGCGGCCAATCAATTAACCTTAGGCACAAAAGAAATGGACTAGACAGACTAGAGTTCGCTCTTGCTAGAGGAGTCGGTAGCGTAAAAAAAAAAATCCTTCTACAAATTACCAAGACGCGTCTAAGGCCCAGCACCTGCTCTATTACACCAGCGTGGATCAGGTGGGGCCTTATAAGCATGCTTTCTTGTACCTGGCATGTAACAATTAATAAGAGCAGCCCAGAGGGCCGAGAACGAATAGAAGGAAAGAGGTCGGAGCGAGGAGAAAGAGTGAAGGAAGGACTGAAAGATCATCAGCATGAATAATGCCCAGAAATGCCTAACTAATGGGCCCTGGTCAGTTATCAGTCAGCCTCTAATTGACTGAGGCTACCACAGTATCCACTATTTCTCGTTCTTAAAAGTACTAATCTCTCAGATGGCTCAATTGGGTTCATAAATCTAAAAACCCGTCGTCAGACCCAAACTGGCCACGAGCAATGGGTAATACGTAAGGCCCACCGAGGCCCACAGCGTCCTGCAATTCATTCATCAATTCTTCAAGGATTCACGTGGGTGTGGTCGCAGGATCCTTGAGACTTCGCATGAGCCCCTCCATACGCTAAGGGTAGCTCGAGGGTCTTCTTGACTTTTTCCAGAGACCAACCCCCTGCTCGTAGCTGACTTATATCCACCCCTTACACGCATGTGTAGATACTCCTTTGCTCTCGAGTGGGATCCAAATGATGTCGGAGACTTCAGAGACTGGCAACCCCCGGACTATTTGAGACTCACTGAAAGCACCCGTGAAATATGTAGAAAAAGAAAATTGTTATCCAAGCCGAAAGATGTCACTGGTTTCGCACAAGGAGTTGCGTATTATTACGAAGCTCCTGTATATATGCTGTGTCTCTTACAACTCCAAACATCGGAAAACATTTCGCGATCTTCGATATAGCATCTACGTACGTACATATTTTATATATATGAGGGTAGCAGAATATACATAATATACTATATAAATATACTCCAGCCGTATTATATATAAGTGTACATCTACTGCGTGGTTGGGAAGATAATACAAGGACAGAGAATAAGGGAACAATATATCAGTTGGGGGCTGGCCCGGGGTGGCTTGCGTGAGGGTTGCCGCTGGCAGCTTCGCGATACTGGAAGTGCCTGCGCTTCTCTTTCTCCTCCGTCTCCTGCCGCTTTCTTATTTCTTTCATCCCCTTTCTCGTGGCAGGCTTTTTCCTTGAAACACTCGGTATATCTTAGCCTGTCCGTAGCCGACGCGTTTAGCCGCGAGCCAAGAAAAAAGGAAGGCGGTAAGGGATGGAGGGGAGGAGGAAAGGGAGGGAGGAAAAAAGAAAGGAAGAAGATCCTGCGTAATCCGCCTGCCAGGATTACCCCACTCGGCTCGCATTATACGTATAGCCCACGTGATATCATAACCCACGTGATCCAACGTATACCACCCCCCCGACTACCCCCGAGCCAGCGGCAGGACTCCCTCTAGGAATAATTTGACGTACCGGAAAGAATAACACGACAGCCGAGGGATGATGAATATTGAATTCTTCTTCGAGCGGACTTCGAACCCTTCGCACGTGCTAAGGGTTGCCCAAGGGTGGCGCCGTCGCAGAATGGGATTTCTCGAGAAGAGAACAGCCTAATCCCAGAGTCCTTACGATACCTCCCTGCTTCCGCGTAAGGGTAGGTAGCCCTATACATCGTGGAGTAACAGTAGATGGATTCGGGAAAGATTGGACGTCTTTAGGGGTAGTTTTCCTACGGGCGAGATCAGGTATAACCTCACCCGGTTCCTTTGCCTATACTACAAAGCGTCCGGTCAACCCTCACGTTAAACTGGAATCGATTCAATTTCATGAGGGGTGACTCGAGACGGGGGTGGCACGGGATAAGGGAGACCTGGAGATATAATGTTTCTGGTTAGCGAAACGAACACGATGGGAACGCGTTCCGTACCGGTGAGCTTCTTGGCGTCGACCGTTTAGGGGTTGAAAAGGGCCACCCTCTCATTTCTTCGCCCGTTTATTCTCTGGGTTCCTTCTGCCGACACTCCCTTTATTGATCCTCACAAGAAACCAACATCCCGCCTGCCACAGCCCTCTCTGTCCTATGTCCCTCTGGCCTTGCGACTCCACTGTGCAACCTCAGTCAGTCCAGCTACCTCTGACGCCACCTACTAGTTACCTATCCGGGTTGGGTTTTAATCCCAGTCACCCCCCTTCGTTAACCCCCCCCCCCCGGAAACTTTTAACCGTCCCTCCCGAAAAGTACGAGGAGCATGTATCCAACGAGCTTCAATCATCCGCGTCCTCAGCATCCCTCTGTTTATTGGAATTTGTTTAATTAAAACTCAAAGCTTCATAGGGGGTTAATCCTGACGACCATACAAGGCGAAAAAGGAATAGGGGATGACCTCTCGAGAGGTAGAATGATCGTATACGTACACCGTATAAACGATTAAAATTATTTCCCCACTTTTATCAAACGTATGTATATGTATATATATATATATATATACACATATATACCCACGTCATATTATTATATTGACATATCAGTTCATCATCAGGCAGCAAGTAAACACGACGTGGAGTAATCATCTAATTAGCAAAAGAAATCAATTAGTTCGAGTCGTAACGTTAACTTGTCTTCCACGAAGAATTGAAAAAGTCTACAAGTTGTCAGAAGTTTCCTGGCAACCAACGTTCGTAACCGCGAACTAAATTACCATCGATTACAATCTCGGTAGGTGTAAACGAGTAAAATGGCGTCCCTGTAGGAAAAACTGGCCTCACACAGTAAGTCTCGGGGCGGAGCCCACTATGAAAGGGCCGTACCATCGGTATACTTATATTTACATGTGGCTATATACCATATGTATACTTATATATATATATATATAGTATATGTGTATACCTTATTAACACGTGTATATATATATATATATAGAATACGTGTACAGATAGTCATTGTATACAATAAGATTTTCTACACAGATCGCTCTAATTAACCAGCTAATTGTTCCTGTCGGACGGGAAAAATCCTCAAGAAATAACAATAGATTTCTCCAAGCTGATAAGGCATATCTGGCATTCACGAATTCCAAAAAGTCACACGTTCCGCGAAAGTCGAGGCACATCCATGAATACGCGCGTAATATTCGCAAAGCCAAATGGTTATCCAAAATTGATGTTCACCACAAGTCGATTAATTGGCACTTGTCATAAATTAAGACTTTTTCTTCGACATAGAAGACACACGTTATACGAACAATTGAAAACGTCGAACACTTCGATATGATCGATGCTGATCTAATCGCGTAAAAACTGAATTTAAATGGAGACGATTGAAATAGGAAGGAAGAGAGAGAAAATGAAAAAAAAAAAATGAAGCCAGCAGGTCAAAGTAAGAAATCCGATTTCGTTATAAAAAATCAAGTACGACAAGAGGATCCGACGTTGCGGCGCTGAGCGTCGGACGGTCGGCGCTAGACTTGGCGTCGGTTCGTTCGTTAGCGGGGCCCGGTTGCTCGCCCGTATTAATTTGCTTCCCCCATGCGCCTCCGCGTCGTAGCCACCCCTAAAAAGGGGGTTTAGGTCGCCCCTGGTCTTAGCTGCTGCTGCTGCTGCTACTACCAGAGACTCCGTCCGGCGCATGCGGTCTCTGCTAATCACCCTTGCCACCCACCAAGCACCTACCCCTTGACCTAACCAACGACCCATTCATCCCTCCCCCCGCCCGCTCTACTTATCCCTAAACACCGTCTAACTGTGTTCCTACTGTCTATAGTATACTTGATACTCGAGAACTTAATCAAGATAGGCATAACTACTGATAAGGTATACCTATATCGAATCGTTTATGTTATCAAAAAATATTATTAAGATTGAGGAGCATCGGACTAGGTTAAAATCAGCTCAATGTTGAATTAGATTTATTAAAAATCCTGATAATTATGCAAACCATTGAAACACGGATTCCATAAAAAAATAGCTCGTGCAATAATCCCTACTAAAAAGAACGTCCAAGTCTATCCAGTTATTTGGACTCGTCTAAGCAGATAAGTCAGACACTGCGACGTTAGGAATCGAATGAAAAATTTTCTTCTGCCAATGAGAGTGCATATCCCAGAGTCCTCGTATAGCATCTGACGGGTTATAAAACGATCAACTTCGAAGAAAGTAAAAAAGAATTCCAAAGATGCCAAGAGACGTCTGACCCTTCTGGTCAAACTGCATGGCCACATGCCGGGTAATAAAATGTTCAGAATCGAAAGAAAAATTCACATAAGCCAAGGGTTGATGGTGACGTTGACCTTTTGCTGGCACATCGCCCAACTTCGCAGATCCTCCTCGTCTTCATCCTCGTCCTGTACAGCATCTCACGATCGTCTACGGCGCTCTTCTCGGCTCTTCTGAACCGACCGGTTTGGCAGGACGATCCTCGACGGAAACAACCGAATCACCGTGATTTTAAACCTGCTTGCTCCAGCACTTGGCTCTCGTAGAGAGAGAGCAACGGGCCCAAAAGTTTGCCGTTCGGGCCCGCGAGGCCCACGAGAAGACGGGGACTCACGGGCGACTCTGCCACGTGAAAAAGCTTCGGCTCCGAGTTGAACGTCCGCTCGGAGTAATAATTGCCAACCGATAACTGGCAACGTCATCCGCGTATCCACTTTTTGCGAGAACTACCTCAATTTCATAGCAATTACGCAAAATGCTTGCGAATCCGCTTCACTTACTTATCGACTGCTCGTTCGACTTTATGAAAGCGTAAAAAGGGACGTGAAGAGTCAGAAAAAAAAACGAGAACAAGAATACACAGTCTATCGACCAACCAGGGCCAGAATCCATTCGTAACGACCCATGATCCCAACTATATTATTAAACGTCATTTCCGTTATTTTTATTACAACTCTTAAACGAATCGCCAAGTTTTTGGTTACGAACTTCAGCCAGCTTCGTACACCTCCTGGTATAAACTGCATTTCCGCACGCTGACATATTCCAGTTCAAATAAAATTACGTAATAATTTCGAATCTCTAATTAAAATGAAAAACAGCCTCCAGCCGACTAGCACAAAAACATAAATAATTTTCATTTCGTCCACAGACGCTATAGGCTAGAATTTAAAAAAGCAAAATTACTCGACTTCACTAAGCTCAGCATTTCAACTAACGGCCGTTGCATGTCAAGAGGCAGTATCACTTAGGCTGATGTGTATCGTGTGGACCAGCATTAGCGTAGGATCCCTATCTCGGGCCTTTCATTAACCGAATTCGTATTTCCCGGGGAATTGGAGGCACGTGATGTACCAATAGACTGCTCGAAGAAGGCAGTCAAAACCCAATCAAAAGGTAGTTTCAAGTAAGTACATGAGTATGCTGAATAAGGTGAACTGCAAGCAAGGATAGGCAGTGAGGTAGGTAGATGCTTCTTTCCTTCTTCTCGAGGGTCCGTAGTAAGATTAAGACGTCGACCTGGGTCTTAGCTCACCCTGCGGGACCGCTGGTGAGGCCTCCCAGGTCCATCCCGTAATTACTGGTGTGTAAAGTAAGGCCGAAGACGGTGCTTCGAGAAAATACGAGATTGAGACGTTGGCTTGTCTCGCGTTGAGAATGACTAGAGACTAACGTAAACTATGCGGAGTTCTAATCTCGCCTTAAGGTTATGTTTTGATGGTTAGGTTAGGATTAGGTCAGGTTAGCTTATGCATCTAGCTTATGTTTCTGTGAGATACGGGTCGTTCGAAAAATATAACCCCATTTCTCCAGCCGCCTTGCGTCTCGGACACGACGGGCCCCGGATCCTCTCGGGGCCCAACGATCCTCCGGGGTAAGTTATAATGTTGGTAACTTTCATCTTAAAGGATATAGGACGCTGAAGAGATATTACCGTTTTCTCACAGTTGCCTTGCTCACGTTCTCAGTTATACGTATATATATACATACATAAATATATATGCATTGGTACATACCCCGGGATGCTTGAAAAATATGACTATTTCTCATAGGAGATCGTGTCACTTACCAGGATAGGTAGGTCGATAGTCTGTAGGTTGTAAGGTTGGTAGGTAGGTAGGTTGGTAGGTAGGTAGGTAAGTGGGTGGACAGTGACCGTAGATCTCTTATATCCACGAGAGCGGAGGATGTGAGTTTTGCAAGAACGATATAAAGAGGCCCAAGCCATACTGTTGCATCAATCATGCACTTATTACGCAATAACCCGTGCAATAGTTTTACTCACTCTCGACATGGCTCTGTGGCGCTGCTCTCGTTTCTCTGGTTGCGTGCAACGCTTTCTACGTATATTTACCACGCACACTGTACAGATAGAAAATACCGAAACACATGAAAGCCACGTATAATATACATATATACACTATCAACGAGACATTACGTCTTCATGATTCACGGCGGGTTCTCTGATGGAAATTTAATTTCCTTTCATTTAGTTTTTTTCTCAACTCGCCATCCACTACCCTCTCTCGGGCCACTGTCAACATAGTCACCACGTGCCTTAAAATTTTACTTTGACGTTTTTACAGTCTAACTCTTTTCGCTCTGCCGGTGACAACGACTCGCAGATCCCAGTCGTCATCTCGATACTGACTAAAGTTCGGATCGGTGACGTTACGTCTGAGGGGTTACCCTGACCTAGCTCTAACCCTAAGCTACGCGTCGCCGTGCTCTCTAGGAAAGGGCTATAGCTTTTACGAGGTGAGGAATCATCCCTGAAGTGGAATGGTTGTTGGGTCGGTAGTGGTGGTAGTTGGGGAGTACCTAAGTGCCGCAAACATATAGGCAGTGGGACCTGCCTTTCCTTTTGTCAGGCCCATTTCCATTCACCGCAGCCGATCAGTGATCTATGGATCTCCACTCGAGTTCGCCACGTAATCGTATATACGCGTACATCATCCACTGTTTATGAGTGTGTATATATAGTCATATATATTTTTTTTCACCACGGCAGGTCAAAGAGCCTGTTTTGCTCTTGGTCGATTGTATAGGTACCTTGGGCATTGTACTCTGGAGGGGACTTAGCGTCATCGGGACCGGCTTTAAAAGTTAACGTGCACGTCCTTAAGGAACAACTAGAATTTCGTAGTCTACCTGCTGATGATGTCCCACGGGGCACATCTTTTAGGGTACGTACTGGGACAGTTCTAGGCACTTGGGATTTTGTGATCATCAGTCTAAAATGCTAGAAATAATAGAATCGTGCAGATTCTCTGATTAAGGCCCATTTTTTTAACAGCAAATTGTTCGGGGACCGAGCATTGCCTTGCAAGGTTAAAATGCTATTGATAGGGCCCAATCAGTCAGGACTGTAGGAATAGGCAGCGTGGACGATAAAGCGTCAAAAGCAAGTTCATGATGCTCGAAGAGTATCTGGAGTTAAGAATATGTTTGGTTTTGGAAAATACACGAAAACGGTCGCACATACTAATCGAGGCATAATGTCGGAAGAAAAAGGGCGTGAGACGAAAAACTTAGAGTTTCATGCAAATTAGATGAGATCCTGTGGGAAAGGAATGGGATGCCACGAGAAAAAGGTTCTGGAGTCCCGCGGGAAGTTGCAACCGTCAACCGTCAAACAGGCGTCAATCGTGCGGGACACACGTAGACGGGCTAAGGTTAGAAAAGGAAGGAGAGAAAGATGGAAGGAACGATGGAAAGAAAGAAAAAAATTAATGCTAATTATGCGAGAACATACCTGGGCCTGAAATATGCATGCCGAACGCGAAACATTATGCGTGACGGAACCGTACACGGTTGGGACAAAGGATCCCTTTTACATGGATAGGGGAAGCCAGCTTGCTAGTGGTTCGCACGCCGAATGCAAAATCTTCGACTCTCTGGATGCTGCGTTACGTTACGCAGTTACAACGACGCGAAGTTCGATCGTTCGAAACTCCCTGATACTGAGGAAATGTTAACTGTGAATCGTCTGGTTTGATCGTGACGTACAAAATGATTCGTAGAGTTAAAAATTCAAATACTCAAAATAATACGAAAGATCGTAGAAACGAAGCATACATTTTTTTGAGGTTAGATTCACATTTTTTGTACTAACATAATATAAATTCTGTTATCAACAAAATTATTTTTAAAAAACTGTCAATAGAATTTTTTGAACATTGTACGAATTACTCATACGCCAAATTTGATTAAGATGCGTCAATAATATTATTTTATATATTTTGTATTGTTTTTTCTAATTATGTCATTTTCAGTGCATGACAGTTTTACAAAATCAATTTATTTGATTCACGGAAGTATTTTCCAATGATTTCCGCAGACGAGGGTATCTGGGGCCTCACGTCCCGAATGCCTGTCGAGGGCGTCTTTTTCATATGCAAACGCGGCAGCACTTTTCAAATTTAAATCCGTTGTATCGAGCCGCAGTCATCGAGTGCCAGGAGGCCCATTTGCATGACAGTGACCACGAACCGGGACCCTGCTGGCTACTAACGAGGAACCCGTTAGGAAGTGCCGTCCATTGGCTAAGTGTAAACTGGGTCCGTGCAAGGGCCCTGATTTTTGTTATCCGACCAATGAGGCGTGCCAAAGACGTTCTCTACATAAGAGACCAGGTAAATTAGTAAGACTGGCTAGGTGGCTGACTGACTGTCTAACACGACGGATAAGACCCCCGAGCTGTGTAGGCCCATAATGTGGACATAATGCAACCCGTCGAGAGTTACGTGGTGGCTATGTGCACGGAGGCTGGGTACATATTGACCGATGCGTACCATCGGTAGCAAAACAAACAAGTTCACTCGGACAGCCATTAGCATTACTGCCAATTAATGAAAAATTGCAAAAAATTATTTTTTTTTTAAGTTCACATCCAATTTATGCCAGTTCATTCGACTGACAAACTTTGAATTTTCAATAGGAATAAATTCTTTGGAATCCAAATATGATACGGTATAGGTAATTTTTATTCTACACTATTCACACTATGAAGCATCACTATGAGAATTTTTATAGTGTAATCATTCTTGGCGGGATTTTGATCAGTGCGGTGAGGTGGTCGAACGGGGCTATTTCTATAGGAACAATAATTACATTGCAAAGTCCCATTAATGACGATATAATGGCCACAATATAACCAAGCTGGTACTAAACCAAGTGCACGTATGCGTGGCCTACGGATACCAAATGTTGCTGAAGACTAGAACAAAAAAAATATACCAAAGAACCCCCGCTCCCATTCATTGTAACCAATAATTACTTTGTCTACGTCCTTTCGTTTTCTACTTCTCTCTCTCTTTCCCTCTCTCTCTCTTTCTCATTATTTCTCTGTGTCTCCCACTTTCTTTTTCTCTCTTGGTACACGGTGTATTGTAATTAAACAAAAGGGGCCCTACGAGCAGCAGCCGTTGGAACTGAGCCCCTGCATATAAAGGTGCTCTCACATGACGATCAGTTGGCAACGGTCGTGCACATAAGCACACTCGAAGTTACCACCGCGAGAAACAACCCCTTTGGGAGAAAAAAGAAAACCCTCAATTGAAACCCCGCTGTAACCAATCAGTGATTAGCATTTTAGTCCCAGGTTGCTGGGCCTGAAGTTGACGAAGGTTTGTGAAAACTGTTGGGTACCCAAAGTATATCGATTAGATACCGAAGAGTAGTGATAGTTCGGATTGAATTTCAAAAAGGGATGAATATTAAAAACCATCAGTGGAATAAGGGCAGTCACTATGAAATTTATATACGCCAAAAATTTTTGCCAGAGGTTCTTTGTACCTTAGATGGTAATGTAGACGTGGTCTGGGTAAAATGTGCGAGGTATGATAAAAATTCGTGAAACTACCCCCAAATTGTCGTGGAGATTACTAAACGGTAGTACCGATTGTCGCCGGCGAGGGAAGCAGCTGCTAAGCAGCGCTGCTCGACTGGAGCGCCAGCACTAAGGGAGGGAAACGGCGAGAGCGTGAACCCTTTGCCATAAGGGTTGGACTCCTCGTTCGGTAATACAGGAATCGTGTATAAGACTGTTTTATCGACTCAAGAAAAAAATCAATAATTTTGATTGTATCCAATCATAGAATCACAGACTTACGTCCAAGTCCATTACGACTGTCAGTGAAGCTGTATAATAAAAAAATTGCATAATTATGAGATAAAGTAATATTACGGTTAGTGAATAAAAAGAAACTTAATTGAAACCCGAGGGAATTTTAAATTTTGACAAAATATAAATTTATTACGATCATCTTTCCGTGAAAGAATACAGCTTGACTTTAAAAAAAAAAAAGGTAAAGCCCAGTGCACAGGTTTTGGCTTCCTCGCAAGAACAACCGCTGCAAACAGTACATTAATGTTGGCAAAGTTACAGTAAAGCACGTAAAATTAATTATTAGCACGTGCAAGCAACAGGACCTAAGCCAAACGACAAGAAGGAGTGTCGACGGCCATGAGAGAAAAGGGTGGTAGGTTTTATTTCAGGGCGAAGAAAGCGAGGATTAAAAAAATAAAAGGAAAGAGAAGAAAAATAAAAAGAGAGAAGAAGAGGGCAAGGAGAAAGCCTGCGTTAAGATCCGAGCACAAAACGGTACAAGCACTCTCCTCGGGGACCAGCTTTCAATTATTTCCAGTTTCCCCTCTCTCTCTCTCTTTCGCTTCCTCGCTACAAGCCGCAAGCTTTTCACCGAATTCAAGCAGCCAGACGAGACCAGACCAAACGAGACGAGAGCAGCCCAGGACACAAGAGTTAAGAATACTAAAGAAAAAAAGTTGAAGAATAAGAGGAGTATCATAATAAAAACGAAACAAAAAGTAAACCAGGTATATGCGAACGTGAACGAAGTAGAAGACCTACGGGAGTCAGAAAGCTCCGGGACGTTCAGGTAGAAAGCGGAAATGCTCAAAAGGAAACGAGCCACCTGCAAGCTCCCTCAGGCTAGTAGTCGCCAGGGTCCACGGCACAAAGCTGACAAACGATGGGCAATCCCTTAGTGGGCTCGGCGCCCGTGTTAGACGTCACTGGTGTATCCAGCGCTCGTATCTTGAGCTCGTATCTGCGCGTTGTGTCGCCGTTAAAAATATTAATCGCCACGTCCTGAGGCCGTGCCGACCCTACGAACAAGGTTTCGCGACGCGAACTAAGCGCTGGCATCAGTCATTCCAGCGAGAAAGGGAGGAAAGAAGACATAGAAGGGAGAAACGTAAAATTACCAAAAAGTCACGAAATAATTATGAAAAACAAAAATTCTATAAAAGTACACAGAGATCCCCGCGATCTCTATACCATATAAAATAAAACCTAGTGAAAATTCATAACGATCATACAACGAGCCTACGAGTGACAACGTACCAGTAAATTTTTCTATCCTACGTCTCTGCGTCACATTTATAAGCATTTATGTACGCTACATTCCGCATGTTGAATTTTCATTTTTTTTTTTTTTTTACATCCAACCCGTAAACCACAATTCGACGGCACTCCGTCGGCTTGAAATGTGCAGACGTGAAAATATTCCAGACACACTCTTTCCCCCTGTTCTTTCAGTTACACTTTTTCCTGTAAAATTTCGACTGCCGCGAACGGTGTCATTAGCCAAATTACCGGCATTAGCGCGAGAGCTTGAAATTGCGCGGTAACAGCGAGCACATGTATGCACCAACTGTAGTACCAGTGAATACCGTGAAGCTAGCAGCAAGCGTGCTTTTTCGAAACAATACGAGCTTTCACGTTTCTCCATCGTTCGAAAGCAGCAGACGAGATGGATGGTTTTACCGTAATCGACAAACCATCCCAACCACCCACGTACCGCATATCACACAGTATTCAAGGAGCTTCGAGTAATGTTAATCGGGATAATGCGTGGTATTTTGAAAAACAGACAGAAGTACCGTGTCCACGTACGAGTAAGCATAGGTGAAAAGTAATTTCTGAAAAAATGAAACAAAAAAAATTCTACCGATTTTCACCTAATTTAACAATTTAAACTAATCTTCCATCTATTACCCGGAAATGCTATTGGAATAAATACCCGATATTTGATATTCGCCCAAATTATCAGATGCAAACTTTCTGATGGCGAATGACGCCATTTTAACTGTCCACGAATACCCGCAAGTCTGTCTCGCATAACCAAACGTATGAGTGCACCCAAGTGTAGTGGGAGTCATGGCCGAAGAGTCGTGTGGGATAAGCATCCATGCATCATCGAAGATGACTTCATTTGTGGGCAGTCATCTCAACGACTTCTGTACCAAGATTCTTTGTCTTCTTGTTTGACCTCGTCTTATTTTACTTCTTCCTACTGTCCTCTTTGATTTCCTGACAGGGGACCATCTGACAGTCCAATAAGAAGATTTACTGTCACAATCGACTATGAGTGCATTCAAGTTAAAAAACGTCATACTCTGCATTAATACAAAATAAAATTATAACCTATACGTAGCTACAACTGAATTGTCCTTGACAAATACAATCAAAGGCCGAGAATGACTTTCAGTGCTTCAAATAGATATACGTGGTCGGCTGGTGAAGCATGAAAGTTCTCTTGGGTGTCCCAAGGGAATCGCTGACACCTTTTTCGTATACGTAGTAAAGACGCGTAAGAAAAAAAAAATTATTTTACAGCACAATTAAGGATTTCGAGCCGTGAGCCATTACAAAGCAGTAAATGACACCCAAGCGAGACCAAGGAGCATAAATGGCTGTAAACTTTCCTATGGCGCAGTAAAAGGCGACCCTTTTTCTACCTAACCGGAGGCTCTGCACGAGTTCGCCATTCTTCTCGGCGTGTAGTTAAGAGTACAGGAAGGCAGGATAAGTTAGTCAGGAGTTTGTAAGAAATATAAAATAAAGACAGGTACACTAATCGTGGAGCATTAAAAACGAATAAAAAACAAAGAAGAAGTTATATAATACCAAATGACGTGTACATTCAAATTTGGTTAGATAATACCCATCGTCTCTGTATCTATTAACGAGAAACACGTATCTGGCACGATTACGGTACGATGAAACTAGCTATGCGATTACAAAGTCAGGAAGTTACGATGCCACGAAGTGTAGTATCGCGTATTATGATAAAACCAGAGAAGGTGGTACCCATTGTCGTACATTATGGACTACGCATAGGACATAGGAAGAATGGTCGGCTGAAAGAGAAAGATAGCGACTGGTGGCGGCGGAGCCATGTCTCTTTCTAATCAGTAACCGTAGTACGAAAGTATAAAGAACTTAGCCAATAGGAGGATTAGAAAAGGAGAGCGATTGGCCGCCACCTCATTCACTCTTTGTTTATTCGAGCGGTCACTTTTTCAAAGGATTTGAAGTAGGGACCGCGTAGTCCATACTGTATGTCGACGGTAGTAGGTGGGCGGCAGCCTAGATGGCGCTACGAGCAAGCGATTAAGTGCGCATGCGCGCGGGCTCATGAACACACGAGTAAATACACGCGGGCATTAACATAATGGGCAAAGTCATTTCCAGCGTAATATCGACGATAGATCCCCATTTGCATAATACCCGCTAACGCTCGGACCCACCTCCCGTCGATAAGGATCAGAATCTTGGACGGGGCCGTATAAAGGCCGGACGGTAGTTCATGCCTTTACATAACAAATACACAGCGCGTTCAGCCAGACAGCCTTTATGTTTATTCTCTTTTTCAATACACTCCTTTCGCACACCTAACGAGTAGCAGCCCTTAACCGTATATACCTTTTATTTTCGGCTCATCCTTACCATCGCCAACACACCACAAGTACCGAAAAGTGATACGAAAACAATTTGAAAGCTGTTGATCTGCGTGCGATACCGATCCTTAAGTGCACATTGTATATTCACGTCGAATGTTCCCGATACCCGTGAAAAAGTGGTTCAATTGAAACTACTTTTTGACGGGAGTCAATTTACGTGCGTGGGACACGCAATTAGCAGATGCAGCTTGAGGCAGACGCCAATGCCGCAGGAAAGGCGAGACACGTGCCAACAGATAGGCGACACGATCGAAAAATTGTAATCGGACCAGGGAGGACGCGTGTTTAGCGAACGTGTGCCGGAGTAGATCCTTAAGGTGAGATTAGCGGCTTTACGGAGCGTCGCGGCGCGTCTATACATATATGACCTGTAAACATGGCCAACACTGTTGCACGGTAAGAAACGTAATTGGCCATTGGACGGGAAGTCACACTTAGCCAAAAAATTCCACAGGGAATTTTACGGCTCTTGATATCAACCAGATTGTTTACCTGTCTGCCTTTAAATCTTCCTCGAACGTGTGGACGCGCCTTCAGCCTTGCGGCACATATTGATTTCGATCTCCGCCAATAGTAACGTTAGCTGGACCCACGGTAAGAGGTCCGACTTCAAATCATCTAACAACGCCGGAAGTAGGTACTATATATATGCTCATAATAAATTTGATCATTTAAATTTGAATTAATTTTCAAAATCGTGCATTTGCTCTTTCTATCCTACTTATATGTAAAGATATTGAATCGAGGTCGCGGAGCTACGAATTAATTAACTGCATGATTCCCGCGCCTTTAGGATGTGGACTGATAAGAGTTACCGATAAGAAACCAAACCCGGAAAAGGCTGAACGAGAAGAGCTGGCAATATGAAGCCAACCGCTGCAACTAACCTAATTAAACAAGACCACCGATTAGCCTAAGTCCTTAATCCTAATTTCCTAAACACAACTTTACATCGGGCCCATCGCGATGGGCCTTAACAGATCCCACGAGAGTCCCGTACAGACACCTGTACCAATCCATCACGACTGATCCACAAAAGATAGCTGCAGACATCAGGTGCCAACAGCACCCAGAAAGACCCTCGAGAAATTCGTTACTTTAATTGAGTCGATGCCCGATCCGTCCGATAGGTGCGCTGCACGTTGCCGATATAACGTAAACCAAAAAGATCCAGATCGCCATCCTGTTACGAAGTACGTATAGGACACGGGTTGTACCACGTACAATAAAACATATGCATAATGATATATAGTATCATGTACGCATATATATATATATATATATACGTATATACACATATAGAAACATTTCCCCGACTCCGGGAGATTCGTTGACTTAATTAGCGATGAGTATCGAGAAAAAAATGCGGAAAATCAGTCACCCGCACCGGAAGTTTCTAAGCTCGAGCATCCTGTGGATTGTCATCGCGTAGAGAAGTAGATCACGTGCTATTGTGAAAAAAAAAATCATTATTGACTATGCGATCTTGTATCGCGCCAATAACACGGTACGCCTCGGGCTCATTTAGCTAATAGTATAATATAATGAAAATTGCGATCCTACGTAATACGCCTGTAGAGTGCATGTACGAGGAGCGGAATAAATCGGTCTTTTGATATTGTTTTCAGATAGGAAAATTATAAGGTGGACATGTAATTCTATATGCTACCGCATTGAATTCGGTCTCGCTTCGTTGACCAAACTTTACCGATGACTGCCGAGCGCTTTGTTATTGAGATCTCGTATCTCTTGAATTATTTGCAAATTTCTTACTCAGACGTTTTCAACCGATCGAATCGCCAGATCAATGCTGGGAATGCACTTATGATTGGTGTTACGAAATTATACGAATTATGTGTTATTCTTGCTCAAGGACTTAATTGAGTTCTGAACTCTCTCCTAAATTCGTTCTGCGACGGCATATATCCAAGATAGGAGAGATATAACGTGCATCTTGGAGACTCTTCCTCGTGTACCTATCTTCTACCTTTTATGTATTTTTCTTTACCATTCATTTCTTATGCGCCGTTTGAACGTCCGTTTCTTCACAACGTTATCTCCGCACAGCTTTATGGCGCTTTTCGATAGTAAACACAAGGTACGTGCACACCTTCCGACTGAGCCGAGATGAAGTCTCGGGATAAGCTGAGTTTCATTAATGGCACCGGTCCTGAAGGTAAAGCAACCCGTAGAACGGACAGTATGAGATTTCTTGAGATTCTAGAAAATTGTCCTGGATGCGAAGTCTACCAAGAAACAAGATGAAGCTAGATAAAGAAAAAAAATTTTTCTGAATCATAATAGACACAGATTAGCATCATTGAAAATTCTATAGTTCCTCTGTGCCCAATAGAGTCTGTTCTTGATTATACCATCTCTGTATATAATCAATTAAGAAATTATACTAATTTTACTTCATCTATTACGAACCTGCGTGGTTTTAAGACGGCAAGTTAACTGAAGAATTATTACCCGATTACCATTCGCTGACAGTGGTACCGAATGGACCGGTGATGATAATCGTGAAGCCATAAAAAAAAAGATCGTTCAAAATCTTTCAAAAAATTTAGTTATATCTCATATCAATTAAGATACGTGCTAAGCAGCATTATATTACCATCAGGTACCTCGAGACGACTAGGTAACATCATAACCACGAGACTCATCAGGAATTCACTGAACCGTCCAATTCATTTCACGTTCATCGGTAGCAATATATTGCCTAGCAATTATCAGTAATTAGTAATCAAGAATCCATGTCCGTCATGCGATACGATTGGCATGGAGCTATCTTACTCGCGACATATATATATACACAACCTACTAACATAAGACCGTTAAACCAACAAGCAAAAGAAACTCTAGGATTTGCATAGGGATTGCAGTTACCCGTAAATATAGTAGCCGAGTGAAGTAAGTCGGTTGAGAAGATAATAATGCTGACACAGCCCATACTAAGGAGGCCTCGCAGAGAATAGAATAATTGTCCATTACGTGATATACATATGCAGTAAGTAACATAAATCCAGTCAGATAAATAAAGATAACTATTACAGTATAATTTACCCGAGTCCCAATAGCCCATACGTAAGCGAGCGGGAAATTTGAAACAGCCGTAGGTGGCCTTAATGAATTTAACCTCCAATTTATCAGTAGTCGGCTCGAGCAGGGTTGTGGCTGCGGTTGACCCACATATTTCACGACGGTTGACGAATAGTCATTGAAACGGTTGGTCGACAGTCACCTGCTACCGTAATGGACACCCCATAAATGGTCGTGTCTCGCGCTATGGCGTCCCATGGCGAGACCAGGAGCTCCCGTCGGGACGCGGAGCCATTTGCCACGTAGAAAAGACACTGCTCGTTCCAGCACGGAAGACTTCCGTCCTGTTGGATCAAGCTGTGATTATTAATTGACTGCCTAATGGCTCTGACCACGTATTAAAACTGAACGAAGAGATGCCGAAAAAAAAGAGAGAGAGAGAGAGATAGAGAGAGAGAGAGAGAGAGAGAGAGAGAGAGAGAGAGAGAGAGAGAGACACGCACGGTAAGATAATAACTAAACAAATAAGGTAGCAACGCATAATCGACCTGAAGTTCTTTAGTTTTGTATAAGAATGGTGTACAAGGAGCCCGGTAAAATCTTTCGAGGCAACTTCACTCGGATCGTGACTAACTTCACGTGGATGACAGTCCTTCCTGACTATTACTCAGAAATGACTTGAAGGTAGTAAGTCACAGAGTGATACAGAAGTTACGAGGAAGCATTAACAGAGAATAATACTTGGAAAATCATCGGTTGGTAGTCCTGGCGTGTAGGTGCGTATATATATATACATATACGTATTCATAGCATACAGATGCATATACATAAGTGCACGGAGCAAGATGGCGGGCTCGTCGTTTTGTATGCTGCTTACAAAAGACATAATGTAGGCAACTCGCCAGTACTCCTGGCTACATACTTGTACGTACTTACGTGGGTACGTGCCGGTATCGGCAGCGGCCTACTCGATAGCCAGACAGTATTGATTAATAAAATAACCATAAAGCAAACCAGCGCCAATGCTCCGTCTGGCGGCAGCGCGCGAGATTAAAAATAAAACATGGCGGCTTGATACAATGGACGGAAGAAAAGAGATGAAAAAATAAAAGTACGTTAATTAATAAAACGAGAGCCAGACCTTCACTTTATCCACAATTAAAAGGTACTTGTCCTCGCGAACAACGTAAAAGGTAAAACGATTGATGTCGCCGCATGAAAATGAGGCGGGTTCAACATTATCGCGTTATCCGGATTGAAAGTAGAAACGACGCTGTTTGATCAGCCTCGCCTGGAGTACCAATCGATGAGAGTATCAATGGAGTTGAATGGTACAGGTATACATGTATATACAAAGGTTTCGACTTCACAAGGATCGAAGGTATAGTAACGATCCATCAAAGGGTGGTATAGATCATTCACGAAGAAGCGGGTAGCGCGCAATTCAAATATCGATAATCGAAAACCGGTTTCGGTTCGACTTGTCTTCTGGTATTATGCAAACTGTTGACCTGGAGCTTGGAGTTCAGCCGTTAATGAGGTTAAGATAGATCCTTTATACTTGGGGTAAAGATCTATGACTATGGCGGTGATGTATGCACGTGGGTCAATTTACTGTCAATTCTGTATCTTCTGACGATGCTAGAAGGCCCGACGATAATATATGTATATATATCCTTGAATTCTACACTGCGAAGTGCACACTGATTGGGACTCAAAGTCAGTTAAGGTTGGGACCAACGGTATGGCGTTATCGGACGCTGAGTGGAACGATCGGCACTGCTTTGCGATTGGTAATTAGCGGAATTCAGATTATTCTACCATTGGTACGTCAGAAGCTGTACGTGGTTGTCTGACTGCCACCGGAAACCCCTTAACGATCCGGGTCATCTATCGCATAGTGATCGCCGATACAGCCGGCCGGCTTACCTACGTCCGCCGATCAAGGCATTGTTCGTTGTCACTATCGAAACGAGGTATCTCGATCCGGTCACTCGCACAGCTGGTCCGACGATCGACGCATTAATTCTCAAAAAAAAAAGAAAGATGAGTACGGTAGTCATTAGGTGATTAGCTAAATCTGACTGTACAGTAGTTACTTATCAGCATGTATACAAAGAATTTATGACTGTAAAAAAAAGATACACAGAATTTCATCGCTTACATTTACGTGGTAGATAATAAAATCGTATTGTTATGTAACTAAATTCCATATTCAATTATCATAGACTTCATATGCTGTATGATTAATTGATGTGAGGTTAGGTTGGAAGAGTTTCAAGGTAAACCTAAGATATGGGTATTTGCTCGAAACCACACCTCAAGCCTCCAAGCACTGTTACCATCGTTACCTCGGCTACGAGACCGTAAGATTCCTTGGAATTTCACAAGATCAAGTCCCGCGGACAGGCGTCACTTTTTTGTCGCTTCGTGAGAATGAAAATCCATTGGCTCGTGAGAGCCATCGGTAAACGGCGCGACGGTACGTTGCGAAAGATTAAACGTACATACGGGTCGCGGCAGCAAGGCGAGTACATATACGTCCTACGCGCTGACGACAAAAAGCCCTTTGAAATTTCTCCGCCCAGATGGCCTCTGCCGTCTGTCTACGTTAAAATCATGAATAATTATCGTCACCGACAACGTGGTAATTAAGAGTTTTCAAATTGCGACTGCGTCACGGAACAACCCACGAGATTCAACGCAGCCACGTTTCTTGCGTACCCACCCAGATAATTATTTACTCTCTGTACTCTTGTTGTTGTTGTCGGTATCCCGTGGCGCGAATACATCTTCGAAAGTGATCGTAAAATCGATCCGAGAAGAGATCCACGGCGAACTGTTACCTCCGAACGATCTATGGATCATGAGGATCGCCGTAAGAAGGTACAGATGGTATTTGAAGAATGAAAATGTTGTACCGACGATACTGTGGGATTCGAAATAAAAGGAGAGAGGGGCAGGGGTAAGGTGGACTTCATCGATATTCGATCAGGAACACAATGGACATCTGTTTTCATGAAAGCGATTTTTATCGCAATTTCATATTATCGACTCTTGGTATACATAGTCCCACGTACGTGCACACGCCTTGATGCGCACTCATGGTACGTCGGTGCGCAACGGATGGATGACCTTTTCAATTTGCTCGGTAACCTTTCGATAATTGCACACTTTCATTATACCCGCTTGGTAGGTACGTCGATTGAAAATCCTGACACACGTGTTACTCATGTGTGAGTATGCAAATATAATCCATGCACTACGGGGATTGGTGAGTCTGAATCGTAGAACGTAACCAGGTAGCCGCTCCGTTGACCAATCAGGATACGTAGATGACGCCGTGGCAGACTTTTAGAATCGTCATTGGCCAATGGCAGCGCTCGAAATTCATAAGGATGACATATGTGATATATATATCGACTAAATCCAGAACACTATAAGATCAGCACGGTTAAGAATCAGGAGTCAGCGATGCCAACGCAACGCTACCAATACGATGTTCAGATGGACAAGAAACGCGATCGGCAAAGGTATCTATATTGGTAAGACAATATGCAAGATCATAATCGTCGGTATCTGCCGTAAATGGAAGTCGTGACTCGAGGCTTATTGGTTGGCCGGTTGGCTGTCTGCCTGCTGGTTCCACCGGGAGCCACGACTCCTCCGTATCAGGTATCGAGTCCGTAACGTGACCTGGGTCACGGGAGAGGTTGAAGCAAGTAACAGCAACCGCAGGTAAAAGTGTTTGTTGCGAATGGAGTGTGAGTGAAAATAGTCGGTATACGGTTAGGCTCGTGAAATATAGGTACCTTATATATGGAGGGAAAAAAAGAAAAGACAGCTCAAGAAATGGAAGCTGAAAGCTTATTGCGTTTTCGAGTTTTGCTTGATTCCAGGCACAATGGAGCCTAATTGCACGCTCGATTCTCTGCTCTTGTATCGATACGCGTGCGATGTGTTTGCGCGTACACGTGCACGTACGACCGGCCTTTCTGATTGGTCGAAAGGATCGACTCGATCTTCGCATCCTCTCTAATCTCCGACGTGGTGGTAGGCCTGCAACGTAATTGCCTAATGGATGCAATTAGGAATGGTAATGGTAATGCCTGCTCTGATTGCGAGAGACCAATCTCTACCGGTTGCCATTCTAGGTTCGATCCTGCTCCAGAAACGTGGCAGCTGTTTTTTAAACGTCATCACGTAAATTCATCAGCACCTGTATATGTATATTTGAACGAGTCTTATATTGTCTTCCTTATATTCGTTAGGGCAATGATTTGCGAAACGGAAGTACTCTATGCAAAATGGCCGCGGTGATTCCTTTGTTCGGTAGGTATCACGTGATCGAGCAGTCCCTCTCTTCGGTCCCAGCGCCGTCCAGTTCTCCTTTATTGTCTCCTACCGGGTCTTTCACTTTTTTTTTTTTTTTTTCAAGACCACCCTCTATCCTTACCCTGTAGTTTCCTTTGGCCCGAAGGGACTGACAAATAGTACTTGTGATGACGCGTGACGTCTGAACTGGGTCCGGGGCCCGTTGGGCCTTGTTCCAGAACGATTGCAATTCAGGCTCGTATGCGCGACTACCTTGAATATAGTGACAATGACTTTTTACAGGAAAATCCAGAAACTGTAAATTGGGCCCTAGTCGAATGTCCGCACGCGTTACTCGATGCTCCGTTCTGGATTTTTGTATTATATTTATGATCGGATAAGCTATGAAATATATGACTGTCAGTGCCATGTATATCTCGCGGACATGATTTTCAAATAAAACAAAAAGTCTCTAAATCATCTCCTGTTACACCTCCGGATCGACAGAGTGCGCCACCTGGCCATTATAGAAAAAAAAAAGAAGTAGAACAATCAGCCGGTCTTATTCCATGAAAACGCATAACGAGTCGAGAACACAATATACAGGAGAATGGAGCCACAATCAGGTTGGGACTTACACAATGACTGGTTGCAAACAATAGGGATTCGTTACGGGAAGGCATTAGGTCCGAGTGTCCGGCATAATAGATATTAATGAAGCGGCCAGCCCTGCGGTGGGTTCTATGTCAAATTAATTATGATAATGTGAGGCCCAAGCTTAATTAAAAGGGGCCCTACGATATACGAGGGTGGATTGATAAGTTTCCGGCCTGACCAAGAAATGGCGCCACTAGGCCTACCTGAAGGTGACATTTTATA